>OY747712.1:8562580-9042580 GCA_963556495.2 Valencia hispanica | reverse complement strand
AATAGACTGAATCCGTCGGCTGATTTATCAAACTGGTTTTCCAACATTTTCCTTATACAATCGGCATCAGCAAAACTTCGGCAAAATAGGCTAATGAAAGAAAATATGCCGATAAGCTAGAAACATCCCATTTATTCTTTCCACTAAATCCGGGTTAGTTTTTCAGAGCAAAGTCAGCAGATCACAGAAAACGTATGCATGGAACAAGCTGTGGGTCAGTTACAGGTGTACAGGTATTTCTATTGGGGTTCTTTTGGGGACAAAGGCACAGACAGTAATCAGTATTGCTTTTTTCCTGCCAACCAAACATGTGACTTCCATTGGCTGCAGCCATTTAATCCTAGAGCGTCAGTCATTGGTTATTTCACTTACGAGCATAAAATGAATGAACACATGTAATTACTTTTGAAAGCCAATTTTCTGTTTATAGATAATTCCCTTCATGAGTTTGGAGCATGGCCCTGAGATGACTCTTCTTCTATAAAAGACAGGTTTAAATCAGACATGTTTATATGGGAACTGTTGACTATCATGGTGCAGAAAAATTGTAATCCATGACACTAATTCTTTTGTAATGTGGGTGTAACAAGATGAAAGAAGTTTGCAAAGTAATGCATATTTTCCTTTTTGCCCACAGCTGCCACGGGCGACGCCTACCAGCTGCGTTCGCCCAACTCGGGCCTAGCTCAAAGTATTGTGATGGCTGCGTCTCCGAGCAGCATGCAGAGCCCCTCATCACACCACGCCGAGGAGATCACCCGTAAGAGGGAGGTCAGGCTGATGAAAAACAGGTAGGAAAACAGCAGAAAGAGATGTGAGCAGAGCAGAAGGGTTATTATGGGAAATTATTAGGAAATTCTGACAGCTGCAAAACATTTCTGTCCATTGTTTGCCAGAAAACAGTCTTGATTGTTAGTTTGAGCACTAAACAGGATTTTTCTCCTGTCTTTTCTGCAGGGAGGCAGCGCGTGAGTGTCGCAGGAAAAAGAAAGAGTACGTGAAATGCCTGGAAAACCGTGTAGCCGTGCTGGAAAACCAAAACAAGACACTGATTGAAGAGCTTAAGGCGTTGAAGGACATTTACTGCCACAAATCAGAGTAGCTGCAGCTGCCAGTGCTCTGAAGACAGTTCATAGACTGCTGCAACATATCAAAAAAAGAAAAGACCCCAGAACAAAAATAAACGGCTTTAATCGTCTTTGTTCCTTTGCTCACTCAGGCCTGACGTACGGCCAAATTATAAAGTGTCGTGGAGATTTCAGACAGCTCGAGCTTGCCAGTTTTGCTCTTGTTCTAAACCTGTGCTCTTTGCATGTGGAGACTCTTGAGTGTCGTAAACTCTGCGCTTGCTGTCGCTGTTGTGCACGGGGCGAGGCCAGCCAATGAGAGCCAGGCAAAAGGAGGGGCGAGCAGGAAGGAGATGCAGATGCTTCCTGGAAATCTACTGAGAATTTTTTACCCTCGAAAAAAGGAAACAGATGGAAGTGATGGAGGTGGGGAGGTCCAGCCAGGTCTCACAACCAGCAACTTTTAATTAAAAATTTTGTATAACCCCGGTCAGATGAGCAGGAGGCACCATAAGATCCACCAGCAGCTGCAACTCAAAGAGTGTTTACCTAAAGATGTCATGAGTGCGAATGAAGCTTCTGTTTTTGGTTGCATTCTTATTGTTGGAAAAAAGCACAACTAAAGAGATGTGATGTCACTGTTTGCATTATTTCCATCTTAATTAATGTTTTTGTTTTAACCAAATTTAGTTTAAAATACGAGACCTCGTTTGTTTAAAGAAGACAATATTTGAATGTAAACAATGTTAGTGAATATTAAAAAGAATTACTTTTTTTCAGCTAAAGTGAATTAAGAGGCACAGAAAGTAACATTGTTAATTATATATCAGATTTAAGTCTTAAAAATAATATATATTCTGTGGACATATGTTACCTGTAAAGAGAAATCTACATTAAAAATCAACAGTAACTGTTTTTAAGTTTTCAAACAAGTGCCCTGTTTCTGAAATCCCTGGAAAATGGAAGAAAACTGTATTTGTTTGGGGATTATTGAAAATACTCTGTTTAAAGGGTGATGCCAGTTTCTTAACTCAGTTTTTTCTAAAGGACACTTTATTTTAAAATGCAGCTTTTTCTTAATAATTCTGCTGACAGTTAAAAACGGCTTCATTTCTCTGTTGACATAGTTGAGCTTGTTCTAGTAAATAATTTTATTAACTTGTTTTAATTTCTGTTAATCATGCTAAAAAATGGACCTTTTGGCTGCTGAGGCTCTTCTTGTGACAGTAAAGTATTTATTTACTGGTTAACTCTTTAACACCTGCATATTTGTCATTTTCAAATGTGTATGGAAGTTTGTACTTTCAGAGGAGTCTCCATACATTTTAACTTTTTGACATGAAGTGAAGCGCTTTTTTTGTTTGCACTTAGCTTATTTTGGTTGAAATAACTCCATGTTCTGTGTTCTCTTCTCTTAGTGTGTTTTTGTGTTTGACTTGTACAACTGTTTTTATCTAATAAAATTTTTAAATCGGACAGATTTTGATTGATATTTTATTAATTTTTTTCTCACTTTTCTTTTCTTTTATTAATATTTACACTATATATTATACGTTTAAAATGTTTTATCTTTTTAACGAAAAAGAAACTTGTTGAAGTTTAAGTGTTTTTAATTCAATAATGTGCAGCTTTATTTTTGTGCGATATTAAATTTATAAATAAGTAATCAGGAAAGCCCAAAAGAAAAGTTATTTCTCTTTTTTCATTTCATTTCAGTTCAATTTTTAATTTTGTGTTTTCATAAAGTTTAACTTGTATTTTTTTTAAATACAAGTTAAACAAGTTGAGCAAAAATTGTCAGAAGATAATTAAATATGAAGATCTTTAATTATCTTCTGAGAATTTTTGGGTGGCATTTTTCAAATAAAGATTTGTATTTAGTTTTAGTGCATTTTGCACAATATTTATTCTTTAAATGGTATAGAAAGAGTATATAACATATATAGAAAAGAATATATCACAGTAAATAGAATTATCACACATGCTTCAGATTATATCGCAACATATATTTACTAACGTATCGATTTACTACCATATCGTTCATAAAATGAACAATGGCCCCCGGCATTGTAGCTGCTGGATGTTCCCCCGGGGCTCTCCTCTGCTCCTCTCTTGGGGGGTACGGTCAGCCCTGCGTTGGTCTGCCTGGGGCTCCTATGCTCTGGGGGTCCTTGTGGTTGTGTAGTTCTTGGTTGGCGTTGTTTGATCTGTTTTGTTGTTATATTTTCTCCTCTCCTTGCCATCCTGCGGATGTGGAGGTGGACTGGGATGTTTTCTTTGTTCCCCTTCTTCTCTTATATCTTCAACTTACCCTCTCCCTCTTAAATTTTTTTTCATACCTCTCTTTATTCTTTCTTTCTCTTTCTCTTTCTTTCTTTCTTTCTTTCTTTCTTTCTTTCTTTCTTTCTTTCTTTCTTTCTTTCTTTCTTTCTTTCTTTCTTTCTTTCTTTCTTTCTTTCTTTCTTTCTTTCTTTCTTTCTTTCTTTCTTTCTTTCTCTTTATTTTTCATCTCCATGTCCATAATATCAGAAAAAACCCACAGCAATTTCTAATAAAGACAAAAAAAATAGTATAAGCATTATGATTAGGGTCATTATTCATTTGGATGACCCATTTGTGCCCAAGCTTTAACATACTGGGAGATGACTGACTGAGATCTTGCGTCTATATTTCTACCTTCTGATCTTTCCTCGTGTTACTATCTATTCTGTAAAGTGCACCGGTCCCTCTGACTGCAAAACACCTGTAGAAAATGATGCCACCACCCTCTTCATAGTTTGAATGGTGTTTACAAAAAATGTTTAAATATCTGGTTTCAGCTGTACTTTCATCTACAGGCTACTCATCCAAAGTCTGGTAACAGGTACATAACGGGTTCTAGAAGGAAACCCAGACATTCCTCTCCTCAGTTCTGGGTCTTCTCTAATTGAGTTGTGCCTGGAAAACCTCAAAACAGAATTATCAATGAAATGATCCTAACCGGCTCCCTCTGCTGACTCCTTTCGATGTAGTAGAGTATTGGTTCTAAACTGTCTCCAAATAGCAAAGTTTCCCACCCAAACTCTGATGTTTATATCATGATCCACAAGTCCTAATCCGTCCATCCATCTAGCCATCATTCATGAGCACGACTAGAAATTGGAACGTCTCTCTTCAGGGAGCAATCCTCCTTTTTTCAAGTTGAAAACCATAGTCTCAGACTTGAAGGGGATTTTTAACAGACAAAGCTGAGTCTCTTTGGGTTAAGCAGCATCTTTGTGGAGTTTTTGAAACAATATATATGTATGCCTGCTTTATATATATATATATATATATATATATATATATATATATATATATATATATATATATAAATAACAGGCATATAAAAGTATAACTGACAATTATGAATGGGGAGTAAACCTTTAAAAGAAGTCTACTGACATCTTCATCAATACCTTCTTCTATAAGTCTCTTAAGTTGTTAAACAAGTGCTCCACATACTCCACTACAAAGAATACACAACTGATTTTAACCAATTGACTTATAGACTCACCAGGAACCCTAGATACACCTTACTGGTGCTGGGTTGGAGTCCCCTCTGCTTTCAGAGCTGCCAACAGTCTTCATGGCAAGGTGCTAGAAACTTTCTTTTGCAATTTTGCTCCATATTAAGATATCATACAGTTGCTGCAGATCTGCTGGCTGAACCTCCATGAAGAGAATCACTGGTTCCACCACATCCCAAAGGTGCTCTACTGGATTGAGATCTGGTGGCTGAGGAAACCACTGGAGAACAGTGCAGACTTTGCTACATTTGGGAAACCAGTTTGAGATGATCTGACCTACTACCCCCTTTCCCTCCCCCTCCCACTTGTCTGTTTCCAAAAGTCAGGTGAAGAGGCAGCTGGAAAAAACTGAACTGGAACAAGGCTGCAGGTCCAGATGGTGTCAGCCCCAGAGTCCTGAAGGCCTGTGCAGAGCCGATCTATGGGACTCTGTAGCACCTCTTCAACCTTAGCCTGACCCAGGAGGAGGTTCCAGTGTTGTGGAAGACATCCTGCCTTGTTCCAGTACCAAAGAGAACTCACCCATCACTCATCAATGACTATAGACCTGTTGCCCTGACATCCCACATCATGAAGGTCCTGGAGAGACTCCTGTTGGCACCCCTGAATAAGCAAACAAGAATGTATCAGGACCCACTGCAGTTTGCTTACCGCTGTGGAGTTGGAGTTTAAGATGCCATCATCCACCTACGTCAACCAATCCACTGTCATCTGGACAAAGCAGGCAGCACTGTGAGAATCATGTTCTTTGATTTCTCCAGTGCATATACAGGGGGGGTATTATGCTTCTTCCAGGCACATATTACCATTCTATAGCACACTCCAATAAAATTATCACCTTAAGTCTTTTAAAAGTCTGTCACATATCCAAATCCACCTTAAAGAAATTTACTTCCGTATTGGACGCCTTGATTTTCGCCTGTGCCTCTCTAAGACCCTGCTACTCTTTCTGACACTCCCCTTTCAGTTCGTCACATACCGTTCATCATCGCAGCATGCACGGAAGAAAAAAATCCCACAAAAGACGCGCAGCTGCAGCTGGTGTGTTATAATTACTGCCCCTGGGACTCAGCCGGAGTTGTGTGAGGTGGGGCGGGGTAGGGGAGCTCTGCAGGGGCGTGGCTCTCGACTGAGTACGTCAGGTAGGAGGAGGAGATGGATGGAAAAGGTGGGGATAGGTGGGAGCAGGCGTTTCAGCAACCCCGAGAACTACCAGCAGAGACTCAAAGATTAATCTAACATGAGTGAATGGGTCAGAGCAACACTTCAGGCATGTTTTTAATGAGGGAAAGACAGGTTCTCAGGATACTAAGCTTCAGAAAGTCCATTTTGCATAATACCCCCCTTTAACACAATTCAGCCTGATTTGCTTCGTCGGAAATTCCTGAAGACACAGGTGGAGCCTTCAACAAGTGGATAGGCAACATTTTTCTGACATGTTATGTCCAATGTTGGTGAGCCTGTGTAACTTATAGCAGCAGTTTCCTGTCTTAGCTGACACAAGTGGCAGCTACCGAGGTCTTCTACTACTGTAGCCCATCTGTTTCAAAGGAACGGTGTATGTCCATTCACCCTTGTTTTTCCGCATTATTTAGTTGTAACAAAGGGTAATTTCGTTGATGTTACCTTTCTGTCATTTCAAACTAGTCTGCCTATTCTCATCCGACATCAACAAGGTACTTTCATCCACACAACTGCTGCTCAGCAGACATTTTCTCTGTAAGAATGAGATAGATGGGTGTGTATGAAAATCCCAGTAAATCTGAGGTTTCAGAAACACTTAGATCAGCACATCTGGAAAAAACAAAAATGTGACATTTAAAGTAACTTTATTTCCATTTCCTTCTCATATTGATGCTTGGGTTGAACTTCAGCAAGTGGTTTTTGTCACGTCTAGACATGAAATGAATTCAGGTGCTGCTACTTTAATGGCAGATTTGATATTTTTCCTAGCAAATCCAATGAACGGAATAAATATGGCCAGTAATAGCAAATATCAGATTTTCCTAAATCTGGAATAATAAATTCAATGTAAAAAAGACTTGAAAGAAACATATCAGGTGAATATATACTTGATACTTTGAAAGGAAATGAAAAAACACAGAAGTGTAGTAGAGGAAGAAAATCTTGTCAGGTTAATTTCAAGGCAAACAAACTGTCATAACTGGTTGAGTCACCTCAATATACCAATGATTCTGTGGGTTGTTACCGACTGTATGAACTTTTATATAAGTACCTTTAAGCTTGTGGGACATTTTAATAACCTCTTTGTTTGCTTATTTCACAGTGAATCTGATTTATTGCAGTATAACCACCAGCTGCACTGCTCTCTGCTCTTTTCTCTCCTACGTCAGAATCTAAAGACAAGGTGAAAGTTTAAGTGAGTTTGTCCTGCTAATGTTTCATGACGCTGCTTTTCAAACATCTTAACAGGCTTTGCTCCTGCTTGCCTGGAGTGGAAATTTCCACCTTGCTTCTGGCCGCCTACAGGATAGCTATGGCCCATCACCCTGACAACACGGCCGCTGATTCCTTAAGGCAGCAGGGAGCGACCTCTGATGGTCATAAAACGTTACTGCCAAAAAAAAACAAAAAAACAATTCCAACCGTGGAGAACCACAACCTTTTAACATGTCTTTAAAAAAACAACAAAAAACAACAGCAGCGCATTTATGTAGTCGAAACGTATTCACATTTGTTTTTATTTTGCTATTAATATTAATATTGAACATTCTACATACTTTTTAGTTTGATTGATATTAGGCTCAAGGTGTAGATACCCAGACATATTACTGTTTGTGTCTTTGGAGACCATTATTTAACAGCACACGCACAATTTTCCTTGTGACAAAGTGGGCTAAGATTATATCTATTCACCACTTGTCCCTTCAATATATTTACATTTATTCCATCTTTTTAGCAATTCCTACTGCTTTAGGTTAAACATTGAGACCATAACTTTGCCTCACATTCTATGCCCGGTTTGTTTGTGGTGGTGTTATTTTGCTGGTTATATCGAAGCATATGTTTTGAAGTTGACTCGATTAATAGTTAATTTGAATTTTTCCTCTGTTCAAAGCTATATTCCGGCAAATAGTTGCTGTTAATGTTTCTTTGTATGTACTAACCATGGGGAGCCTAAGTTTCGTCCTCTTCAGGTTGGCCCATGGGTCCCTGACTGGAGAAATAATGAATGAATGTCACTGGAGCGATAAAAGTTATTTTCTGGTCCGCCTTGCCTTATGTTCTGAATCACACATATGCTGTACCTCAATTTAAATGATATTTAATGATGTGCATTTTGACTGTGTTTGTCATGTGATTTCTAATTTATTTGCTTGTAAAAATTCATAATTAAAATGACTATAAATCAGAAGCTGCATATATGATGTCACGTAGCTAACATTAGCTAGCATTTGAAATACTCAACGAGACCTTGTAGAGCTCGTCCAACATGCTGGCCCTCACTCAACCGACCTATTCTCCCCCAGCATAGCTGCCACTTTCCCAATGGCCAGATTTATGGTGGTTTTCTCCAAGTTTAATGGTCCTTCCTTCATCCTGGAAGAAGGATACGAGGCTTGCTAAACTCACTGCCATTTTTCTTCTTCAGTTTTAGTCCACTATGTGTTTTCACACAACTTAAAGTAACTTTTGCCCCCTGTTAAATAATTAGCGCTTTCTTGGCATCAAAATGTGTCTTTAAAATTCACACATATATGTTAAATCCATGGAACATTTCAAACAGGATCAGAAAATAACATCGATTCTTTTGGCAGTAGGTGACCCATGGACTGGAAGTAAATTGGCTTGACTTAGGCTCCCCATTGTGGAATGCGCGTTCTCTGCCTTTTGCCCATATCAGCTGGCTTAAGTCTATGCAGAATATTCATTAGGCACTTGGCATTGACCGTTTATGGCAGAAAGTGGGTGTAAGAGGCGAGATAAGATCCAAAATCACCTCAGCACATTTCTAGGGAGAATGTGATTTATAAAGCGGAAATTGCTTGCAGTTGTGCTTACTCAAAGTTTCATAGATCTGAAAATTTGCTTAAGTAAAATTATTTAGCTGAGCTTAATTATGGTTTTAGTAAGGAGTCTACGCAAAGTTTTATAAATGACAACCCAGGTTTTGTCAAATTTTGCATAAAGCCTGTGAGAATGTGGCAACAGAGGGTCTTAAGATGGCAGAAATAAGTTGGGGTAATGTAATTTAACGAGAGAAAACTTTCCATATCTGCTGATACTCTCCATGGTGGCACGGTAAGAATGCGCAGTTTGCACTGCCAAGCTTCATAGTAATGCCTCAACGGTCATGCAACAGAGCGTGATGTCATGATGCCACAGTATTTAAAATGCAAGTAAACATGGAGAGTTCATTTCGCATTTGCAAACTTCAACAGCTGAGGTGACAAACTGGAGCAATGCAAAGATCTGTTTACCACAGAGTCTCGAGGGCTGTTCCACAAAGCGAGCTAATCTCAAAAGTCAGGCTTACTTTGCCAAAATTCGGTTCCACGAACGAGGCCAACCTGAAGCTCCATTTAGTCAGTATGGTGACATATGCTGCTCCTTGAACTAGCTGTCTGCCTTATTTTAGCAAGATGAATATTGGACAAACCATGTGACATTTCCTGTTTGGTGGCTAAATTGTGCACTGCAGTGTGGGGTTTCATCTTTAAAAATGTTTGACTTTAATTTTACCATTTTGAACATTACTGCATTTAATTTTTCCTTGCTGCTTGAAACTTTTTAGTTCCATCCATGTTGCTTCTGACCAAGCAATTACAAATAGTCTTAGAGACCCAGAAAAAAACAATTGCTTTCCAAGTAAATAAAGTTAATCTTTAGATTATGCAAATCATGTTTTTACACATTTAACTGGTCAGCTATTTTGTCATATGTTGTATGCTGGTTTTTAGTCAGACTCCAGATTATCTTGCCAATGAGGTGATCAAGCCAGAGGTTTACAGTCAGAATTGCTCCTCAGAGCTTGGTTTTTCCACTAAAGACTGTCTGCAGCAACACTGCTACTTTCCAGATGTGTAACTGAGTAATGTCTTTGAAGCACATTACATAAACAAGAGTATACCCTGCATTAGCTGCTCTGGAGGAAAGAAATGTGGCCGCCATGTTGGACCAGTATTCCCATCTGCAGACTTTCAAAACACAAATACAAGATGCTGGAAAACTGATGCATTTCAGTTAAAAGTCAGCGGACTGTTGAGTCGGGCTTTGGGGAGAGATTGAAATGTTTCCTGAAAAAGGCTAGTGTGCCAGTCTTATGAGCACTAACAGTTCAAGTCGAATTCAGGTGTATGAACCATTTTATTTTAAAGCTTTTCAGAAGAAATTGACACGTTGTGGGCGCCGTCGCTTGACACGTTGTGGGCGCCGTCGCTTGACACGTTGTGGGCGCCGTCGCTTGACACGTTGTGGGCGCCGTCGCTTGACACGTTGTGGGCGCCGTCGCTTGACACGTTGTGGGCGCCGTCGCTTGACACGTTGTGGGCGCCGTCGCTTGACACGTTGTGGGCGCCGTCGCTTGACACGTTGTGGGCGCCGTCGCTTGACACGTTGTGGGCGCCGTCGCTTGACACGTTGTGGGCGCCGTCGCTTGACACGTTGTGGGCGCCGTCGCTTGACACGTTGTGGGCGCCGTCGCTTGACACGTTGTGGGCGCCGTCGCTTGACACGTTGTGGGCGCCGTCGCTTGACACGTTGTGGGCGCCGTCGCTTGACACGTTGTGGGCGCCGTCGCTTGACACGTTGTGGGCGCCGTCGCTTGACACGTTGTGGGCGCCGTCGCTTGACACGTTGTGGGCGCCGTCGCTTGACACGTTGTGGGCGCCGTCGCTTGACACGTTGTGGGCGCCGTCGCTTGACACGTTGTGGGCGCCGTCGCTTGACACGTTGTGGGCGCCGTCGCTTGACACGTTGTGGGCGCCGTCGCTTGACACGTTGTGGGCGCCGTCGCTTGACACGTTGTGGGCGCCGTCGCTTGACACGTTGTGGGCGCCGTCGCTTGACACGTTGTGGGCGCCGTCGCTTGACACGTTGTGGGCGCCGTCGCTTGACACGTTGTGGGCGCCGTCGCTTGACACGTTGTGGGCGCCGTCGCTTGACACGTTGTGGGCGCCGTCGCTTGACACGTTGTGGGCGCCGTCGCTTGACACGTTGTGGGCGCCGTCGCTTGACACGTTGTGGGCGCCGTCGCTTGACACGTTGTGGGCGCCGTCGCTTGACACGTTGTGGGCGCCGTCGCTTGACACGTTGTGGGCGCCGTCGCTTGACACGTTGTGGGCGCCGTCGCTTGACACGTTGTGGGCGCCGTCGCTTGACACGTTGTGGGCGCCGTCGCTTGACACGTTGTGGGCGCCGTCGCTTGACACGTTGTGGGCGCCGTCGCTTGACACGTTGTGGGCGCCGTCGCTTGACACGTTGTGGGCGCCGTCGCTTGACACGTTGTGGGCGCCGTCGCTTGACACGTTGTGGGCGCCGTCGCTTGACACGTTGTGGGCGCCGTCGCTTGACACGTTGTGGGCGCCGTCGCTTGACACGTTGTGGGCGCCGTCGCTTGACACGTTGTGGGCGCCGTCGCTTGACACGTTGTGGGCGCCGTCGCTTGACACGTTGTGGGCGCCGTCGCTTGACACGTTGTGGGCGCCGTCGCTTGACACGTTGTGGGCGCCGTCGCTTGACACGTTGTGGGCGCCGTCGCTTGACACGTTGTGGGCGCCGTCGCTTGACACGTTGTGGGCGCCGTCGCTTGACACGTTGTGGGCGCCGTCGCTTGACACGTTGTGGGCGCCGTCGCTTGACACGTTGTGGGCGCCGTCGCTTGACACGTTGTGGGCGCCGTCGCTTGACACGTTGTGGGCGCCGTCGCTTGACACGTTGTGGGCGCCGTCGCTTGACACGTTGTGGGCGCCGTCGCTTGACACGTTGTGGGCGCCGTCGCTTGACACGTTGTGGGCGCCGTCGCTTGACACGTTGTGGGCGCCGTCGCTTGACACGTTGTGGGCGCCGTCGCTTGACACGTTGTGGGCGCCGTCGCTTGACACGTTGTGGGCGCCGTCGCTTGACACGTTGTGGGCGCCGTCGCTTGACACGTTGTGGGCGCCGTCGCTTGACACGTTGTGGGCGCCGTCGCTTGACACGTTGTGGGCGCCGTCGCTTGACACGTTGTGGGCGCCGTCGCTTGACACGTTGTGGGCGCCGTCGCTTGACACGTTGTGGGCGCCGTCGCTTGACACGTTGTGGGCGCCGTCGCTTGACACGTTGTGGGCGCCGTCGCTTGACACGTTGTGGGCGCCGTCGCTTGACACGTTGTGGGCGCCGTCGCTTGACACGTTGTGGGCGCCGTCGCTTGACACGTTGTGGGCGCCGTCGCTTGACACGTTGTGGGCGCCGTCGCTTGACACGTTGTGGGCGCCGTCGCTTGACACGTTGTGGGCGCCGTCGCTTGACACGTTGTGGGCGCCGTCGCTTGACACGTTGTGGGCGCCGTCGCTTGACACGTTGTGGGCGCCGTCGCTTGACACGTTGTGGGCGCCGTCGCTTGACACGTTGTGGGCGCCGTCGCTTGACACGTTGTGGGCGCCGTCGCTTGACACGTTGTGGGCGCCGTCGCTTGACACGTTGTGGGCGCCGTCGCTTGACACGTTGTGGGCGCCGTCGCTTGACACGTTGTGGGCGCCGTCGCTTGACACGTTGTGGGCGCCGTCGCTTGACACGTTGTGGGCGCCGTCGCTTGACACGTTGTGGGCGCCGTCGCTTGACACGTTGTGGGCGCCGTCGCTTGACACGTTGTGGGCGCCGTCGCTTGACACGTTGTGGGCGCCGTCGCTTGACACGTTGTGGGCGCCGTCGCTTGACACGTTGTGGGCGCCGTCGCTTGACACGTTGTGGGCGCCGTCGCTTGACACGTTGTGGGCGCCGTCGCTTGACACGTTGTGGGCGCCGTCGCTTGACACGTTGTGGGCGCCGTCGCTTGACACGTTGTGGGCGCCGTCGCTTGACACGTTGTGGGCGCCGTCGCTTGACACGTTGTGGGCGCCGTCGCTTGACACGTTGTGGGCGCCGTCGCTTGACACGTTGTGGGCGCCGTCGCTTGACACGTTGTGGGCGCCGTCGCTTGACACGTTGTGGGCGCCGTCGCTTGACACGTTGTGGGCGCCGTCGCTTGACACGTTGTGGGCGCCGTCGCTTGACACGTTGTGGGCGCCGTCGCTTGACACGTTGTGGGCGCCGTCGCTTGACACGTTGTGGGCGCCGTCGCTTGACACGTTGTGGGCGCCGTCGCTTGACACGTTGTGGGCGCCGTCGCTTGACACGTTGTGGGCGCCGTCGCTTGACACGTTGTGGGCGCCGTCGCTTGACACGTTGTGGGCGCCGTCGCTTGACACGTTGTGGGCGCCGTCGCTTGACACGTTGTGGGCGCCGTCGCTTGACACGTTGTGGGCGCCGTCGCTTGACACGTTGTGGGCGCCGTCGCTTGACACGTTGTGGGCGCCGTCGCTTGACACGTTGTGGGCGCCGTCGCTTGACACGTTGTGGGCGCCGTCGCTTGACACGTTGTGGGCGCCGTCGCTTGACACGTTGTGGGCGCCGTCGCTTGACACGTTGTGGGCGCCGTCGCTTGACACGTTGTGGGCGCCGTCGCTTGACACGTTGTGGGCGCCGTCGCTTGACACGTTGTGGGCGCCGTCGCTTGACACGTTGTGGGCGCCGTCGCTTGACACGTTGTGGGCGCCGTCGCTTGACACGTTGTGGGCGCCGTCGCTTGACACGTTGTGGGCGCCGTCGCTTGACACGTTGTGGGCGCCGTCGCTTGACACGTTGTGGGCGCCGTCGCTTGACACGTTGTGGGCGCCGTCGCTTGACACGTTGTGGGCGCCGTCGCTTGACACGTTGTGGGCGCCGTCGCTTGACACGTTGTGGGCGCCGTCGCTTGACACGTTGTGGGCGCCGTCGCTTGACACGTTGTGGGCGCCGTCGCTTGACACGTTGTGGGCGCCGTCGCTTGACACGTTGTGGGCGCCGTCGCTTGACACGTTGTGGGCGCCGTCGCTTGACACGTTGTGGGCGCCGTCGCTTGACACGTTGTGGGCGCCGTCGCTTGACACGTTGTGGGCGCCGTCGCTTGACACGTTGTGGGCGCCGTCGCTTGACACGTTGTGGGCGCCGTCGCTTGACACGTTGTGGGCGCCGTCGCTTGACACGTTGTGGGCGCCGTCGCTTGACACGTTGTGGGCGCCGTCGCTTGACACGTTGTGGGCGCCGTCGCTTGACACGTTGTGGGCGCCGTCGCTTGACACGTTGTGGGCGCCGTCGCTTGACACGTTGTGGGCGCCGTCGCTTGACACGTTGTGGGCGCCGTCGCTTGACACGTTGTGGGCGCCGTCGCTTGACACGTTGTGGGCGCCGTCGCTTGACACGTTGTGGGCGCCGTCGCTTGACACGTTGTGGGCGCCGTCGCTTGACACGTTGTGGGCGCCGTCGCTTGACACGTTGTGGGCGCCGTCGCTTGACACGTTGTGGGCGCCGTCGCTTGACACGTTGTGGGCGCCGTCGCTTGACACGTTGTGGGCGCCGTCGCTTGACACGTTGTGGGCGCCGTCGCTTGACACGTTGTGGGCGCCGTCGCTTGACACGTTGTGGGCGCCGTCGCTTGACACGTTGTGGGCGCCGTCGCTTGACACGTTGTGGGCGCCGTCGCTTGACACGTTGTGGGCGCCGTCGCTTGACACGTTGTGGGCGCCGTCGCTTGACACGTTGTGGGCGCCGTCGCTTGACACGTTGTGGGCGCCGTCGCTTGACACGTTGTGGGCGCCGTCGCTTGACACGTTGTGGGCGCCGTCGCTTGACACGTTGTGGGCGCCGTCGCTTGACACGTTGTGGGCGCCGTCGCTTGACACGTTGTGGGCGCCGTCGCTTGACACGTTGTGGGCGCCGTCGCTTGACACGTTGTGGGCGCCGTCGCTTGACACGTTGTGGGCGCCGTCGCTTGACACGTTGTGGGCGCCGTCGCTTGACACGTTGTGGGCGCCGTCGCTTGACACGTTGTGGGCGCCGTCGCTTGACACGTTGTGGGCGCCGTCGCTTGACACGTTGTGGGCGCCGTCGCTTGACACGTTGTGGGCGCCGTCGCTTGACACGTTGTGGGCGCCGTCGCTTGACACGTTGTGGGCGCCGTCGCTTGACACGTTGTGGGCGCCGTCGCTTGACACGTTGTGGGCGCCGTCGCTTGACACGTTGTGGGCGCCGTCGCTTGACACGTTGTGGGCGCCGTCGCTTGACACGTTGTGGGCGCCGTCGCTTGACACGTTGTGGGCGCCGTCGCTTGACACGTTGTGGGCGCCGTCGCTTGACACGTTGTGGGCGCCGTCGCTTGACACGTTGTGGGCGCCGTCGCTTGACACGTTGTGGGCGCCGTCGCTTGACACGTTGTGGGCGCCGTCGCTTGACACGTTGTGGGCGCCGTCGCTTGACACGTTGTGGGCGCCGTCGCTTGACACGTTGTGGGCGCCGTCGCTTGACACGTTGTGGGCGCCGTCGCTTGACACGTTGTGGGCGCCGTCGCTTGACACGTTGTGGGCGCCGTCGCTTGACACGTTGTGGGCGCCGTCGCTTGACACGTTGTGGGCGCCGTCGCTTGACACGTTGTGGGCGCCGTCGCTTGACACGTTGTGGGCGCCGTCGCTTGACACGTTGTGGGCGCCGTCGCTTGACACGTTGTGGGCGCCGTCGCTTGACACGTTGTGGGCGCCGTCGCTTGACACGTTGTGGGCGCCGTCGCTTGACACGTTGTGGGCGCCGTCGCTTGACACGTTGTGGGCGCCGTCGCTTGACACGTTGTGGGCGCCGTCGCTTGACACGTTGTGGGCGCCGTCGCTTGACACGTTGTGGGCGCCGTCGCTTGACACGTTGTGGGCGCCGTCGCTTGACACGTTGTGGGCGCCGTCGCTTGACACGTTGTGGGCGCCGTCGCTTGACACGTTGTGGGCGCCGTCGCTTGACACGTTGTGGGCGCCGTCGCTTGACACGTTGTGGGCGCCGTCGCTTGACACGTTGTGGGCGCCGTCGCTTGACACGTTGTGGGCGCCGTCGCTTGACACGTTGTGGGCGCCGTCGCTTGACACGTTGTGGGCGCCGTCGCTTGACACGTTGTGGGCGCCGTCGCTTGACACGTTGTGGGCGCCGTCGCTTGACACGTTGTGGGCGCCGTCGCTTGACACGTTGTGGGCGCCGTCGCTTGACACGTTGTGGGCGCCGTCGCTTGACACGTTGTGGGCGCCGTCGCTTGACACGTTGTGGGCGCCGTCGCTTGACACGTTGTGGGCGCCGTCGCTTGACACGTTGTGGGCGCCGTCGCTTGACACGTTGTGGGCGCCGTCGCTTGACACGTTGTGGGCGCCGTCGCTTGACACGTTGTGGGCGCCGTCGCTTGACACGTTGTGGGCGCCGTCGCTTGACACGTTGTGGGCGCCGTCGCTTGACACGTTGTGGGCGCCGTCGCTTGACACGTTGTGGGCGCCGTCGCTTGACACGTTGTGGGCGCCGTCGCTTGACACGTTGTGGGCGCCGTCGCTTGACACGTTGTGGGCGCCGTCGCTTGACACGTTGTGGGCGCCGTCGCTTGACACGTTGTGGGCGCCGTCGCTTGACACGTTGTGGGCGCCGTCGCTTGACACGTTGTGGGCGCCGTCGCTTGACACGTTGTGGGCGCCGTCGCTTGACACGTTGTGGGCGCCGTCGCTTGACACGTTGTGGGCGCCGTCGCTTGACACGTTGTGGGCGCCGTCGCTTGACACGTTGTGGGCGCCGTCGCTTGACACGTTGTGGGCGCCGTCGCTTGACACGTTGTGGGCGCCGTCGCTTGACACGTTGTGGGCGCCGTCGCTTGACACGTTGTGGGCGCCGTCGCTTGACACGTTGTGGGCGCCGTCGCTTGACACGTTGTGGGCGCCGTCGCTTGACACGTTGTGGGCGCCGTCGCTTGACACGCCCAACAGGTCCACTTCATCGGTTTCCAGTTGAACTAAAAATGTGAGCGATTAGTTTAGATCAAGGCAGTTTGCTCCCATCTGCAGTTTCCACTTCCAAATAGTGGAGAAACTTTGTGTCTCCTCCCTTTAGTTACCTTCAGCATGCTGCTTCAACATAGAATCCATTGACTGGAGAAAAGCAATGGCCTTTTGTAGCGCTCTGTCATTTTCTGACAAGACTGCAAAATAAACTTTATCAATACCAGAAAGTTTGTTCACAAGCAATTATATTTCACCCCTTTATATGGGTCTTACGGTTTGGCATCTTTGTCTTGTCTTCATGTACATCTCCAGTTTGAGATATTGGCAAACAGGACCCTGTAGACAGAAAAACAAGAGTATGTAAACTATGATCCACTGTAGGCAGTATAAAACCTTCCAACATAATTTCTGCAGAGACCAAAATTGAATGCCACTTTGAAATTTTCAAGACATATTACAAACCATTTTACTAGAAAGACCACAAAAGAGGGGAAAAAAGACAAACCTTTAAGCCACAAAACCGCTGCAAAACTTATCAGAAACCCGACACCTCCCATGTTTCCAGACACAACTTGAAACTGACACTGCATCCTGAAGCTTAAATACCTCCATCTGCAGGTTATACAGCTGCAGGTAATCAACTCTTGATTGATTTTCTCCTGAACCCCCCCCCCACCCAAATACTCAGTGCTTATTTATATGCACGCCCACTTTGGGCATGCATGTAGTGTAAAATTATTTGGAAGTTTTTGGGTTGTTCACATTTAGTTTGTTTCTTCAGCCCATTTTCTTAAAAATGTTTGACAGACATTAAAGAAAGAAAAATGATTCCTGGATTTCTTCTTATACAGGGATATGAGGGGATATGAGACGCTTGTTAAAATATTGTTCAGAGCACTAAGACAAGTAAGTTCTTATTTTCCCTTTTTAGTTAGTGGTAACGCACAATGTTTGTTTTAGTTTATTTATTTCATGGAAACTACAATAAAACTTATTTTAAAGCTAATTAAAGAGGTATGTCTTGAATCCATAAAAGGCTTTTCAAATCAAGTTAATTCCAATTTTATTGATACAAACTCTAACCAGTTCATTCCAGTTATTTAAGGTCAGCCTAATTTCAAATACAGTACTTTCTATAATTTATACTTTGTTTAATTTACTATGTTGTGCTATCCAAGATTGTGAGGTTGAGGGTAATGGTTCCACAACTTCATAGCCTAGATTCCTTTACTCAGCCACTACTGTACAGGGTGGTGTTTATATTTACTTCTTTGAAGACACGGGTGAGTTCTGTAAACTTGAATTCAGCTGTGATATGTCATTTTGTGATTTGTTAATCTTTGTTTCTTATTTTTGTCATGATCTCTTATCACTAGTAACTAAAACTGTTGGTCCTAACTCCTCTTTCTGCTACTTACTCCTTACAGCATTGGCTGAGAACTAATAAATTCAATAAATCATTCTCACTTTCTGAAAACAGAAATCTGTCTGTCTTCAACATGTGATGCTGCAGGCTGGAAACAATGCTGCAAGTCCCCTTTTGTTCAATAAAGGTTAATGTGCATCTGAACTGGCCTTGCTTGGGTTCCTTCTGCATAAAACTTTGAGGAGACTTTTATGTGAACTTACTTTAATTAAATTAACTGAGTTTTGTTAGACTGCTGCTTAAGATGGGGAGTGTATCAGAATGAAGATGTTAAGTTATCTTTGTTTTCTTTTGACATATTTTTTACAAATTACCATTCACTAAATATTGACTTAATGTGATTACAATTAATCAGATAGTGGTATTTTACTGTTACATTTCAGGGGAAGGTGGAGCGCAGATCAGACTACCATCCATGAGCAGAGCCACTGCTCCTCCACTGTGAAGATAGTCAGGTTAAATGCTTCAAATCTCTGACTGTGATGGTTCTTGGGGGCTTCTCTTATGAGCTGTTCCAGGAACATCCCAATGGGAGCACAGTTTTCTGACCTGTAGACATGTTGGGATTCCCCACAACCAGGAAGAGTTTCACCTGAGAAAGGAATGTAGGTTATTCCCTTGTGGACTTTTTGAACAGCAAAAAAATAAATTACACATGGAAAAAAACTATAAAAGACAAAACCTTTTTACTTTTATTAGCTATGAAATTAGTTTTGTTGTAGTGTTATATTAAATAAATAAACTTTGGTTTAAGGAGACTTTTTTTTAGTACTTTGAATAATACTTTTATTGAAGGTCTTATCAAACGCTTTGCAATCAGAAACCCAGGAATCCTTCTGTGAAACTGCAACTTTGTTCACAAGGACCTTTTTACAAGACAAGAGCTGAACAGATTGACTAAACAACCCAGAAATCATAAAACCACGAGAACAGCATGAAAATTAGTTATGTGTTCATTGTGTTGAGGATTCGAAGTCTGTTTCGAGTAATCCAGGAGGATTTATTGTGAAGCATATATCAAGGAGTGTGTTGATTACGTATGTAGTGACGTTCGAGGCCTCGCCAGCCGGCTGACCCTGTTAGCTCGTGAATTGAAACATAAGAGGCAGTAAAGATGCTGATGTTTCACTCTCCTATTTTGTTGCCTCAGGATCAAATCGCATGTGTGTTTGGAATCTATTTGAGCGTCTTTTTTATGATGGAACAAAAGAGGAGATTTTCCAGTGTCTGGCAACATTTTGGTAAGTTGCCCTGATGAAATTCCCACATAGTAATAAATCATCAGTAAAGTAAAAAAGAAAAAATAATAAATAACACAGCAGATCCAGATGCTTTTTAAGTACAAATAAATACATTTTGTCCTTAGAGACCATTCACACAAAAACAACTCTTGTTAGTTTCCACTTTTTCTTTTGTACCACCAGACACTATATCGTAAAGACAAATTGAGACAATAATCAGAATTTATCGCAAGCACAAACATCCTTAATTTATTGATTCAGTTTAAAGGTTCAGACATCACATCATTATAATCACTGTGCCTGTTTTACTTGTATTGTCCACTTGATGGTGCAGTAGAGCAAATGTGTAAACCACGGTGCCTCGAATTGGATGGAAAGCTTCAGTGCATCATGAAACTTTATCTCGCCATCACTAATTGAAAATCATTTCTAAGCGTTAGTAGAGACATTTTGGGAAGATGGGGTCATGAGAGACAGTTTTGTTTCAGATAGCTGGAAGTATGCTCAGGAGATAGGCATTAGTCAATAAAATTTTTGTTTGTCTAACTATGTCTTAGTAATGCCACCCTGGTTAATAAGACTGCCCCTTACAGATCTACTTTTATTAAATCTTAAGGAAAAGGGGAGATTTGATTTATTGACAGTCTTTTCTAGTACATGTTAATTCACATCATTTACAGTTTACATTCATTTATACAGATGGGCCAAAAGATCCAGGGACACAGGCTACGGGATTTGCATTTGTTGTACCAGATATTGATTATACAGAGATGCACAGAACAGATCAATTTCTGTCAGTTTATACAGTAGATTGCTATTCTGTATGCACTACAGTGGATAGAAAGAAACAAACGAGGAAGTTTTTGCATCTGTCCTGACTCTGTTTCAGCTCTTCAAAGCCTGAGAACTTTCAGTTGTAGTCAACCAGATATTCTGTTTAGAATATTGGATTTATATTTAAGAATTCTTCAGAAAGGTAATTCAATTAATTTCATGTGGGTTCCAAGTCATGTGGGTTTGAGAGGGAATGAGATGGCTGATAAGATGACCGAACAAACATTTAAAAAAAGATATAACTGATGTTAATGTTAAATTAGTTAAAAACGAGGAAAAAGCAGTTGTTTGGATCAAAGCTTTGGAAAAATGGCAGGAAGGATGGAGAGGTGAAACTCAAGGGAGGTTTCTGTATGGTATAATAGATATGTTAGAGATGTTAAAAGATTATTCCAAATGTGGGATTTCCTACATTTTATTACAGTAGATGAGAGGATGCAGGTTTTTCACTTGATATATTTTTTTTCCTACTGCATCTTTACACTGGGCCGGCCCGTGGCATAGGCTGTATAGGCAAATTCTAACGGCGCAGTATACACTGGGGGCGCCAGACCCGTGTAAAGAACTTTCAGCTTTAATTGTACTTCATTGACGGTGCGATTGGAGGTGCAAAAAAGAGATTTACATTTCATTAACTTTTGTGTATACGTTCTGACTATAACGCGACCAGGAGGTACTTGAAGGGATCACTCATACTTTTAGCTCACGGTGCAGAACAAAACATGAGGCGCCGGAAAGCAGGATGGGAAACCACCTCCACCAATCAGACTTCTTTTACCCGCCATTCGGTTTTTTTATTGTGTCAAAAAAAGTTAATATGTCAAAGCGTCCCAAATTATCTGGTGCCCAGGGGAGGAAAAAAGAAAAGAAGACACACCAAAGACAAAGGTAATGTTACAGTAAAGATGATGTTAATGATATTATTTTGATGTCACAGAACGATGATCAATAATGCCATTAGCCATTAGCATACATGGTTAGCTAATCTATAAATAGCCAGTGCTATCTGCTAGTTCTATCCAAAATTTTAACAGTCAATGGTTCTAACAGATAAGCCTAGCACTATTATTATGGAAAATAGTATTATGAGTAACTTCCTCTGACAAATGTGTAAATATTAGATCTAATCAGCAGGTGTATTAATGTTAATTTCATTGGCATCATTATCTCACGTTTTCCCAGCTTGTAATAATCAATCAAAATACCATTAATAATCATAATAATAATTCCATAGTTGTAACGCCAACTGTGTTTCAGCTCATATTGTCTATAAAGTGTGTTTATCATGTTAAACTTTACACCTGTGTTAAAGTGCACATCATTAATGTTAGAGCATAACTTAGCATTCCCACATGCAATATTATACTGCAGTTTACTGATTATTTAGCATTCTGCTAATTAGAATTTCATTGTAATGATAATAACATTTAATTAATTTAACCCACAGTGACACCGGTGTCTCGTGCCCTATTAACGTTCTGGATGGTTCCATATTAACCTAGATTCTTGATTTTATCTCATGAAGTCCCAGAGTAACACCTATAGCCCATTTATAACAGGTCATGTGACCACTAGGGTGATCATGTGTTTCGATACAACCAACCGAACTTGACCAAAAGTTGCATGTGGAAAAACCCCCTAGCCAGCTAATTTGGAGCAAGCTCTTTCTGAGGCTAAAAGGTAAGATTGATTCAATTCAACGGTTGCAATGTTTACACATAATGCTGTTTGTCAAAAATAAACGATTGTTTCCGAATTTCTTGAAGAACTTTGCATAAAACCATCAAGTAAATATTGGTGTGACGCATATGTCACATCGGGCAGTCAGTCTAAAAATGGTTGAAAAAAAATATGGTGACGTATATGTCACAATAAGAAAACTAATCATGATCTGATCAGTATACTTGGCTGATTCAATTAAGTTTTGTCATATATTGTATATAATAGCTTTATTGAACCAATATCAGTTATATAATTTCATTCATGGGTTGCAGTAAGACCTGTTGGGCACCAAGTACCTAGCTACTAACAACATGTCAGGTCTAGGACTACATAATGACAACAGCTGCAAAGCATGAATAGTTATATTTTTTCCTCTCTAGATGAACAGAAAACAAACTTGGGATTGGAATAAGCACAGCCAGTTGATTCTGGACATGATTCAAAATGGAGATGAAAGTGAGATTGAGGAATTTGGTGGTTCCAGCTCAGATGAAGACGATCCTGTCGAAGATCCAGATTACACGCCCTTAAATCAGGAGTCAAGTGAATCTGAATGTTGTTCAGAAGGGGATGTGTCTCAACCAGATGGGGAGATGTCTCAACCAAGAGAAATACCTCAACCAAGTTTCTTAACCAACACGCATCGTACTGGAAAAGAAAACAAGTTTTCATGGAGAAAGAAACCTTTTGAAGCCCCTGACTGCACCTTCAAAGGAGAGAGTGTCATTCCTCCAGATGAGCTTCCCACTCCCCTGCAGTACTTCAGGAGGTTCATTACAGAAGAGATGATGGAGTCAGTGATGGAGCAAACCAATCTGTACAGTGTCCAAACATCTGCCTTGTTCAAGAATGTGAACACCACAGTCAAGGAGCTTGAAATTCTAATTGGCATGTACCTACGCATGGGTCTTTGTCAGCTTCCAGGAAACCGTGCCTACTGGGAAAACGACACAAGGTGTGCCATGGCAGCTGATAACATGTCACGCAACTGTTTTCAGACCCTCCTTGCATCTCTTCAATTCGCTGACAATACAGATTCATCAAACAGGCAAGAAGGGGACAAGTGCTGGAAGATCCGTCCATGGCTTGATATGTTCCGCAAACAATGTCTTGAGATCCCTCCAGAAGAGTCCAACTCTATCGAAGAGCAAATGGTGCCTTTTAGAGGAATGCGCAGCCCAATAAGGCAGTATGTCAAGAGCAAGCCCCATCCCTGGGGATTCAAGATCTGGGCCCGCTGCACTTCCTCTGGAATACTCTGTGATTTTCAGTGGAACCACAAGACAAAGCTCGCCGCTGGAGCAAACGAGAAGACATTCATTGATGTCAACCGGCCACACATTGTCAAAGAGTACAACACCTTCATGGGGGTTGTACAAGTACAACATGAGGTCACGAAGGTGGTACATCTACTTGTTCTGGCACAGCATCATGCTAGCCCTGGTCAATGCGTGGCTGACCTACCGCCATGACTGCAAGCTGCTTGGTCAGAGGTCACTGAATCAAAGAAGATTCCAGGCAGAGGTGGCAACAAGCCTCATCCTCATCCAAGCAAAAAGGGGGCGCCCATCACTTGACAGCAACACCCCACCTCCACCACCACCTCCCAAGAGAGTCAGTGTCGGAGTTCCTGATGATGTGCGTCTGGACCACGTTGCACACTGGCCTGTGAAATGTGCCAAACGTGGTCGCTGCAAAATCTGCAAAACCAATGCAACCAACACCATCTGTGAGAAATGTGATGTGTGTCTCTGCTTCACTGAAGAGAGAAACTGTTTCAAAACATTCCATTTTGCCTAGTCACAGCCACAAACCTGTCTGATAAACAGGAAATCCACCAGTAGTTCAAGTTCTCATCCCTTTATTGCCACTTTGTTCAGAAACAAATCTGTTACAGATTTTACAAAAGTTGTTGAACTTTTAGTTTAGTAGTTGTGAAATTATAAATGTTACGATTCTGGTGAGCTCTGATAACTTGTCAGAGAGTAGAAAAGGATCAATAGTGACCAGTGGTGTGAAGACAAAGGCAGGTAGTGTTATAGATATAATTTCCTTCCATAATTATTCAGATAAGCAGCAAAACCTACTCTATGTGGCAACATGTTTTTTTCTTTTACTGTTCAGATGGTACTTTTCTTGTTGTTGATCTGAGAAAATGCCTATGTTAAACCTGCAAAGATTTTTTTGTCATTACTCAGATGGTTTGTACGTTGCAGGATATTTATCTGAGGATATACAATGAAAAAGACAAAGAAATACATTATCAGGCTGATTTGTTTAAAAGAAATTTAAGATGGAGGTTTAACACATAATTTAACTATTTAACGCCTGAAGTGACATCTATGTCACTTTTGAGATCTTTGCCACCTACTGGTGTAATTAACTTTTTTTTTTTAGAAATGTGTTCTATGTGCCCTATTTAACCTGTCTTATGCTCCCCTTAATTTTCCTTGAGGTAAAAATGTGTCCGGGTCTTTATGGGTTAATTAAGATGAATTACTAATATAATTTGTATCTGAAAAATTACATTGTATATTATACACTATGACTACATCATGTATTTATCTCTAGGTTTCTCATTTATATTATTTCATTTTATTGTATTTTTTAAATCATGTGTTTATTATTGTTGTCACATACTCCTTCTGTCCCTCTGTTGCCTCCACCTCAGCAGCCCAAACCAGCAGTGATGCAGCAGCATCAAGCGGACCTTCTGTTGCTCCAATAGACCCAGCTGACTGGCTTTGAAAGTGCAATTGTTTTATTTAAATAAAACAATGTCTAAAACAAAGCTAGTTTCTTGTGAGTATATGTACACTAGCAGTGCTAGTACTGTACTGCGATGCAAGGGGGCGCCACTTAAAATCTTGCCTAGGGCACCAAATTGGTTTGGGCCGGGCCTGTCTTAATATTTTTTACTTGTAAGGGAAAACCTTTTTTTTTACTTTCAGTGAATTTAGAAACTAAAATTCTTCTGTTGTGCTGGGTCATCTAGTCATCTCTGAATTTTAAAGTTTTCAGCCCTGTAAACACTTTATGGCATAGTTATAAAGTTTGCCTTTTGTGAGCTTTAAACAGTTTTAACACCTATCCTGAATGTGATAAGTTTATAGCTTAAAACAGTATCTGAATCACATGGACAATCTTTTTCTTTCCTCATCTGTATCCTAGTTAAATGAAAACATGGATTTGAATGACTGAAACTTAATATTATATTTGAACTAAATGTGTTTAAGCTAGGACTAAAGAAAAAAAATGTAAATCTTCATCCAATATCAGGTTTCTCTCTATCTTTAGAATGTCAGACTATACATTTAAAATCTTCAACCTTTACAGCCCCACAAAGTTGAACACTGAAACCTTTATTTTGAAGTTTATCCTCAGAGAAAATCTACAACACATGAAATAATGTAGCATGCTCCTCTCCTGTTCCCAGCCAAACAGACATCCCACTCTCCTCTGATCAACAGCGTCCCTGTTACACCTCGGACGTCAACCAAGTCAGGAAATGCTGCTACCCCCTTTGCCTCCCCCTCCCACTTGTCTGTCTCCAAAAGTCAGGTGAAGAGGCAGCTGGAGAAACTGAACCGGAACAAGGCTGCAGGTCCAGATGGTGTCGGCCCCAGAGTCCTGAAGGCCTGTGCAGAGCAGCTCTGTGGGATTCTGCAGCACCTCTTCAACCTTAGCCTAACTCAGGAGAAGGTTCCAGTGTTGTGGAAGACATCCTGCCTTGTTCCAGTACGCAAAAGAACTCACCCATCAGTCATCAATGACTATAGACCTGTTGCCCTGACATCCCACATCATGAAGGTCCTGGAGAGACTCCTGTTGGTACCCCTGAGTAAGCAAACAAAAACGTATCGGGACCCACTGCAGTTTGCTTATCGTTGTGGAGTTGGAGTTGAAGATGCCATCATCCACCTGCTTCAACCAACCCACTGTCATCTGGACGAAGCAGGCAGCACTGTGAGGATCATGTTCTTTGATTTCTCTAGTGCATTTAACACAATTCAGCCTGATTTGCTTTGTCGGAAACTCCTGAAGACACAGGTGGAGCCCTCAACAATCGCCTGGATCAATGACTACCTGACAAACAGACCACAATTTGTGCGACTGAAGAATTCTCAGACTTCCAGTACAAATCAGAGACCTGTCATCTGCAGAAATACTCAGATGACTCTGCAATTGTCGGGTGTATCAGAGATGGACAAGAAGCTGAATACAGAGAGCTGGTGGACCGCTTTGTGACATGGTGTGGAAACAATCGTCTCAACTTGAATGTGAACAAAACAAAGGAGATGATTGTAGATATCAGAAGAAACAGGGATAAGTCAAACACTGTTACCATCATGGGAGAAGAAGTGGAGGTGGTTGAGGTCTATAAATACCTCAGAGTTCACCTTGACAACATACTGGACTGGAGACTGTACAGTGAAGCCGTCTACAAGAAGGGACAGAGCAGACTGTACTTCTTGAGGAAGCTTAGGTCCTTCAGAGTTTGCAGCAAGATGCTGCAGATCTTCTACAAGTCTTTTGTGGAGAGTGTAATCTCTTCAGCCATCATCTGTTGGGGTAGCAGCATCAGAGCCAGGGATTTAAAAAGGCTCAACAACCTGATAAAGAAGGCTGGTTCTGTTCTTGGGACAACTGTGGAACATCTGGAGATGATAATGCAAAGAAGGATTCTTCATAAAATCAAAAAAATTATGGACAACCCTGAGCATCCTCTTCATGAGACAGTCATACAACAACAGAGCGTCTTCAGTCGGAGGCTTCTTCAGTTTGGCTGCAATATAGACCGCTACAGAAATCCTTCTTGCCCACAGCCATCATCATCTACAACAACTCCTTAAAGAATTAATTATATGAGCTATACCAACACTTAATTTCCCTCTGGGATCAATAAAGTATTTTTGAATTGAATTGAATTGATTTGAATTCCCACTTCTGGTTCTACTGATTTACATGGCGAGGTGCTGTACTCTGATTTACAGATCAATGTCAGTCCATCATTCTGCAGGGCTTTTGCTAAATGTACCACTAAATACATGGGTGCAAATCATGTTGCTTCATGCATAGCAGAAACCTTTCCACTCTGAATAAGACATTGCAATGAAACTGGCTGTGGAGCATACAGTCCCAATTCAGCACTTTGACATAACTAGCATAAAACTTACATATGGGCATTAAGACTCTGAACTGTCTGAAGTATGTATCTGGCTAATGGATGATGGGGTGTCTTAGTACACTAATGATCAGCTTTAATTATGGCTCGTGCCACGACAAGTCAATCCGTCCCCAACTAATATGGTTCCAGGCAGCCATCCTGGTCATCAAGGATGTCGGCAGTAACTGTAGGCAAGGGAATTTTATTTGTTTAGCACACTTTCAACAACCAGGTAATTCAAGGTGCTTTACACGAAAACAATAAAACATAGGACAAAAAACATATGACTCATTAAAACATTACTCAAAGGCAGCTCTAAACAGATGGGTTGTTAGCCTTGATTTGAAACAGGTCAGTGTTTCAGCAGCTTTGCAGTCGTCTTGAAGTTTGTTCCAGATTAGAGGAGCATTGAAACTGAAAGCTGCTTCTCCGTGTTTGGTTCTGATTCTAGGGATGTTGAGTAGACTGGAGTTAGAGGACCTGCTGAGTGGTCTGGGGGGTTGGTATAGTGACAGCAAGTCTTCAACATACTTTGGGCTAAGCCATTCAATGATTTAATAGCTAGTAAAAGTATTTTTAAGTATTTTCTCTGAGCTACAGGGAACCAGTGTAAGGACTTTAGAAAATGGGGTGATGTGCTCTACTTTCATGGTTCTAGTGAGGACACGAGCAAACACAAGTCAGATAGACTTTTTAGGCAGACCTGTGAGGATGCTGTTGCAGTAATCAATCCGACTAAAGATAAACGCATGGATGAGTTTTTCCAGGTCCTGTTGTGACATCAGTCCTTTAATCCTAGAAATTTCCTTCAAGTGATAGAAGGCTGACCTTGTTATTGCCTTTATGTGACCCTGGAGGTTCAGGTCTGAGTCCATTACTACACCTAGATTTCAGCCCTGATCAGTAGTTTCTAGCTGTATTAACTGAAGCTGTGTGCTGATTGTTCCTCTTTAATTCCAATGATGATTACTTCAGTTTTGTTTCTGTTCAGCTGGAGAAAATTACGGCACATCCATTCATTGATTAGGGGGAGGGACTACTGTAAACTCTAATATGTGTGCAATACAGCTTTCAGGGCATCATGGTGATTTTCTTCATTTTTAAAGTAGTATTTGAAGCTCTAACTTGAGAAAGACACAAACAGTGCCCAAAGTATCTAAACTGTGACCTGTTGCTGTTGGCACCACAAAAACCATTCTGTTTTGGGCACTTGACCAATATTATGATTAACATTCTGGTTCCTTATCTTCCTTCCACTATTCAGGAGCAACATGCATGCTCCTTAAGAGGGTCAATTGGATAACCCAGATCAAATGGATAAAATTCTGCATCCGTATCGAAAAGAAATATTTACCTCAGCTTAAAACTGTGAACTTTTTCTTCTTCATGGAAACACAAAACATAAAGGACAGATTTAGATTTTTTTTAGAGTTAATATATTTTAAAATGTAATTCACAATGTGAGTCAGAAAGCTCTTGACTCTTTAGAATTGAACCAAACAACGTGCTGCTTTAATAATAAGAAATTACACATTGCAAAATTGTCTAAAGAGGTTTTATTCAAATCTGCATTCAAATGTTTTAACATCTCTACAAAGCTAAACAGAGTGTAGGACAATATAGGAAACTGTATTGTATGTTTGATAGCTGGAGAATGCATACTGGTGTTGAGTTCCATAGGAGGGTAAAATAATGTTTACAGAGGAGGAGATCGGGGAGAGCAGAGGTCAGGAGAAAAATCCAGAAAAAACCCAGTTGCAGGCAGAGCAATGAGGTGCTACAAAGCAGCAAGACGAGGAGAAATCAGGACTTTTGCTGCTACTCGCTCAGTGAAGAAGTTGCCTATCTCTTGCTTGACTGTTTTTTTTAGAACCTTTGTATTAGGGTTTGATCTTTTATTAGATGCACAAACGAAGTATTTGCTTTTCTAGTTTTTTAATACTTCCACCAGAGTGGATAATTAATTGGGTAGTCAGAGTTAAATGATGAAGCACATGTCTCCTCATGATGGGGTGAGAGGGAGACCCCTCTGCCCAGATTCTTACAAAAGCAAGATGACAACTCCGAAGGTTATTCTCATAAAAAAAAAAAAATCTACATGAAATCATCTCAAGTCTAGAATGTCTCATTTTGTGGAGTACAACATGTGTTCAAACAGGAACAATAGCAAAAAAGTGGTTTGACGTATTTAAACCGAAAAGTAATTTCTTATCAATCGATTTACAATCTTTGTGGCAAAAGGCAACTTGACAAAGTAAATCATGAAAAGCTGATTTAAGGAAGATTGTTTTGATATTTAACAAAATAAACAAACTGAATGTCAAATTTAAGTAAAAAGTGACAATTTAGGTGCAATTTAGAGATGAAGCCAAAGGGTTAACATTGTTACTTTGAGAGCTAAAGAGCAGAATCAATATAACTTAACCGTCAAATGACATTTGTCTATTTTATTTTACAGAATTCAGCAGTTTCACCACAGTCGAAAAATCTAATTCCAGCGTGTAGCGGCTGAGTGAATGTGGTCTGGACTCTGTGGAGGAGAATCATGGTTTCAGAGACTCTGTAGAAAGATAGGATACCTGCTCTGTGATCCAGGTATACTCCTATTCTGGATGAAGCAGGACCTGAGATGGAGGTGAAGATG
The DNA here is from genome assembly GCA_963556495.2 of Valencia hispanica. Lineage (NCBI taxonomy): Eukaryota > Metazoa > Chordata > Actinopteri > Cyprinodontiformes > Valenciidae > Valencia > Valencia hispanica. The sequence goes on along the minus strand of OY747712.1, from coordinate 9,012,899 downwards.
TTGTCATTCCAAAAACTATAACTGTCTTGGTAACAATATAAGCCCCAAGATTTGTCATTACATCCAAATCTACTTTCCATCCCTGTTCTGCTAATGTTCTTATATGCTACTGCGACAGAAAGTCCTTTGCCTTTCTTCTCCACCTCCCAGTAGCAACGTCTAGTCAGACTGTCTCTACTCAGAACCTGAAAAAAATTAGTGAATCTGTCTTGGTAAATAGAATACGATTGATCAGGATCCATCAGTGTCACCTTCCTGTTGTCATCTGATAGAAATAGTTGTGTGTGTGCTGTGTTTGGATCCAGTGTGATTTCACACGAATATTTTAAGAATCCAGCTCTGCTGTTTGGTTCTAGTTCTGAGTGTAAAACATCCACCTCAGAGATTATCAGTGAGATGTTTGTCCATGTATCTCTCAGGATGTCCTGTAGCTGATCTCTGAGCTCTGACACAGCTGCTGTCACGTCCTCAAAGTGTCTCAGAGGACGGATGTTGATGCTGGATGAGTGTGTAGACTCACTGAGAGCTGACAGTGAGGGGTAGCTGTGGAGAAACTGGTTGTGATCCTCGGTGTCTGAGAGCTGCTCCAGCTCAGCGTCTTTCCTCTTCAGCTCACTGATCTCCTGCTCCAGCTTCTCCTGAAGCTCTTTAACTCGACTCACTTCAGTTTCCTGCTGGGATCTGATCTGCTGTTTCACATCTGAGCTTCCTTTCTGGAGGAGACGGATCAGCTCAGTGAAGATCTTCTCACTGTCCTCCACGGTTTTATCAGCAGAGTGATTGATGGCCTCCACTTCCTGTTGTAGCAGCTTCACATCTTTCTCTCTGTCCTGGATTCTCTGCTGGATTTTTCCTCGTCTCTCCTCCAGCTCTCTCTGCCTCTCAGTCCTTTCTGCTGCAGCTGAGACTGTGTCGTGGCCTTTATGTTTCTCTATCAAACAGAGACTACAGATACACTTCTGATCAGTGCGGCAGAAGATCTTCATCACCTCATCATGGCGAGAGCAGATGTTCTCCTGGAGGTTCTTGGAGGGCTGCACCAGCTTGTGTTTCTTAAATGTAGCTGAATCATAATGAGGCTGAAGGTGTTTCTCACAGTAAGAGGCCAGACAGACTAAACAGGACTTGATGGCTTTCAGTTTCCTTCCAGTGCAGAAATCACAGGCCACATCTTCAGGTCCAGCTGAGCAGAGATCAGCAGGAGCAGCTTGGAGTCCAGTCTTCTTCAGCTCTTCTATTAAATCAACTAACATTATGTTTTTCTCCAGGTCAGGTCTCTGTATAAAGGTCTTCCTGCATTGAGGGCAGCTGTGGATTCCTTTCTGATCCTCTTCATCCCAGAAGCTTTTAATACACTTCATACAGTGGCTGTGTCCACACGAAGTAGTCACCGGATCCTTTAGTAGATCCAGACAGATCGGACAGCAGAACTTTAGTCTGTCGGTCTGATTTTCTTGCTGCGCCATTTTCCTCTTCACTGTAACTCTCAATCACTTTCAGTTTCTCTCAAACAGAAACTATCTGTGTAGTCTGAAGGGGCGGTAACAGAGAAATATGGAGGACTGGCTCAAAGCCTTTAGATTTAGAGAGAGGGTGCAATGTGTTGCTTCAGGGAAACAAGGAAGTAAGACAAGAAAAAAACTGATCAGAGTTCAGTTTTTTTTCTGGTTCATCACTAATTAGTAACTTAAGATGTTTTAAAGAGACACCACACAATTACGACTGTTACAACATTACTTGACAAGAAGCTTTCAACAGATGCCACCAGCTTACTGAGGTGGTGGAGGTCAAAAACCCTCAACTGGGCTATATAAATTAATAAATGAAAAAAAAAGAATGCATTCAATAGAATATGAGTCTGATTTTAATTTAACAACATTTATGATACATTTAACTTCTTTAAAGCCATATACACACTATAGTGATTTAATACACTCTGTACAAAAGCATACAGAAAATCAAAGCTACTGTAACAGGATAAAAAAAAAAAGGTTACCGGTAAATATATTTCTGAATGTGACTTTGTCTTTTTGGTTTTTTGGAGTGCAATTCGCTGCTATATAAATAAAATCAGTTAAAACAGACTTAACTGTAGGCTACCTGAATTAATAGAATTTTTGCAGAGAGCTTTCAAAATAGGCAAAGCAGACAAGTGGAGAACAAAGTAAAAGAAGCCTCAAAAACTACACATAGGGGAAACCAAATCTGTGAAAAATTAAGAGACTAGGTAAAATAAAACAAAAAAGTATCTGAATTTTACCTGAAAAGATTGCATTAAACCCTGAATTAAATGAAATTGTAAGAGTTAGAGGTTTTTTAAAACCTTTGCAAAATTTAACCAAGATACGGAACATAGTTAAAGGCTAATTGTATTCCGATTTTTGGTAAGGTCTTAAATAAAAATGTGTTTTAGGCTATGTCAATTGAATCAAGACACTAAGACAGAAAAAGACTCCAACGTATTACTGTGGATGCTAGTAATAACATTTTAGCTTTTGTATGCTTGGCTCCCTTATGGCACAGTTTGATTATCTGACGCTGATGGAGATCTTGGGTCTCCGTTCAAAGTTCAAATAAATGATGTTTATTTTTAGTATAAGATGCTTTCAACATTTTCTTTAAGTGTCTTGCTTTACTTGTCTAAATATAAACGACTAAATATCTACACGACCCCTATGATGAAAACGACAGATGGACTCAGTGTTCCCTCGCCCGGAAGAGGGTCACCGGGGCCCCCCTCTGGAGCCAGGCCTGGAGGTGGGGCACGTTGGCGAGCGCCTGGTGGCCGGGCCTTTACCCATGGGGCCCGGTCGGGCTTAGCCCGAAGAGGTAACATGGGCCCCCCTTCCCATGAGCTCACCACCTGTGGGAGGGGCCATAGGGGTCGGGTGCTGTGCAGGATGGGCGGCAGCCAAAGGCGGGGACCTTGGCGGTCCGATCCTCGGCTGCAGAAGCTGGCTCTCAGGACGTGGAACGTCACCTCTCTGGTGGGGAAGGAGCCGGAGCTGGTGTGCGAGGTTGAGAGGTTCCGACTGGACATCGTCGGACTCACCTCGGCGCACGGCTCTGGCTCTGGAACCCGTCTCCTCGAGAGGGGTTGGACTCTCTTCCACTCTGGGGTTGCCCCCGCTGAGAGGCGCCGAGCTGGGGTGGGCATACTTGTTGCCCCCCATCTCGGCGCCTGTACGTTGGGGTTTACCCCGGTGAACGAGAGCGTAGCCTCCCTCCGCCTTCGGGTGGGGGGACGGGTCCTGACTGTTGTTTGTGCTTACGCGCCAAACAGCAGATTAGATTACCCACCCTTCTTGGAGTCTTTGGAGGGGGTGCTGGAGAGTGCTCCTCCTGGGGACTCCCTTGTTCTGCTGGGGGACTTCAACGCTCACGTGGGCAATGACAGTGAGACCTGGAGGGGTGTGGTTGGGCGGAATGGCCCCCCCGATCTAAACCCGAGTGGTGTCTTGTTATTGGACTTCTGTGCTCGTCATGGATTGTCCATAACAAACACCATGTTCAAGCATAAAGGTGTCCATATGTGCACTTAGCACCAGGACACCTTAGGCCGCAGCTCAATGATCGACTTGGTTGTCGTCTCATCTGATCTACGGCCGCATGTTTTGGACACTCGGGTGAAGAGAGGGGCAGAGCTGTCCACTGACCACTACCTGGTGGTGAGTCGGCTCCGATGGTGGGGGAGGACGCCGGACAGACCTGGAAGGCCCAAACGTGTTGTGAGGGTCTGCTGGGAAAGTCTGGCAGAGTCTCCTGTCAGAAGGAGCTTTAACTCACACCTCCGGCAGAACTTTGAACACGTCCCGGGGGAGGCGGGGGACATCGAGTCCGAGTGGACCATGTTCTGCGCCTCCATTGCCGAGGCGGCTGACCGAAGCTGTGGCCGCAAGGTGGTCGGTGCCTGTCGCGGCGGCAACCCCCGAAACCGCTGGTGGACACCGGCGGTAAGGGATGCTGTCAGGCTGAAGAAGGAGTCCTACCGGGTCTTTTTGGCTTGTGGGACCCCTGAAGCAGCTGATAGGTACCGACAGGCCAAGCGGGATGCGGCTCGGATGGTTGCTGAGTCAAAAACTCGGGCGTGGGAGGAGTTTGGAGAGACCATGGAAAACGACTTCCATACGGCTTCGAATCGATTCTGGTCCACCATCCGGCGTCTCAGGGGGGGAAAGCGGTCTGCCACCAACACTGTTTACAGTGGGGATGGTGTGCTGCTGACCTCAACGCGGGACGCTTTGGGTCGGTGGATGGAATACTTCGAAGACCTCCTCAATCCCACCAGCATGCCTTCCAATCTGGAAGCATGATTTGGGGACTTGGGGTCGGGCTCTCCAATCTCTGGTGCTGAGGTCACCGACGTCGTTAAAAAGCTCCTCGGTGGCAAGGCTCCGGGGGTGGATGAGATTCGACCGGAGTTCCTCAAGGCTCTGGATGTTGTGGGGCTGTGTTGGTTAACGCGGCTCTGCAATATTGCGTGGACATCGGGGGCAGTTCCCTTGGATTGGCAGACCGGGATGGTGGTCCCCCTATTCAAAAAGGGGGACCACAGGGTGTGTTCCAGCTACAGGGGGATCCCACTTCTGAGCCTCCCTGGTAAGGTCTATTCAGGGGTTCTGGAGAGGAGGGTCCGACGGATAGTCGAACCTCGGATCCAGGAGGAACATTGCGGTTTTCGTCCTGGCCGTGGAACACTGGACCAGCTCTACACCCTCAGCAGGGTCCTGGAGGGTGCGTGGGAGTTCGCCCAACCGGTCTACATGTGTTTTGTGGACTTGGAGAAGGCGTTCGACCGTGTCCCTCGGGGGGCCCTGTGGGGGGTGCTCCGGGAGTATGGGGTACCGGGCCCCTTGATACGGGCTGTTAGGTCCCTGTACGACCGGTGCCAGAGTTTGGTTCGCATTGCCGGCAGTAAGTCGGGCTTGTTTCCAGTGAGAGATGGACTCCGCCAAGGTTGCCCTTTGTCACCGATCCTGTTCCTAACTTTTATGGACAGGATCTCTAGGCGCAGCCAAGGCGTTGAGGGGATCCGTTTTGGTGGCCTCAGGATCGGGTCTCTGCTTTTTGCAGATGATGTGGTCCTGTTGGCTTCATCGGAGTGTGACCTACAGCTTTCGCTGGAGCTGTTCGCAGCCGAGTGTGAAGCGGCTGGGATGAGAATCAGCACCTCCAAATCCGAGGCCATGGTCTTGAGCCGGAAAAGGGTGGGGTGCCTCCTCCAGGTCGGGGATGGGGTCCTTCCCCAAGTGGAGGAGTTTAAGTATCTGGGGGTCTTGTTCACGAATGAGGGAAAAATGGAGCGGGAGATCGATAGATGGATTGGTGGGGCATCTGCAGTTATGCGGGCGCTCTACCGGTCTGTCGTGGTGAAGAGAGAGCTGAGCCAAAAGGCGAAGCTCTCGATTTACCGGTCGATCTACGTTCCTACCCTCATCTATGGTCACGAACTCTGGGTGGTGACCGAAAGAACGAGATCACGGATACAAGCGGCTGAAATGAGTTTCCTCCGCAGAGTGTCTGGGCTCTCCCTTAGAGATAGGGTGAGAAGCTCAGTCATCCGGAGGGGGCTCAGAGTAGAGCCGCTGCTTCTCCACATCGAGAGGAGTCAGTTGAGGTGGCTCGGGCATCTGGTCAGGATGCCTCCTGGACGCCTCCCTGGTGAGGTGTTTCAGGCACGTCTCACCGGGAGGAGGCCCAGGGGAAGGCCCAGGACACGCTGGAGGGACTATGTTTCTCGGCTGGCCTGGGAGCGCCTTGGGGTTCCTCCCGAGGAGCTGGAACAAGTGGCTGGGGAGAGGGAAGTCTGGGTCTCTTTGCTTAGGCTGCTGCCCCCGCGACCCGACCCCGGATAAGCTGAAGAAAATGGATGGATGGATGGATAAATATCTACACCTTGCGCCAGCATGAAAGCTGAAGTTTTTTTTTCCAGAGAGATAATATGGTTAATGGTGTTTTATAAGAAAACTATACCTTCAGTTAGGAGTCACAACCAAATCATGTTTGTTAGTGTACAAATCCAGCTGTCCTTAGAAAATTTTCTAAAATTTAATCACTATTACCATTTGCACAATGGCAAGTGCATTCCTTAAAACAAGATAGTCAAACCACTTTGCCATGTTTTTAGTATGACAGTTCACTCTGGAATTTTTTCCCATGCAAAAAAGAAATACTTGGTGACACTGCCCAAAAATGCTCAGGACAGCACTATATACTATTTGGACAGCCATTTGAGATCTACAGTTGCTGTAATATTTTATCCCCAAAACACACTTAACAGATGAAAGCCCATTGGAAAACAGTCTTAAATAATTCAGAAAGGCCTATGTCCTCTGATAGATTCATAAAATATTACTATGGAGGAGATCTGTGGATTATTTTGCATATAGTGAAAATAGAAAAAAATACAATAATAATCAGCTACAGGAAATCCAAGAAATTCCTCCACTGAAACAGCTTTTGTCTCAAAGTGGTAGCAGAGAAACTAGTTTTACTCTGGAAGCCGCTTCATTATCCTTCTTCCTGATTTTTTTCAGTAAATAAGTCATTCCTGTCAAAAAAGTTCGTTTTTAATTCAAGCGTTATGTTCTGTCTTTAGAGTCTCAGTAGTAGAGTGATGACATGCTGCCACCTGCAGGAACATACTGTTTATACGGAACATGGAGTCCATGAATTGTTTGAGCTTCCTCTTTTTATGTCATCTGGATTTTTTCTCTTGTTTTATTTAAGACAAAAAAAAGTTAAGATTTCCACCCCCTGTATCACTTGATGGTGATTAATGGAAGATGTTTTGAGGTGAACATGAAGTTGAACATTTTTCAAATTCAATTGCCTAATTACTTTATTAATCCAAAAGGGAAATTAAATGTTGTAATTCATTATCCAAGAATCTTCAAAGATTTGTTGTAGATGCTGATGGCCGTGGGTAGGGATGATCTCCTGTAGCGGTCTGCAGATCTGAAGAAGCCTCTGACTAAAGACGCTCTGTAGTTGTTTGACAGTCTGATGTAGAGGATGCTCAGGTTTGTCCATAATGTTCATTTTATGAAGAATCCTTTTTTGCACACTAATCTCCAGAGGTTCCTCAGCATCCAACCTGTTTGCCAATGATCTCACATTATCCAATATGATTGATGGAGATGGTTTGAAATTCCTTCCTTTCTCTCTCCTCTTCGCCCCTGCTCTGGATCCATGGCATCTCCTTTTCAACTCATCAGGGTTTTGTGGCTGCAGTTGAGGTATTATATGAGCTTTTGTGATGTTAATCAGCTGCTCCCACTTGTAAACCACCTTGTTGCCATGGTTATGCATCATAACAAATGTCCAAAAATAAAAAAGTATCAGCAAAAATCCTTCCAGCGGCACAGCATTCCAAACAAGAGAACAATTGTCCACAAAAATGTTTTTACCAGAAATGGAAGAATAAAAGTTCTTAAAAAGAAACAAATCTGAACAAAAGTATCAGAGCTACTCCAACATGCTACCACCTTGAACGCCGCAATTATGGAATTATCCATTGTAAATTTATTTTTCCAAACCTAAAGGTTTGAATTGTTACACTACTATAACCTAGAAAGTCTATGGTGATTTTTTTTCTCAAAAGGAATTTAGCAGGTGTTTCTTGTTTCAGTGCCTACACTCCCTTACAAACAAACAAGTAGTTTCTGCTATCCATGAAGCACAGCAACATGATGTGAACATACAGTAAGTGTTGTCATGGGAATCCATTTCTTATTTCTCTAAACAAAAATGAGGCACATTGGTGTTTTTCTTATGTGTCATTACACATCTTGGCCAGTCTTGTACTGTACATTAGCCCCTTCTGGGCAAAAGCTCGAACTTCCTCGCACCCCCGATCATGTCTGGCTTCACTGTAAGCAGCTTCTGCCTCTAGCCCTCCACAATGTTGCAAGGTTAACCAAAACACTTCTCATTGCAGCTATAGGAGAAACTAGGTGAAAGACCTCCTCGCTGACATCTAATGATCTCTTAGTATGCCATATTCCCTAGATGCATTTACTAATACGTAATTGATTCACATAACCTTGAAATATTACTGCAACAGTCCCCTTTTTCTCTTTCACTATGGTAATGCCCAAAACATAAAAGGAATATTACAAGATGTTAGACAATTTTCTAATGGGTGCGAAGAGAGCCGAGAAGAAAAGACAATGTTCAAATCAATTGATAATCAGAAAGAATCGTGCTGGTGAATAACCCACCAGGGGTCTTTTGTTCGCCACTTCATTCAGATTGGTGGGAAAAGATTCTGAATACCTCCTGCCCCCAAGGAAAGCCCACTCGTCTTGTCATTTGTCAGGACCCAACAGATAGAGATGTTATGCAACCTCTTTTAGCACGTCTCAATGAGATATTAAATCTGGAGTGTGCACACTTCCTTTGTTGCTGCTCCATGTCTGCATCCCCTCAGAATGGAAGGGGGTCATCCCTCAGGATGCCTGCATTTCTGGAGGCTCCTGAGACAACCCTCAAGCTGAGTTATTAAGTGTTAGAGCATGGTAGTTCAAACATGAGTTCTAAGGATTAGTTAATTGATAAGTAATTAGGTTAGGTAGAATTAACAGATTGAGTTTGGTTCAGATTCCCTTGATGCAGCACCAAGCAATCCTGAACACCACAAACTTAGGTTAATGAGCCAGGCTTCATTAACTGGGCCTAGACTGGAAGTTATGGATTTAGCCAAGAAGAAATCAAGATCAAATCCATGTTTTAACAATCATCCTTAAAGTCTTTTGTTTTTATGCCCAAAGCATCCCCCTGTATTTAGATCGGGGGTCTCCAACCCTTTCTGATTGACCTGTGTTGAGTTCTTGGCATGACATTTTTCTCCACTCGTTTAGAGAAACTGCACAGCACTCCCTGGGGGTTGAAATAATTTGGGGCATATGGCCCACAATTCAGTGGTGTCCTTAGTCCTTAGCATTTTGAACTGAGATGGCATTTCAGTGACTTGTTTAAAAGCAAGAAGACTTACATGAGTACGATTAGAAAAAAAAAAAGTTTTCAAGTAAAGAATGACACGTTGTGTACGGATTTGGTGCAAGGGGAGTCTTTTCGGATCAGTTCCACTTCATTGGTTTCCTGTTTGCCTTTAGATATAGGGAATCACAAAGTTAAGGCATCTTTTAAAAGATTCTCCACCCACATTACTCATCAAGAACAGGCAATTCAAATTCAATTCATTTCAAAAATACTTTATTGATCCCAGAGGGAAATTAAGTGTTGGTATAATCAAACCCTTGGCCATTACGTTCTTCGACACGGGTCTTTAAAATTGAATCTGTTAATTGGAGAAAAGCAATAATATATTAGAGATATGTTATTTTCTGATAGGACTGTAAAACAGAAACATTAATGCCACAAGACTGGTTTTGCAAGTGATGATATTCCACCTGTTTCACATGGGTCTTACAATTCAGCTTCTTTGGCTTGTCTTCTCTTACATCTCCAGCTTGATAAACTGGCACACAGGAGACTGTGGACAGAAATACAGGACGTGTTTTTCCAGAGAAAAACAAACCCAAAAAAACCTTTACAAATGCACAATAAAACCTCCCAGTCAGATTAATGGAATCCTGCCAACGAGTTTACCACAAATTTACCAAAAGAAAATTTACTAACCTTCAAGCTACAACATCAGTACATAAGTGGTGAGAAACCAAACACCTCCCAGGATTTCAGCCACAACCTGAAGACACAAGGAACATCTTAGGCCTAAATAGCTATTGTATATCTTCAGGTGACACATCTGCAGTTAATAAGCTATTGATTGATCTGGTCCTTAAAAAACACTCATTGCACATTGAGGTCTATTATATCATGTGACCTAAATTATTATTATTATTATTTTTGTTTAAAGTTTCAATATTTTTGTTTTGCTTTTAGAATCAATTCTGACATAAAAAAGCTGAAAATATGAACATAAATTTAGGTGAACTTGCTACTATGAACGCTCAGTTTTGGGAGTTTCTGTGTTTTTTCTTGGAATTCTCTGAGATCTTTGTGTTTGGTTAAAAAGACACTTGTCCAAGAATTGGCAGTTTAACAGATCTTAAATTTTTTTCTTAGAAAACTAATTATTAGACGAAATCTTTAGTTAGTCTTTAGCTACACATGGGAGTTACAGCTCATTGAGACGTATATTCAGTATTCTCATGTTCAGACTACAGGGTTGTATTATATATTATATAACATGATAATTTGTCATTTTCCCCTTTGACGTATTAAGCCATGCTGTTTAGTTTAATAATTAAAAATATAAAAACCTGATAAATAGGCCTAATAATGAATAAAGGGAACAAAACCACCCAGATTCGGACTTGTTTCACTTATTTGTATAACACTGATAATCATAACACACTCAATGCAATTCTTTCTTTTATGATCACGTTAATTTCCACCCACTTTACAATGAATTGGTTTTAATCTGATCACTCTTCATAGAAGTTTACAAAATGAGAAAATGAAAAAAAATCCTGCCATACTACTTTAAATTTTTTGGCCATAATTAATTTTTAATAATGTTATTGTCGCTTCTTGAGCCACTGGTATGGAAGCGTATGTGTAACATAAATCAAATTAAAATGGATTAGCACAAATGCTTTTTCATTTTCAAAATCTAGCTGCTATTTTTGACTCATAAATAAAATTAAAAACGAATCATCCTAACTGCTTTTTCATTTTACAATTCAACAGTGCTCATTCTGTAACTTAATTAAAATTAAATAGAAAAGGGCTTTTAAGATTTAATTTTCAAATTGCATCCCAGCAAAATAGTTACAAAATTCAATTTGAAATGTCAAAGTTGAAAATGAAAATGCATTTGCAGAAATGCATTTTCATTTTCAGAATACAAATGCCCTTTTTGACTCATAAATAAAATGAAAAATAAATTATCCAAACTGCTTTTTCATTTTGCAATTCAGCGTAGCTCGTTCCGTGACCTAATTAAAACGATAAAGAAAATGTATTGCTTTTTCGTTTTCATCCCTACCCCTGCAAAAGGTGTAACATAATTCAAATCGAATTGGCAATCACTCACGGCGCAGGAGAATGACGTCAGGGCTCCTTCTTCTTCTTCAGTCCCCAGCCTGACCGTGCTTAGCAATAAGTACGTTAGGGGGCGTTTGTGTATAGTTGATGCTGGTGAAAGAGAGGAAAAGTAACAAGAAGACAAGTGGAAAAGTAAGAGAGTGTGAGCATACACATATATAAAGTCTGTGTGGTCCAAATTCAGGAGCTGCATTCTTCTAAGGACCCGTCCTCCCTCATCTAAGAAGGACGTCGGGTCATTTGTAGACCAGGTGGACCACCGCATGTTAGACCACCTTCAAGTGAGGCGACACTTGGAAATATGCCGTCAAGCCAGCCGTTTATAGTAATATTACATTTCAGTTTTTCTTTTTTAATAAATTCACAAAAATGTCTACATTTCTGTTTTTCTTCTGTCAAGATGGGGTGCTGATTGTACATTAATGAGAAATAAAATGATCTTTTTTTATTTTAGCAAATGGCTGCAATGAAACAGTGACAAATTTAAAGGGGTCTGTACACTTTACATAACTAAATATTACATAATAACTATATATATATATATATATATATATATATATATATATATATATATATATATATATATATATATATATATATATATATATATGTATATATATATATATATATATATATATATAGCTATGTAATATTTAGTTATATAAATAACTAAAAATTACATAAAATGTTTCTAATATTCAGTTGATTTAAAAACAAAATTGTGTGCCACATTGAATTTAATATATCGTTTTTTTCTTACTATGTGATGTCTTGCTAATCGGCACTTTCTGAATAAATAAAATGAATAGATTTTTTTAAACAACCAGTGCAACAATAACTTTACATTTTTATGTTTTTAACACCATTGCGGGTCATAACAGCATGAGCTCTTCTCTGCATCTGCCTCAGTGCTGGTGATATTGTGGCACCTGGGGATGAGCTTGAAGATAATGTAGCAGAGGATGAGGCTGGTTTGGAGAACTCAGTGGTGTTCTCCGGTGGGACAAACTGTCTTCTGAACACGTCTTAGTGATGTGGCAGCAGTCGATTAAGCCAGCCCTGGACGACGCAGCGCAAAGAACAGTGCAAAGAAGCTACCCGAAGCCTTCTCTGCAGACCAACCTAAATGATGTTCCCCTCGTCAACCAGAAAATACCACTCACAGGTCTCAGCTGGATGACTCCATCCACATCTCTGAGCTTTATTCAGCCTGTTTATTCTAATAAAGCTTAAAGAACGGTCCAGGAAGAGCTCATTCAGGTTAATCCTGCATGAGTAACTATAAATAACTACACAATAATTTATTCTAATGTCTATTTTTGTTATTTCATTTTCAATAGTCATTTTAAATTGTTCAAAGTAAGCTCAATGTTCATACCTTTAAAAATGCAATGCAACTGTTAGTAAAATGACTTAATTATATTTCAGATTTGTTTTAATCAATTTATTTATAACAACCATGGAACAATTAAATAACCAAAGTGACAAAAACATAAATTGACAAACAGAAAACAAACAGTGATCCATCCGGTCCTTCCTCTCCTCTCCTCTCCTCTCCTCTCCTCTCCTCTCCTCTCCTCTCCTCTCCTCTCCTCTCCTCTCCTCTCCTCTCCTCTCCTCTCCTCTCCTCTCCTCTCCTCTCCTCTCCTCTCCTCTCCCTTTGATTCCTCATGTCGTAAACAAGAAATCAATACACAGTTTACAAAAAGAGCAACACAAAAACTTTGAGCAAATCTCTATTTATTAACATGATCAGTCATAAGTTATGTATTGATGCACTGCTGCACATGCACATACAGTACTTTTTCATTACAAAAATAATCTCATTTGTTTTTGGCCAACAATGGGTGACATTACCCTCCAGATTTACTATAATTGTATTTATAAAATAGATAGATAATAAGTGCAGATGAGGAACATGGCAACTGTGTTATTTGTGAATTCAAAACTTTTGTTTTTACAGCAGAACACAAGAGATCACATACTAAGAATACAGGTTATGAGGTTTTTAAGGCTTAATAAGTCTCCTCTAAGCATTAGGTGTGTAATTGGATTTATTCTTCTACCTCCATGCCACCGTGGCCCAATTTTGCCCCGGTAAAGAGGTAATAATTTCCCCTAAAAGGAGTCGTTTTTTCCCCTTTCTTTGCACAACCCAAAATAAGCTGTACCTAAGTGGGGCAATAGACTGAGAAGCATTAGACCAACATAGGAGCTCGTTTATGGGCGATAGTTTACAAAATAATATTATAATACATGTCTATACTAACAACAAAAGCCAAACAACACAACCGCGTTAAGTTTAAAATCTTTGTACCGCCAGATTTTAATAAACTTACATTTAAAACAGCACTCTTCGCTTGCTCCGTCTCCAGCTTCAACCGCCATTGTTGCTGGAACAGAAATCTTCTCGCAATGTCCTGACGTCATTCTCCTGCGCCGTGTGGGATTGCCAATTCGATTTGAATTATGTTACACCTTTCGCGGGGGTAGGGATGAAAACAAAAAAGCAATACATTTTCTTTATCGTTTTAATTAGGTCATGGAACGAGCTACGCTGAATTGCAAAATGAAAAAGCAGTTTGGATAATTTATTTTTCATTTTATTTATGAGTCAAAAAGGGCATTTGTATTCTGAAAATGAAAATGCATTTCTGCAAATGCATTTTCATTTTCAACTTTGACATTTCAAATTGAATTTTGTAACTATTTTGCTGGGGTGCAATTTGAAAATTAAATCTTAAAAGCCCTTTTCTATTTAATTTTAATTAAGTTACAGAATGAGCATTGTTGAATTGTAAAATGAAAAAGCAGTTTGGATGATTCGTTTTTAATTTTATTTATGAGTCAAAAATGGCATTTGTATTCAGAATATGAAAAAGCATTTGTGCTAATCCATTTTAATTTGATTTATGTTACACATACGCTTCCATACATGCATACGTGCATGAAGCGCAAGGTAAGGTTACAGAAATTAGCAGCGCCTTCTGGAGAAGCAATCTCAGATGGTCACGTCGGAAACGTGCTTTTATTTTGAAAGCGCTTCATAATCGTGCGTACCGTAACACGCAGTGAACGCGCGCAACAAAAACCACAGGCCTTTCCTGACTTTGCAGGCTGGACTGTGTCGCACGAAGATAGGATCCACGCATCACTGTGCGCCTGCAGCGTCACAAGATGAGTCCTGCTTCGCGATGCGTGTGAAGTGGGTGCGTTATTTTCATCAAAGAGAGTGGAAGTGACCCATCCTCACTGTGCGACAGCTTCTCCGCGGACGCTGAAGGTTGACGGGATCTGCTGAGGATGCGCCCCGAGCGCTCAGTTGATCTGAGTTGATGACGGCCTCCTCGGGGGCCGCTTCAGCTCCTGTTTCAGCGCGGAAAGGATTATTGTTATTCATACACCAGGAGGAGAAATGGGGAGCACGACCTCCTGCTGCGTGTCCGGCAGCCCCAAGCTGCGGAGAAATGCCCACTCCAGGCTGGAGCCGTACCACCAGGAGTCGGATCTGAGCAGGGAGGAGACGGCATGCAACCTACAGCACATCAGCGACAGGGAGAATATCGACGGTACATTTGTAACAGTACATTAAGATGGAATCATTTATGCACAATAATGATTTTATTCATTCATAGCATGCAATGGACTAATGTATTTGCAATGGCTTATTGTTTAAACAATTACTTGCTAAGATAAAGAAAATAAAATGAAAACAGTTCCCAATTAATTGCAACATGGGACAGAAGCTGTTTACTCCTGTGGTAAAACAATGCATTTATTTGATCATTTCTTTTCATGTAAATAGTTTCAAAGGCAAAACACGCATTGTTATTTTCAAATTAGGAGGGGAAAACATATGATCTGTTCAGTACTCCCAGAGGGAGGAAAATATCATATCACTCCCTCATCCTACAGTAAAGACAGACATGACCGCCATGAGTGCAGGTTTGTCACATGGAATATAGAGATGTGCGCATTTTCCCATGCAGAGATGTTGAGCTGCAGAAAACATTCGGATCATCAGGGGACTCTTTGTGTTGGCCTTTGTCTTCAGTTCGTCCATGAAAGAAGAGGCAACTGTGCAACTCCCCCCCCTTCCCCCCCCCAAGCCTCCACTGATACATGCTAATATGCGTTACAATTGAGTCATTCATGATTGGAAATGCTCTTCTGAATGGATTGCCTTATTTGCAGCCAGTGATTTCATATACATGGAAACTGTATCAGAACCTCATGTTTCTAACAGAAATCTACTCTTTATTTTGATGACCCAAAAGGAAAATACATTTTTGTTTGGTTTTTGTATTGCACACTTAGTCATTACAGTGTCTTTCATTCCCATAATATACAGACATCTGTCACATTTCTCTTGGTTTACAGGATTAAATGATCAGGGCTGGAGACCATTTGGAAAATGTCCCCATTACCCTCACTGAGCTTCAGCATCCTGGTCACTAGGACCTAGATGTGATGTGGGCTTATCAGACGGTGAAAGTCTATCGCAGAGTTTGAATGAATTACATAGTCATTCATTGACACAAAATGATAGCCTGTAGTAGATTTTATTCAAGCTATATTTTGCAATGTTGCGCACACTGATTAAGGAATGACGAGTGCTGTCTTGCTGCAAGAAGGTCCTTGGTTCAAATCCTAGCCTGAGGTCTTTCTGTAAGGAGGTTGCATGTTCTCCCTGTGTAGGCGTGAGTTCTCTCTAGGTACTCCAACTTCTTCCCACAGTCTGAAAACTTGACTGTTAGGTCAATTGAACGCTCTAAATTGTCCTTAGGTGTGAGTGTGTGCAAGGTTGTATGACCTGTGTGTGTCTGTGCTGCCCTGTGATGGACTGGTGAACTGTCCTGGGTGTAATCTGAATCAACAGAAACATGTCAGAGACACATGAAATATCTGGAACATTTACTGTGTATTGGCTGCATTTAGGTACACCTTTATAGGTCTTTTCATCCATATAAAAAAGGCCTGACTTAATAAACCACACTGAACTCTGAAGCCCAGCTTTCTTGTTTACATTGAACGCACGTTTCTGCCACCAGGGGCAGTTGCGGAGCCCTGTGTTGTTTACTTGAGTGGAGAAGCTTCGGATCGAATTACAGACATTCTGATCAGCAGACTACCTGTGTCTGTCCCTTGAGTCACAGGTGAAAGACATAATCAGCTTTGCAAAATATAATGGATAGTTTGTTTTAATGAGAATTTTTGATAAAAAGGAATAAAGATAGTAGTGAAAAACACATACAACAAATACAACAATTATTTATGTATTTTTCCATATTTATATCTTACTATGTATATTTACTGTTCTAAACCTAATTTTATCAGTCATATTTATTTGTAGTGTTATTTTTTTAAATATTCAAATAAACAGCTATTTTTACCTGAATCATACACATACATGAGATATGATGGATGGATAAATACAGGGTAATCCTGAAAGAAAAGCTTTTAGTGGCTGCAAAAGAGGTTAGGCTCTCAGCAGGACATTGATTCTAAACATATAACCAGAGCTTCAATGGTTTAGATCAAAGCATATTTATGTATTAGAATGGCCTAGTAAAAGTCCCGACCTAAATCCAATTGGCAGTCTGTGGCATTACTGATTACAGAGGCTCTCCATCCAACCTGAGCGGTTTTGGGAAGAAGAGTGGAAAGAATTGTCAGTCTTTAGCTGTACTCCCCAAAATAGATGGAATTGCAGCAAAAGTTTGTTCCGCACAGTATTTACTGATTTAATTATTAAAAAACTCAACATGCCATGTATCATTTTACTTCCACTTTACAATTGTGTGCTGGTCTATGTTGGTTTCTCATGCAAAATGCGACAAAATGATGTTTATGGTTATAACAACTAAAGATCTAAGAGGTATGAACTTTTCCAAGATGTTTTTTTTTTTCACCAGAAGAGAGGCAGTACTGGTCTTGTTTAAGCAACATCAATAAAAGGATTCAGCCCCTACCTCCTAAGTTTATAAACATGGTATCAATCTCATAAAATAAGTTATTTTGAGTCATGTTATCTATCTGACTGCAGATACTATTTCCATAATATCCAGCCTGTATTGATCAGTCCGGTAATTCCCTCCCGTAAACCTGCACAGGGCATGCCTCATACATTTTGCATGCTATTTGTGGAGTTGGCTACCCAGAGTGCCTTGTGTGCTTATCAGATCAAGATTTCCCTCTCACTTGGAAATCTTCCACCTTTGCATTTTAGAATGTAAATATTTTTGGTGCATTAAACATGTCTGTAATAAACACTTGTGTACTAACATGAAGGGGATTCAAAGGGTCAACCGACTCCTCCAGAGAGGGATAAAGATGAGCCGTGCTAAGATGCAGTCTGCCTCAGTGACTGAAACCGGAGCGTATCTAATGTGCTCACTCTGTTATGAATTCACAGACAGTACGATGGAGATTACAGCGCTTCATTAGAATGTGCAGCTCCACACAAAAAGCCAAACTCCCCAAAGAAAAGGACTCCCAGAGAGGCAGCTGTGATCCTGTGTTGAAGCAGATAGACGAGGCCTCCGGGGAGAAACGAGTGCCAAGAATTTACGCCTTAATTTAAAGCCTTACAAGTCGGCTTTTGAGACATCACGTTTTCCCTTTTTCATCAGTAAGAAGCCTGTAACATCTTAGTGTCAATTAAATCTGGTACCATATGAATAATCCAAGGGTTGTACTGCAGCCATTTAAAACATTTTGTGTATAAATACAGTAGACGATCTAGGAGCTACTATCAAGTAACTAAAGTACATCCTATCATTTTATTAGCTTGTGGAACCACCTTTTACAGAAATAAATCTCAGCAATTATTTTTGATCTAACTTTATTATTTTCTCACATCACTCTGCAAGAATGTTGGACTGCACGAAGCTCTTACCATCACATTTTAATCAGTTTAATGGTAGGATCATTGCAACACCTTGATTCTTTTTGTTTTAAGTAGTTCTCCTGTAGATCTGAGGCTGTGTTTGGAATATTTGGCCCGTTGATCACCTAGTGTAGGCTGAGCTTCATTTGTCAGTTAGATGGCCTCATATTTGAGCCTAGAATGCTTTGGTAAACAGAGGAGTTTGTGGTCGACTCAGTCCCACTTTTACTACCATGCTTGATTGTTAGTAGTGGAAGCTTGTGCTCATTGGCTGTGTTTAGTGTTCTCTTGGCGCTGTGCTTTATGGTGAAACATCTCCACCTTAATCTCATTTGTCCAAGGGACATTGTTGTAGAAGTCTTCATTTGGATGCACCATTCTAACTCTAAAAGAAACTATATTTCTTTCAGAGTGAAGAGACGGTTTCTTTTAACCCTTCCAAACAGTCCATTCTTGTGCAGATTTCTTTCCAATTGACCTGTCTTGAACTTTAGCATTTAGCTTGCTAACTATAACCTACCTGTCTACCCTTGGTCTGTTGTGATTAAAACAAACATTTCCTCGACACAACCACCACAGCAGGTCTATTTAATCTTGGAGAAGCCTTTCCCAGATGCATTTCTCTCCTGGTCCAGGCTGTGTTTTACTGTTTGACTGGCATTAGTCTTTCTTGTACTAATGTTCCCTCCCTTTTTAACAAAACATTTAACATCCAATTATAACTTTATTAATAACTTCAGAGTAAAAGTAACTTAAAATTAGGTTGGGAAAACTTTGGCACACGGGTTTCAACTTGCCTTTGACACACTTTGCAAAAGCATCAGGGAAAATCTCAAAAGCAGCTCTTTAATTCAACTTTTTTAACCTGTAACATCTGCCATTTATATTGAGTTTTTGTCTTCAATCAACAACCCATGTCTCATTAAAGAATGAGACAGTTCTATCAGCTAGACTGCAAAAGAAACCCTTTCTATAAGTTGTGTAAAGCAGAAAGATTACATGCAAAAGCATTTATCCCTTTGCTATTAAGGTCCAACTAAAAAAACTAGAAGTATTATTGACTTCTAAACATTACATTTATAATCCAAAGGGAAGACAGGCCTGGTATGGAAAAAAAAAAAAAAAAATGTGTTGTTTGTTATGCTGATATGACATGATTTGATTGAGGGAAATATGCAGTATTTTCACAGTAGTTTTACTCCTTCAATCTAAAACATTGTCCCATTCCTACATCGCTGCCACTGAAAACCATGTCTCAATGATTTATTTGCTTTATATTGTTACACTGAAACTGTTAAGTGTTGAAAAGTTGCTAGACGGTTCTTGCGCCTGTGTCGGTTGAGTTCAGAGCATTCCTGTCCAGTTTGGACAAACTGTCATACATAAGGCGGATAATCAGCCACATGAGGATTATGGAGTTCAGGGAGTCATGGGAATCCTTTAGGGGTGCATTTAACAGAATGTTGATTCATTTGCCTTCACTGAAAAACCCAGAGATTTGATATTTTGGTAGTTGAAAACAACAAAACACATGATTTGAGCAGATTTTGATAAAGCCAAATATAGCATAATGTTTTTTTGCTTCTAGTGGGAAGTTTTTCTTTTAGCGGAGGCTCTTACCTTTGAAATTCTATTTCAATTCAGCGTCCATGTTGAAACAACAACAAAGTTATTATGCTACTTTAGGGTGAGGTTTAGTTCTTGAGTGCTTAGCCGACCTTATAGCATGCTCTGAATTTTAAGGACACGTGATTGTTGCACTATATAACACCAGTGAACTGCTGGCAGCTGCTGCAGGAAAAAAATAAATAGAGAATGACGGTATTTGCTTTAGTCTCATTTTGCAGTACAACTTTTCTGTTATCATTCCTTTAAAATACAGTATATGGATTTGTATTCGTTTAAAAAAAATCTAATACTTGTACACATGCATACTTTACATACACTACATTGCCAAAATGATTGGGTAACTTCTTTAAATCCTTGAATCCAATAGTTGTAATTACTTTTTAAGTACTTATTTTTAAGCATATTATCTTTTTTGTCATTCTGGTCTCTTTAAGCAACACCACCATTGCAGGGTGAGCTTGTTGATTAATCACGGTTGTTGCTCTGGCAGCCCTTCTCTAGTTTGCTGCATAACAGGCCTGCTGCTCACAGTTTGCTAAATCTAGCTCTAAAACCTTTACTTTGATTAGTGTAGTGAGTATCCTTATAGTTTTCTCACCATCCTTGTTCTTTTCTTTTGCGACTCAGAATGTTTCCGAATATTTCTTTCTCACAATAAGCGAAGAAGTGTGGTTGCCTTCTTTCAGCCAGCTAACCACCAGTGTGCAGCAACTTGCGGAGCAGGATAAATGCAATGCAATTGAATGCTCCTTAATGCTGGAGAATACTACAGCCAATAGCAGTCATCCAAAGCCCCATAGAAATGGTGTGACGGAAGACTTAAACTTATTAGAACGTGGTTTATTTTGATACTGGTAACCACACCACCCCTTCATTAGGCAGATTTGCCTTGTAGATTATTGTGCTATTATGTGAAAATGAGAGATTTACTTATATAATAAGGGCTAAGTTGTCTCTTAAAGATTTTCCAGCTCAATTCCAGAAGAAAACAGAACGCATCGTTACCTTAATTAAATAAACCAAGGATGAAAATTATCTGAAGTTTACAATATTGAAAACCAACATTAATATTTCCCAAACTGCCACATATTGTTGTTTTAGCATCACTGTAGTTGATCTTTGCTGAAATACTGTATGTCAAAAGGTCAAAGCCTTACCAAACCTGCTAGAACGGAACAGCCTGCTAAGATTTAAAGTAAAGTCTGATAAAACTAACATTAACAGTGCAGAGTTACAAAGACAGCATTCTAGATAGAGACAGACGCCAACTCTGGAGCAGCAAGATGGATGGGGACAGTGAGAACAAGAGACAAAGCAGTCTTATGATCTGCCTTTTTTCCCACAAAGCTGACTGTGTTTTTCTAAGTCATCAGCTGATGCTGTCTTATTTAGGTGCAGTATGGAGAGGCCTGGGAGGAAGCGGTTTGCTGCTGCAAAGTTTGTCCCATCAGCCTCTGTGTTGGGAATATTGCTCCGATATTAGTTGGAGATTGCTGATGAGCTGGCATTGGACTAGCACAGGGGTCAGCAACCTTTTCAATCCAAAGAGCCATTTCTCCCTCATCTCTACTAAATAAAATGTTTCCTAAGCCACAAAACCTGCATTACAAATACCCCCCCAATCATGTTTTACACCTCCAATATATAATTTGTTTATTTTATACTTAGAAAACCTGTATTTTTTAGAATTTATTTTATATAAAGGGTTTAACTAAACTTTTACATCAAGAGAATAAACACTTATCTTAGATAAAGAAAAATAAAATAAAAAGCATGTGGAGTGTGGGCTTTTGACAAAAACAAAACTGAACAAAAAATAAATTCTTGTACTTTTTGTGTCACTTTGTTGGAGAATTTCCATGAAGATGTTGCATGCAATTATATAAAAACTGTGCTAAAATGTGCCTTTTTAAAACACCAACACATCTACATAACCATGATTATACAGCTATTGAACTATCATTGGTGGACCAGATGGACAGCTGGATGTGGATTGGTTCTCTGAAAAGGAGATAAATTGGATTATTCTTTAGGTTTCATTTGGTCCCATTGATAAGGAAATAAAACTAATATAGTAAAAAACACAGACATGCTGTGCTTAAAGGATAAAATAGAATATACATTTGTATCAATAATGAATATTTTATATTAGAAGATACAGTTTTTACAAATTGTATTTTCTTAAAGTGTAACTGAACCCCCTGAAAAATCATAACCCCTCCCCCAGACAACATTAAAAAAATGGGGTGCCCACTACAAAGTGGGCGGTGCCAGGAGGCACGGAGGGGTATGGCCAAGTGTTGAGGTAAAGCGGAGGGGGGAATGTGGGGGTGTGTTCTGGAGGACAATGACAGCTTGCTTAATGTAACACTGAAACATGGACAGTGACCAAAGCGACGTTGGCAGTTTAACGACTGATCGATCTGATCAACATTCATCTGTTTTGAACGTTAGCCTATGTTAGCATTACCACTCAGAGACCGGACTCCTCCTGTCTCCCTCTGCCTCAGCAGCACCGAGCTCTGCCGACGCTGGCTCGGCGCTCTGAACCAGCGGATCTCCTCCGTCGTCACCGGAGATGGAGCAGTAGAGGGAGGCTTTATGGAACTCAGCGGCTGCGAGCCGTATCAATTCGAGCCGCTGGCTCAGGGCTGCCCGAGGCTGCCGCTGCTGCTGAGGGAGAGAGAGACAGTCTCTGAATGGTAATGCTAACATAGGCTAACGTTCAAAACAGTATGCTAACGAAGTGCTAATGGGATAATAATGGTAACCTGAAAAACGCAATCCAACTCCAAACTCGCCACGGGGGGGGGGGGGGGGGGGGGGGTTGGTACGTCTGCTAGTTTTATGCCCAAACCCACGGGGTGTGTCTGTGAGACCATGGCTGCTGTGACGCAGTCAATGCCTGTGACGTAGAGATGTACCGCTCTCCACCAATTCAAATGCAGTAGCCACAATTCAACCCTAAGAGGGCAGCACTAAGACGTTTTTAGACCAAAAAGTGTAGAATTACACAAGTTTACACCAAATGTAAAAAAATCCCCAGAAACTGAAAGACTGCATTGGTAAAGACCCATTTTTACAGTTTAGAAGCAAAAAAGAGTTGTTTTGGGGTTTAGTCACTCTTTAAGTACTTCTCTTCTTTTATATCTATTTGTTACACCAGACTAGATTGAGAATCTCAGTCTATCAGTGTGCAGACTGTGTGTTATCGGTGTCTTTACAGGCAACTCTCCCATTCTCTCCCAGGCGTTTGGGGGCATGAGCAGGTCGTGTGTACTTAACGTGGTCTGATTGAATCCTAAGTCAAGTCAACAGGACTGGTGTGTGTTTTTGTGTTTTCATATGTGTTAATTATTAAAATTGGGGTTAGAAAAAATGGTAGTTGTTTGATATGATAATGAAGATGGAACAAAGTTAAATATATAACCTTCCGTAACATAGGATACTGTGCAAAAGTTTTAACCTTTCCTCCTTGTGTCTGTTTTCTCCCAAGCAAACTTTCTAGGAATCTTGGACCGCTCATGTAACAGTCTCTTTTGGCTCCCTAAAAGTTTAGCTATTTCTTTGAACTTTGAAACCCTTTTCACTTTTTCTGTCCAGTTTTTTCTACCCGACTGTGACAGAATATTGTACGGTGTGTGATTTGTGGACAGTTGAGGACAAATGAGGACAAACTAGTATCAGGCTTAAAGATTCCTTGAGATCAATATTAAAGGGTGAATTTTTGCCCCTCGATTCACCAGACCGACGCCTGTGTGACGCAAATTCTTTAAGATTTCCAAGTGTTAAGCCAATATCTCTTTGGAAAAGTACTTCAGTACAGCAAAAATACTTTTCAGTCTGACAAACTGTTATTAGGCCCAAGCGGCTAAGCAATACGAAGGCCTATTGTAGCTGTACTGTTTCTTATTATTCTTCTGTGAAATTATTTGGGTCTTTCGAGGCCTAAACATATACGAAAACTCCAGAATTTTTGTATACGCGTCAGGTGTGCATGGAATTGACATATTTTAAAGGTTTAGCAAAAGTCACAAAAGAAATGGCTCAACCGCGCCCCCCAGCAACTTTCAAAACACCCTCTTCATTTAGCTTAGTTTATTGTACGACATGAAAATCGATACACATGTAGAACTTCCCAAGACCTACCTAAAAGCCTTAAAGCGTCATAGTCCCAAACGCACAGGAAGTCGGCCATCTTTGACTATACATTACATTTGGACCCCATTTTTGATGTTTACAGCCTCCGCATCGAACTCCTCCTAGAGACTTTGAGCAATCAGCTTGAAAATAGGTCAGGATAACCTTCAGGCATGGGGAGCTACAGTTTTCGTGTATGTTGAAGGGACGGGGCCAGGCCTCAAACATTGCCTAAACACCAAAAAATATTAAAGTTGTTATATCTCCTATGCAGAAAGCCACAGAAACTTGCTGTGGTGGACGTCATCAGGTCCCTGACAAATCCCAATGGTCAAATGCTGACAGCACTTAAGAACAGGAAGTGTAATGTCTTTCTTTGAAAGGTCCATATTTTACACCCTTGACCTAATCAACACCAAACTGTGTCCAGTGACTGTAAACAAGTTGGGGTAACTTATTATCCAGTATTGAAAGTTTTTGAAAGAAGGTGGGGGTG
Organism: Valencia hispanica; assembly: GCA_963556495.2. Taxonomy (NCBI): domain Eukaryota; kingdom Metazoa; phylum Chordata; class Actinopteri; order Cyprinodontiformes; family Valenciidae; genus Valencia; species Valencia hispanica. The sequence continues at coordinate 8,988,672 of OY747712.1, read as the reverse complement.
TGGCGGCGTAGCGAAGTCTTGCGTCATACCATGGCCATATGTCTGTAATTTCCACATAAGTAATTTGATCTGCACCATATTACATAGGATGGTTATTAGTCCAACCCCTAAAAGATGTTTATGCAAATATATGGTGGGCGTGGCCTAATTCCAACACAGTGCCCCCTAGAAGCATTAAAACAATCAGCCCTAAGCCATATTTTATCCGAGGATTATGAAATTCGTTACACATATGTAGTGTCTCAGGACCTACAAAAAAGTCTCTTGGAGCCATGGTCCAAATGCCACAGGGTCAAACCTGCCATTTTGTGCCATTTATACACATATTTGAACAAACTCCTCCTAGAGCTTTTGACTTACACACTTCAAAACGAGTGAGGACAGTCTTAAGGCATTGAGGATCAAAAGTTGTTCGAAAGTTTTTGTTGCGTCTAAGCATGTGGGCGTGGTCAAGCCTCAAAGTATGGCTTCTCGCCATAAAAGTAGAAGGTGTAATTAACTTCCACTCAAAAGTTTCTGTGTGTCATCATATACCAGCACTCAACACATACATTTACTCATGTCACCTAAGCGCCGCCCCCTGAGAACAGGAAGTGCAATGTTTTACTTGGAAAAATCTATATTTTACACTCTTGACCTAATCAACATGAAACTGTGTACAGTGACTGTACACAAAATTAGGGTAACTTGTTTACCAGTACTGAGAGTTTTCGAAAATGGGTGGGGCTTTGGAGGCATGATGAAGCAAAACAGGCCTGCTGCTCACAGTTTCTCAAAACTAGCTCTAAAACCTTTACTTTGATTAAAGTAGTGAGTGTCTTCAGTTTCCACACCAACCTTGTTATTCTCCTTTGCAACCCAGAATGTTTCCAAATAGTCAAAGATTTCTTTCTCACAACAAACGGAGAAGTGTGGTAACCTACTTTCACCCCGCTAAGCAACTTGTGGAGCAGGACAAATGCAATACATGATGTCACGCCATGAAAATATGTTTGGCTCTATTTTCCACATACAACATCTGACCTGCACCAAATTCGGCAACATGGATATTAGTCTAATCCAGTGTTTCTCAAACTATGGGGCGAGCCCCACTAGTGGGGCGCAGAGGTATTGCAGCTGGGGCGTGACATCAACGGGATTTAAAGTTCCCCCCCCCTAAATTCTATCGTTGTGAATGTTTCTCTGCACTGTAAATGAAATCAACCAACTCCCCCCTCTCACAAAATTCAACACACTCAAATAAATTAGCAATTGTGATCATCATTGTAAACAGAACCAGGACCTGGAACATCGGGCTGGGAGTTTGACGTCAGAATATATTGCAGCAAAACAACCTGAAGTAGCCGCATTATCAGAGATTCCATCTACAAAATGGACAAATATCTAAAAAGATCAGGGAACGTTTCAGAGTCAGAGAAGTCACACGGTCAACCACGGAGGAAATACAGGGATGAGTATCTTGCTCTTTATTTATTTATTTTTATTTATTTTATTTTGTATTTTTGAAAGGTTTGTAAATGTGATAAAACTACAACTTTTATTTTCTCCAACTGTGAGCTGAAGTTCTACATGTAGCAACTACGGACAGAATATATTTCTGAGCCGGTTTTATAACAGTGCGGAACCACTTTTTTCAACTAATTTATACTCTTAAAAACTTTTAGACTCCTTTGACTATTTAAATAAGTAAAATACTTTAAAAATCAGGCGTGGTCACCATTCTGTTGGGGCGATTAAAGCAGGGGGGCTTGTGTATGCTTCTTTGTCCAAAGTGGGGAATTATAAAAAAAGTTTGAGAAACACTGGTCTAATCTAACAGATATGTATGCAAATAATTTGTGGGCGTGACCAAATACCTGCACAGCGCCCCGTAGAAGCATTAAAATAATACTCCTCAGGCAATGCTTTCAATTAGGATTGTGAAATTCAGTGTATATTAGTAGTTTCTAAAAATCTCTAATACAGTCCCATGCTCCATGGGAAGTAAGCAGTTTTGGTCAAAAGCTGCCATTTTTTGGCTTTTAAACACTTTTTCATGCAGATTTGATTGGCAGGCTCAGTGGAAAAGTTGAGGTGGCGTTGATCCAAAAATCCAAAATATAAAACTCTTTACTTCTAAAGACCCAACTCTGGTCCATCTTTTGGGTTTCTAAGATATTTTTATGCCTGACTGATTGTTCTGAAACATCTTACTCTATTGAATAAATGACCCCAGCTGTATAGCTGACTTTCCCTTTTGCTCACTCTACATTTAGCATTAGTGCCATTCAAGCATGTTCCCTGACTGCATGGGAGCAAAACATTGTTCACGCTGCCACGGAGTCCAACAATAACACAGAAATCATATTCACGGCAGAGCACTCTGTAGATGTCACAGCCAATCTGTCTTTTTTCATTAATTTGTCACCTGCAAGTTTGTTGCAAAATTTATTTAACTGTTCATTAGATGCTTTTAAGAAAAGATCAACTGAAAAACAACCTTAAAACGTTATCTGGGTTTCATAATTCTTTTGGATCATAACTAGGCTTTTATGGGCATCATAAACAAAAATATTTTTTCCCTTTGCTTTTTTCAGTTTTAAAAAGAATGTATAATGTAGACACATATAAGTTATAAGGAAAAATGCACTAATAGTACCATAAATGACGTTTCATATAGATAGAGAACACATGACTGAACCAAAAACTGAAAACAAGGAGCACCTTCAATCTCGTTTCGGTAGGTGAGAATTTTCTCTGGGCTTGCAGCTATTTGTTCTGTCTAGCACCTTGAAGAAAATTGAGGATTTTACTCTTTAGTTCTTTGACTTAGATAAAAGAAAATCTTTTAAAACCCTGAAGGCTGTTTGTCAAGATCAAAGAAAAGAATCTGAGAAATAAATCGGATTAACCAATTAAATTGTATGCAGAAGCTTGTGTTAGCTGATCACAGCATTTGAGAATGCGCTGCAGATTACTCCAGCACACTCACCAAGAACATTATAACTTCACAATTTGATTTAAGAGAAAGTTTTAGACCAACGTTGGAAACACTGTAGTACTATGGAACTGGAATTGAGCTTTGAGGAAGGACTTGTTGTTCATTCATTATGCAGAAGCAGAAAAGCAGACAGGTAGGCTCTCCTGGGTGATAGGTTGGATCTCCTCCTGTTTCAGTTTGCCATAGTGAAGGACTATTCTTCTTTGAAGTTTACTTCAGGTAATAAGTATTGTGTATCACCAGTGACATGAGCTGCTGTGAACACTGGGAGCTCACGGAGTCTGACTTGCATCCTATTAACATGTATACTGAAATGAGATGAGCTGTGACAGATCCAGAAAATAACCTGAGTAAATGCAAATAGCAGTTTCAAATTGAGGATTTCATTAATCAAGAGAAACAAGTTATCCAAACCAACCTAGCCCTATAAAAATCACATCCCTTTTTATATCAGGAATTAATTGTGATTAACCACTTTTTTTGGAACCTGAGTTCAATTTCACCAACAATACACAGACCTGATGACTGTCAGACCTGTGGAATCAAAAAAATATTTTAAAAAGAACATGTCCAACAACATGAAGTAGGTCGGAAAATCTCAAAAAGCAAAATCATTGACATTTATCAGTCAAGAAGGTTTTACAAAACCTTTTCTCAAGATTTAGGAATCAAGCAAACAACAGTGGCTACGTTTACATGCAGCCAATAAGCCTTTCAAAACCGGAATATTAGCAATAACCCGGTTACGCACGGCCATGTAATCACCGGCAAAAACCCTAATATTACCCCTGGGCTATCCCTTTTCTAACCCGAATATTTGGTCATGTAAACGCGTATCGGCTTATCCCCATCAAAAGGAACATTGTTTTGTGTTCTGCGCATGTTCTATTCGCAAGGAATCTTGGTCTTTTGAGTTGAGACACTTCTTGTATGCACATAGAAAAACCCGCATGCAGTATACGGAAGTAAACAAGAAGTGGAGGTAAATATGGTGAAACACAGCACAGCACCACACTTTTGGAGCGAGGAGGAAACCAATTTCTTTCTTAGTGTGGTGAAAACCATGAATATATTGTCTTTTGTTGACTGTAGAAAGTACCAGGATAGTGAGATTTACAAGAAGGTGACCGAAAAGTTATGTGAAGTTACGTGCGTCGCTGTTTACATCGGGATAGGCCAATTGATTACAAATTCCATGTTTACAGAAGTAACTCTCTCTGTTCACGCATGTAAACGGGTTATTCGGAATGTTTCAGAAACCCGAATAGTGACCTTAACCCGACCATAACTCGAATATTGGGTGCATGTAAACGTAGTCAGTGAGAGTCATTATCTGCAAATAGAGAAAACATTAAACACCGGTGAATCTTCACATTAAGGGGCTAAAATAATTACTCCAAGAGTGCATCGGGGATAAATCCAGGATGTCACAAAACAACCCAGGACCTCACTTGCCTAATTGTTCATGATTCAAAAATAAGAAAGAGACTGGTATCCATTAGCGAGTCCTAAGGCCAGAAGCACTGCTGACTGAAAAGAGTATAAATGCCCATCTCACATCTTCCAAAGAAACATCTTGATGAGCCCCAAAAATGAGACAAAGTGGGGCCATTTTGGAAAGTGTGTTTCCCATTAAATCTGGCATAAAACACACGTAGCACTTTATAAAAAGAACATTATACCTGCAGTCAAACATGGTGGTGGTACTGTGATGGTCCAGGGCTGTTCTGCTTCTTCAGGACCTGGACGACTTGCCGTAATTGATGGAACCATTAGTTCTGCTCTCTACCAGATAATCCTAAAGAACATCCAGCCATCAGTTCCTGACCTTCAACTCAAGTGCATCTGGGTTAGGCAGCAGGACAACAATCCAAAGCACACCACCACACCTGCATCTGAATGTATCAAAGAATGAAAAGCTTTTGGAGTGGCTTAGTTAAAGTCCGGACTTAAGATATTGTTGTATGACATTAAAGGTCTCGTTCAATCAGAAACCGCATAATACTTGTACTTTTTGAAATACAATTGGTCAGTCTAAGTTGCATATGCATGCTGCACGTGAACATTTTCTCCAACCCCGATGCCTGCATTAGCTGCAGAAAGGAAATGGACGGCAAAAACAAGCGAGTCAAAAAAAGCCAGTCCCTTCTATGTCACAGAGAAGATTTGTATGGTCATGCCTACCTTTGCTTGGGGCCTTCCATGGGAGAGCTGTATTGATTTTGCGGTCAGGAGAGAGCCCAGCACATCTCACGCCAATGACTGACGCAATCTGCTGGGATTCCTTAAATAGGAAACTTTTTAACTGATTGGAATGTTTGTATAAATGTATTGAAATGACTTCTTGTTAAGTGCCTTGAGATGACATCTGTTGTGAATTGGCGCTATATAAATAAACTGAATTGAATTGAATCTCTGCTTGTATAAGCTAACCTTGAGCAACTCCACCACATAGCAAAGTTGCTCAAGGTTATTTGTTGAGATGACACGTCGTTGCATTTTCTTTACCCCAGAACGAGGAGCTGAGGAAGAAATGGTTGGAATTTGTCTTTGTCTTTGGAGCCACATTTCTCTTAGCCAATCAGAGGCGAGAAGCTTGCATTTCATGAATAATAATAAGTAAGACTTATAATCCTCCCGTTTTCCCCCACCCACTTCTCCGACAAGCTTCAACCTCCTGAAACAGGAGCGCTAGAGCATTTTGTCCACTGAAAACAACTCACAAGGCATTGATTCATACTAGAGACCACAGCAAACTTATTGAAAAAAAGAGTGAATGACACTTTTAAACGTGTCATTTATGCCCCAAACCTTCCAATGTAACTGACTTCAAGCAATTCTGTGAAGAAAGGTGGCTTGAAATTCCTTCACAGTGATATAAGAGACTCATTGTCAGGAAAAGTTTGTGGTTGCTCTATACGGTTTCTGAGGTGAATGCGTTCTAAATAATCACTTTGAAATTTTGATTGAACAAGGGGTGTGATTACTTTTAATCTAGCTTGATTTGCATAACTTTTCCCCCTAATAAATAACAGCATCCTTTGGAAACTGTTTTTTGTACTTACGAAGTAGGGATGTAAGAAAATATCTATACGCCGATATATCGCGATTTTAAGTCACAGTATTGTATTGATATTCAAAAGCAATGTATCGAATTTAATTTTTAGAATTTAAATGGAACCATTAATGATGACAGTAATTTTTTTAGTAAAAGTAAAAGTATGATCGCTAGTTGGTGGCTGTTTTCACCTTTTTCGTTCCAGTGGATCAACTAGATCTAGTAATGTGTTAAGTATGAAACAGGTTGGAGTGTCTAGAATGCTGATAGTTTTTTTACAGTTAAATTAAGGTTTAGAAATCATAATATATAGTCTTACTCATAGTATCGCAATATATCATAATATATCGCAATATAACATATAACCCCCCCGTTTTGTGATACGTATCGTATCACCAGATTCTTGCCAATACACATCCCTATTACCCAGGTAATCTCAGCCTGAAATTTATTTTTGTTTGAAAAGCTCAAAACATTTAGGTGTAACAAAAAAGAAAAACATAAAAGAGGTATACAGTGTGCCAAAAAAGTATTTGGCAGCCACCAATTTGTGAAAGTTGTCCAACTTAAAAACATATGAAAGGTCTGTAATTGTCATCATGGATACACTTAAATTGTGAGACAGAATTTTAAAAAAAATCCAAGAAATAACATTGTATAATTTTTAAAGAATTTATTTATATAATGGTGCAGAAAATAATTATTTAGCACTTACAAACAAGCAAGAATTCTGGCCCTTAGACCTGTTACTTCTTTAAAAAGCTCTTTTATCCTCCACCCGTTACCTGTATTAATGGCACCTGTTTGAACTCGTTACCTGTGTAAAAGACACTTGTCCACAACTTACAACAGTTAGACCCCAACCTTCACCATGACCAAGACCAGAGAGCTGTCTAAGGACACCAGGGACAGGATTGTACACCTTCACAAGACTGGGATGAGCCAATCTACGATAGGCAAGAAGCTTGATGAGAAGAGACCAACTGTTGGAACAATTATTAGAAAATGGAATAAATACAAGATCACTCGATCCTAGGTTCCATGCAAGATCTCACCATGTGGGGTACACATGATATTGAGAATGATGAGGAAACATCCCAGGACTACACGGTCAATGACCTGAACAGAGCTTGAACCACATTAACAAAGATTACTATTAGTAACACACTATGTTTTCATGAAAAAAATTCTGCAGCACTCTAAAGGTTCCCCTGCTTAGGCCAGCACATGTCTATGCCCGTCTAAAGTTTGCTAGAGACCATCTGGATGATCCAGATGAGGATACGGGAGAATGTCATGTGGTCAGATGAGACCAAAATAAACCTCTTTGGTTATAAACACAACTCACCGTGTTTGGAGGGGGAAGAATGCTGAGGTGCATCCCAAGAACACCATACCCACTGTAAAGTACAGGGGTGGAAACATTATGCTTTGCGGCTGCTTTTCTGCAAAGGAGACCGGATGATTGATCCATATTTAGGAAAGGATGAATAGGTCCATGTATTGTGAGATTTTGGGCAAAAGCCTCCTTCCATCAGTGAGAGCATTGAAGATGAAAGGTGGCTGGATGTTCCAGCATGACAATGATCCCAAACACATCCCCCGGGCAACAAAGGAGTGGCCTACGTAAAAAGCATTTCAAGGTTCTAGAGTGGCCAAGCCAGTCTCCGGACCTCAATCCAACAGAGAATCTGTGGAGGGAGTTGTAAGTCTGTGTTGCTCAGCGACAGCCCCGAAACATCAGAGCTCTAGAGAAGATCTGCATGGAGGAATGGGCCAAAATACCACCTAGTGTGTGCAAAACTTGTGAAGACCTACAGGAAACATTTGGCCTCTGTCATTGCCAACCAAGGTTACATTACAAAGTATTAAGGTGAACTTTTTGATAAAGCTTATAGTTAGAGTGGCTTAGGTCATCCTGAGCTATCTCTGTAATTATGCGGCTATAGGCTTAGACTGCTGGAGGACAGCCTGACCGCTTTTCTTCACTCTTAATACTTCACTCTGCTACTTTTCTCTTCTACTACTCTCATGTTGCATTATTTGCATTGATTTGTTTTTTCTCAGTGTTTTCCTTTCCATAGAAGCTACACCTGCCTTGTTCGACGGGAGGCATCGACAGGGATGTCCCAGTAACTGAATGACCTCCGTGTCCTATTATCAACTTTTTACTTTCTTTAATATAGAAGGTACTCTCACGTTAGTTCTTTATATTCTTTCTGTTTTCTGCTCTGCCTTCTTAAAGCCCCAGACAGTCGTGGCAGATGGCCACTCGTACTGAGCCAGGTTCTGCTGGAGGTTTCCTCCTGTTAAAGGGGAGTTTTTCCTCTCCACTGTCGCTACATGCTTGCTCAATATGAGGGATTGCTGTGGTTGGAGTCTGCACCAACAAGGCACAACTAGAAGTCAATGACAATGCAATCTGCTGGGATTCCTTACATAGAAAACTTTTAATCTGATTGGAATGTATGTATGATTGAATTGAAATGACTTTTCTTGTAAAGTGTCTTGAGATTACATCTGTTGTGAATTGGCGCTATATAAATAAACTTAATTGAATTGAAATTTTGTTATTGACCAAATACCTATTTTCGTGCCATTATACGAATAAATTCTTTAAATATTATACAATGTGATCTCCTGGATTTTCTTTAATATTCTCTCTATTACAGTTGAAGTGTAAATATATTTTTGCCCCACTGTATAAGGGGGCAAATACTTTTTCACTGCATTACAGGTGTGTTGAATATCCCTACTTTAAGTTCTTTGTTTCATCTTGGAAGATTTTGGAGGCCAGTTACAGCGAGCTTTTTTTTTTTGCAACGCTTTGCTAAGTGGAACTGACAGCATCACATATTTGACACATATATGGGAGCTGTCAGAAATGTTTCCACAGTGACAGAGAAGTGGTTGTATGAGTGGGTGTTTTTCACCAGCCCAGCTGAAAAAGATCAAACTACAACTCTGCAACCCTGAAAATAGCAGCTGAAAATCAACAATTTTGGATCTAGTAGATTCTGAAGCATTTCAGCTAGAATTTAGACTTGAAATAAAAATGGGTAATTCATCTTTAAGTGGGTTTGGAACACAATGTGAGGTTTTACTAGTAAATCTCAATTTCAGTTTTGAATGCGTGAACTTTTGAATTCAAGTTGTCTGAAATTAAACAAATGAGGATTTATTTAATAGGCCTTACCTTAGTAAAGGCCTTACCTTAGTAAAAGACTCATCAAGACCAAAAAATGTCCTTACCAAAATAAGGAAAAGATATGACAATGATTTTGCTGTCTTATAGGACAAAAACAACCTAAACCAATGAGTTTCAAATTCAAATTCAAATTTTAAAGAAGGCAATCTGTACATTTGTATCCATTTTATGGCTTTGGTGACATCTCACCACCAGATTTAGCAAAACCTTGGCAAATATAGACTTTAGACATGTTACATCATCGTCTTAGAAGCAAAACAACTGCAATGGAGGAACCAAGTTAATTTTTCATATGTTTTCTGAGTTACAGTTAAATAGAGCCCTGTACAATAATTGCAATAGATTTCACTGAAGTAATTTCTCTACACACACAATCATTTCTCTATTGTTATTGTGTAATGTTTGGTATGGTCCTTGATCTGAAGCTTGGATGTTGTCTCTATGCCAGTTTTGTTGGATGTGCAGATTATACAGTGCAGATTTCTCCAGAAGTGACAACCATTATAAAATCACACTTGATTAAAACACTTTATTGCACGAGAGAAACATTCAAATATAACCCATCTGCAAGTCTTTAGTGTAAAAATGGAAATGGAAAATAATTTACCAAGGACGCAGACATACTCTATAAAGGTTAATATTATTGAATAAAAGCTTTATTGTGATTGTGGAAAACAGTTTCCCCCCTGTTATTAGATGTTTACACACAAAACACATTTTTGAATTCTGGCCTCAGGCTGCAATGAAATTCAGATCGATGCCATTTGGAAATGAATCATGCCTGAATGTGTCCGGGTACAAAGACGCAAAACACAAGCACAAAGGGAAACACAGAAGATGAAAACTATAATCAAAGCATCTTAAACATTAAACATGAAAAAGTCGACAGAATTCAGCAATTTTATAATAATTGCTAATTCAAGAGAGGGTGGCAAAACATTTACCAACATAGCAGCTAGCTAAGGTTTTAAGGCTGCTGGTCTTTAAGCTAACCCTAAAAATTGTACCTATCCCTATAATATTTGACTAAAATGAGCAACTTTATTTAGCATTTTACCATGTTAAGTACTGCTACCTGCTGATGCCGCAAGGTTTGCAGTTATATGCTTAAAGAAAGGCCACACCTGAAAGGTAATGCCTTAACTTCTCTCTTTTCTGCTTCTGATTTTGCGTCTGTTGAAGCTTGACCATATTCACTAAAGTGGGATAAATTTGCTACTACACAATGCAAGTGAAAATATGTTTATAAGCTTTATGATATGAGATACGATTTTTTATTGATTCCATCACTGATTTGGAAAAGAACTGTAATATTTATTGATGTTTTCCTTTCTAGGAATTGACGCTCTTCTTTTGATGATAAGCATCAATACTTTATAACTGTGCTTATGAATATCTTTAATTCTTTGATAATTTCTGTTTGTTTATTTGATTTGATTACAGAGTTGAACATGGAGTACAACCCGTCAGACCATCCTCGGGCCAGCACTATATTCTTGAGCAAATCTCATAATGATGGTCAGTAGCTTTGAATCTTATTTTTTTTTCTCAGGTTCCGCTCAAAAGTTCTATAGTGCAGAAAAAAGCCAAGGACCCCTGTAAAGTGGTGATAACTCTAAAAATGAAAATAATAGATGATACAATTCCACCATAACTTTTGAAAAAAACATTATATTAAGGTGTAAAAGTTGCGGAGTATGCCTTTAAAGATTTAAACAATGAGATAATTATTCCATTAAAAATGTAAAACAGACACTATAAGCAATAAATACTGGGGTTCATATGATTTCACAAACAATAGTTTAAAACAATTGTTTGCATGGTTAAAAAACAGCATAAAGACTGAAATAAAAACATGAAAAATTAAAATTTGTTTTTTAAAATTAAAGTCAAATTATAACTCATGTATAAGTAAAAGTAAAAAGTAGCCATCCAAGAAATTACTCAATAGCAAAAATGTGTTTGGTAAAAAGGTTACTTACGGTAAGTACTGAGTAACATCTAATTTAATATATGTTTAAATGTCATCAGAGTCACAAAATTAAAAGGTTAAATGCAAATTCTGGTATACTGAAAACTGAAATGGAAAAAGGGGATTTATACAAATAAATAACAGGAATACAAAATAAAAAATTTTAAACAGAAGAAACATTGCTAAATCATTTTTTTATACAATACCCATACTTACAATGGGTAATGTATATACATATCTTAGAATAAGGTAAAAAGTACTTCCAGTGACAATGTTATTTACCCTATATTCACTTGACCTCAAAATGCAACAAGCTCAAAAGAAAGAAAATTACATTAGAATAACAAAACCTTGTGTGGAAACAAGATGTCTCACTTTATCATAAACTGTAGGATTGGGAAAGTGTCTTGTGCATTTTTGGTTAAAATATGTTCTTCATACAGTAAAGTTATTCAGTGAATGGTGTATCAGAAATGTTATTTTATACTATTTAAGATAATTCATATCAATATCACTCAAAGTACATTGTAGTAAAACTACTCCAAAAAGGTTTTTTCTTTTAAAGTTACTCAAGTGAATGTAACTAGTTGCTACCCACCTCTGCATCATACACATGTCGATGCAAGAGGTAATGCTCCAGTACATTGACTGATTAAGCTTTGTCACTTAGTCATTGGTTCAAGCGCTTTATTAGGTTAAGTTTTTATTATTTGGTTTGTTTTAGTGGTGAAAAATGGTAAATTAACAGATTTGTATATTTGTTTCTCAGTAATGTTTACTTGTAACAATTTAAGCATAAAAATTTGACCCCTCGTCATCAAGTGCACCCTAGTAAAGTAAAAGGTTTCTTTTAATACATTAAAGTCTTAAATGAATACTGATTCTCTGAAGGCAGATTTTATTGAGAGTTTATGAGCAGTCTGAGTCTTACCTGCAGGAGGTAACTCTCTTATTGGCTTACCTATAGATAAAAAAATAGCCTTTTAGCCTTTAAAATGGCATTACAAAAGAAGTAGATGGCTGTTTCAACAGAAATTCAATAAATTTTTGTAAATTGAAGTTGTTTCAACTTTGCAGATACGGACAGTGTGAGCTTTCACAGTCAGATAATCTTGATTAAAAGTCCGGTTTGAGTGTTATCAATGTGTTTACATACAAATCATTAACACGATGTAATTGCTTTTATTTACAGCAGAAAAGCAACAATTATTCCTACTGCTACCTAAATAATATAAAATAATGATTTTAAATCTATTTGTAGCACTCTTTCAAGAATTATTGGTTCTTCTGTTTTCCAGAGGTTATTTACAGAAGTGGTGAGTAGTGTGATTTGATCTCCCTCTAGTGGCCAGACACTGCTAATGATTTCCAGCTTCTGCAACAGCTTTTTTTCTGTTGAATTATTGTTTTGATTTAGAGTAAAACTACTGCATGTTTTTTATTTTATTTGCTTCCTGTGGTTACAGCTCGTTGTGCAGGTTGATAACTTCTGACTTTTGCATGTCGCTTAACCCTGCTTATAGTGAGTTATAGTTGTAATTGACTTTTTAATTTGTTTTCATTTTTACAGTGCGAGAAAAACGAAAGAGCCTCTTCATCAATAATGTGAGTTTCTTAAAAACTATTATAACCTAGCTTAGTAAAAAGTAAAAAGTATGTAAGTAACTATGCTAGGTTATAATCTTTAATGCAGCTCTTTCTGTTCTGAATGGATTAAACTCTGGAAAATATCAGGTTGCACATCGTTGTTATTCTGCATGATGACAATCTGTCATGCTTTGTGTGGGTCAGACAAAACCACGCCCGCCGTAACACCAGTCTCTGTATGTGCGTGTATGTTCTTGTAGCATGGCAGTCTGAGGCGGAAATTCAGCTCCTGCTCAACCATCTTCCTGGACGACAACACAGTCAGCCAGCCCAACCTCAAATACACCATCAAATGGTTGGAACATGAAAACTACACTGATAGCACAAATAATTGTGTTTTCTAGCTAATCCTTGACTTTTCTCTTGTTTTCATAGCGTTGCTTTAGCCATTTACTACCATATAAAAAACAGGTGAGGAACACTGATAGGCACCATTGTCCACTTGATGGTTAGCAGACTCTTCCTGCATATATTTGCACTTGCATTTATGTTGCACTGATAGAATTTGATCACAAACTTTTCACATGTGAACTCATTTTACATTCATGCACCAAGTTAGGGGTAAACTCTTAAATTAAGGCTTTTTGTTGTGTTTTTCCTTCTTTTTGTTACCTGAAATTGCTGAAACACTAATCTGTAGGATTTTAGTTAGCCAGTTTTTTTACTGATTTCTCACTATTTCTTGAAGTCCAAATTTCCTATCAAAAAGTGTAAAACAAAGCTTTTTTTCCCCCTAATTGCAGAGACACAAATGGAGGCATGCACTTGGATATCTTTGATGAAAAGCTCCACCCTCTCTCAGTGAGTTGTATAATTTATTTCTGTCTGACGGTTTTCATGCTAGGTTAGATTGCGATCATTTTATAACATTAAAGCCACAAACTTGTGTATTTCATTGAGATTTTATGTGACGCACTGCCACAAAGTAGTGTAAATAATATTTTAAAAATATTGATATGAAAACGTGTGACATGCATTTGGATGCACCCTCCTTTACTCTGATATCCAAAATAAAATTTGTTTGCTCAAAATGCATTTCTTGTACATTGCAAAAAATGAACAGGAAAATATTTCAGTCGTTGTATGTGCAAAGTTGATAAGACATATCCCAAAGACTTGTAGCTGCAGTTCCCCAAAAAAATGTATTCCATGAAGTTATTTGTTAGGGTAATAATATAACACAGTGCAACGAAGTTCATGAATGGCTTTTGTTGTGAGGTAACAATTGTGGAAAGGTTTGAGTGGTGTAAAAAAAAATGTTAAGATACTATGTGTGGTTGGTTTGGTTTGTACGCTTATTTGTAGGATTATTAAGAGGTATTAATTATTTTAATTTATCAGGGGGTAAAGTCTTTAAGTCCTTAAAGATTTTGAGCCAAGTCTCACATTTCTATTAAACTACATCCTGAAGTGTAACACCTTTAAAGTCACCAATGACCTCCTTCGCTTATTCATGTCCGTCTTTTGCTTCCTCGCCGTCATCTTTTCCAGAAATCAGAGGTTCCACTGGACTACAACCAACATGACCCGGAGCAGAAGCAGATCTACCGGTTTGTCAGGACCCTGTTCAGTGCTGCTCAGCTCACTGCTGAATGTGCCATCGTCACACTGGTGAGAATTCTGTCTATACTGTTTTTCTTAAATGCAAGACAACATGGGAAATTATTTCCTCTAGTCTTACACACAAAGGCGATGGGTGAGCATTAAACACGCATGCATTTTTGCAATAGTGCTCGGAAAGTGTGGAGGAACTCAGGACAGAATGAAAGCATTCTTGCAAATTCTTTCGGGCATTAAACTGTATGAGTAAAATAGCTGCCTTGCTTTCATGTCTGTTTTGTCTTGATTTGGTTCTGCAGGTGTACCTGGAAAGACTGCTTACGTATGCAGAGATTGACATCTGTCCAGGAAACTGGAAAAGGATAGTTCTGGGCGCTATTCTGCTGGCCTCGAAGGTCTGGGATGACCAGGCTGTCTGGAATGTCGACTACTGCCAGATCCTCAAGGATATAACTGTAGAGGACATGTGAGTAAACTCTGTCTACATGTTTGATTCTATGTGAAAGGACTGGATTAGTGTGAAAGTTGTGCAGGAAGCATTGTGAGACTTTTAGAGCAAACCAGATATGTTATAGTTAATAAAAAAAGATGCATGTATTGGACTTTCCTGTCTCCTGTCTTGACCTGTCCTCAATGGACAGTGTAGTTTAAGCTTTGTAAGAAGGAATAGCATCATCATAAAGTAGCAAAAGCTTTCAAACCTCCAGCTTTCAGAAGATGTTGCTGACTGCCTGAATTGGATGGATGTGTGGTAACAATATCAAGCCGAGTAAAAAAACGCAACATATATTGGACTTCAATTGCCTGAATGGAAATGCAAGCAGTGCACTATTTCATATTAACTTTAATAATATCTTTCTTTTTCTGAAAACATGGTGCAAAGTTCAAATAGCTCGGAAAGCCCAGAATGTAAAACAAGTAATTATTCATATAGCACAATTTATGTAAAATACACAGTCCTCTGAAAGATTTCCAAGAAGCTGTCTGTCCCAGAGACATCAAACCAAACAATAGGAGGAGACCCCTGCTTTTGACTGAATCAGTCAGAACTATTTCCTAACTTTTATGGGAAGGGAGGCCAAGAATGGGTACATTCCGGTGTTTAATTGTCAGTTTGTTAGTTGGAAATCTTGTATTATCCCAAAAATATGCAACATTTTGTAATTCAGGAATAAGATAGATGTTTAATTTGTATTTTAAATCAGGAATGAACTAGAGCGACAGTTTCTGGAACTGCTGCAGTTCAACATCAATGTACCGTCCAGTGTCTATGCCAAGTACTACTTCGACCTGCGATTGCTCTCAGAGTCCAACAACCTCAGCTTCCCGCTGGAGCCGCTTAGCAGGGAAAAGGCCCAAAAACTAGAGGTGAGAACCTTTTTATCCCGGGGTTTTCTTAGTCATATTGTATTCCTTAACAATATTTGTGTAGTTTTCCTGTAGTTACTGTATTTGGATACGACAGAGTATTAGGATCATTGTAGATGAAAGGAAAAAAAAAATTGGAGGAGTAAAATTCTGCCAAAACAACCATAGAAATTGTGAGACTAATTTCACATATTTTCAAGAATATTCTTGGAAATTCTCTGATGTTGAAAAATTTTACATTTTCAAGAAAACACTGAAATTTCCATGACTAAAGCCATACATTTTTCTATATTTAAACTACGCCATTTTATAACATTGTGTCCCTGTTGATGAGAAGGGGTTTTCACAAGTACAGGTGGGAAACTAGGCTGTCTAAATATCAAAACAACTCCAAAGTGATTTAAATTTGGTTTTTTATCCTCAAATAAGGGCAAAGTATTATTTAAACATTTCTAAACATTAACATTGACTGTTTTCAAGTCGTTATATTGTTTTCTATTCTGGCTATATCTGCTTGTACTATTTAATTTATTTTAAAAAATCAAATCAAATATTTAGTCAGTTCTATACTTTCAACTTTTTCAAGTTATAGAACAAAATAAAATAAAATTGATTACAGCAATTGAAAGGAAGGAATTCAGGAAGAAAAGATTGTCTATTGTTGATCAAACAAAAAAATAAAAAAGTAATATGCATATTTGTATTTATTTTTCTTAAATAAAGTGAACCGAAAACATACCGAACTGTGGTTTTTGTGTACTGTTAAACCCCTACAAGTCAAACACTGATTGAATACCTTGGTAAAGATGTGGAAAAAGCTTTAAAATTAATCATCCTTTTAATAGTTTGGTATTTTTGTATTAGGGTAAATTCACTCTGTAAAAAATAAAAGAATCTGTTAGAAAAAAAGCTTGAATTGCTGATTCCTTGGGGATAAATATGACGTGGCACAGAAGCCCCTCAAAATTCTGGTGGACGAGGACCCAAGTTTATCTTAGCACCTTGCTTTATCTCGCAACTGAGCTTTGATCAGATTAGACTAAGTTTGAGCATTTCGCCAAGAAACTCTCCAAGTGGGTATGGTGTGAACAAATGATAAAGATTAGGAAACCTCACCTCATGCACACAGTTAAGTACAGTGGGGGATCCATTATGTTGTGGGCTTTTTCTCGTTCAAAGGCCCTTTTTATTTTTTAACATCTTCACCAGGGATGCCAAAAATGTTTGTAGGCTCTGGATAAAAATTCCACATTTTAGAATATTTGAGAAAATATGAATTAGGAGAAGGAGTCACCACTCATCAGGGTGAGGTGCTGGATCAAAAGTTGAATTCTAAAAGAGCAGATTCTGCTCTTTTAGAAAATACGAATAAGAAAAAAAGTTTGAAATTTTAGATACCTTGTTGGTTCCTGTAAATCATAAAGTGGCAGAACAAAGAAAAAGAAATTGATGCTCAATAACTTTTTTACAAAGGGACTTCATTGGCTTACCACAAAGTTTATTATGACAAAATTCATGACACGCCATAACAACAAACATCCATCTTATCATAATTGTATATTTTTGCCCTCTCCAAAGGCCATTTCCAGACTATGTGATGATAATTACAAAGACATTCGTCGAGCTGCCAGGAAACGCTCGGCAAGCATGGACAACCTGTGTGGGAGACGGTGGGTTCCTGCAATTCTCTCTTAACCGCTCATCACCCTCACATCCTGGACAGGAGCTTCGCGATACTGACTGAAGCCAGCTGTTGTTCAACACCAACTGGTCAAGGTCACACCTTAAAAGTGGATTCCTTGTACAACATGAACACGGGTTTTGGAAGATAAGACTGCAGAGACGTTTCTACCTTTACATGATGCCTTCGTAGTGCCTCGACTTGTCTACTGACTGGGAAGATGCAGGAATTTTTGCGTTTTCTTTCACCTGTGAAAAGACAAATAGCTTTGGACCGAGTCTTACGTGAGGCAAAGCCTTGGGACGTTTTGAGGACATGGCTATTTGAACGTAAAAAAAAACTTTGCCTATGTTTCCAGGCTTCTCCTGAATTTATCAGAAGATTTACATTGAATATAATCTGCTGTTCAGACAACCGTAAAAAGCATATCGGTTATTTTGCTCTATAATTCAAACATTAGCCTAGCAAAGAGCTTTTTGCTTGTTATTTATGTCCTTTTGATAGTACTCTAAACAACAAAAGTGTTCTTGAAGGTTTACAGTATTTCTAGTGTATCTCTTAATACTCAGGTTGTGCATTAAATATGTTCATTCGCTGTGATGCTCCATATGTTATATATTTGAAGGATGGGGACATTTTGAAGTAGCTCAGACTGTGGATAGAAGGTGCCAGGATAAATATAATTAGTAATAATGTTTATACAGACATGAGTGATAGATTTTTCTGTGGGGTCAGTTTCAGTTAAGCAATACCAAAACAGTTTTCATTCTAAATTGTTAAATTGTATTTGAAAGTTAAATCCATTACTTTTTTCTCTAATTATCAGTTTTACCATGATCTCGAAGTCATTTTTAACACTCTTTTGAAATTCTAAGAAGACTACAGCCCATTTCATTCCCATTTGAAGACAGCATCAGATAATTTAATACTTAACTAAAACATGAGGCTGGTAAGTCTATAAAAATGTCCTACCAGAAAAAAATACGTAGATGTTTTTCTTGAACTATAAATTTGATTAGCAGCTCTTGTCAATCTGAGCACAATATCTTTTATTTATATACCGCCAATTCACAACAGATGTCATCTCAAGGCACTTAACAAGAAATCCTTTCATTACATTTATACAAACATTCCAATCAGTTAAAAAGTTTCCTATTTAAGGAATCCCAGCAGATTGCGTCAGTCATTGGCGTGAGGTTGGGCCCCGTTGATGCAGACTTTCCAACCACAGCAATCCTTCAGCAATCCCTCATACTGAGCAAGCATGTAGCGACGGTGGAGAGGAAAAACTCCCCTTTAACAGGAAGAAACCTCCAACAGAACCAGGCTCAGTAGGAGCGGCCATCTGCCACGACCGAAATTTCTGTTTCGGGAAATTCCCTCAAAGGACAGAGTCTGATACTTTAAACGTTGAAAAGTCAGCATTTGCTTGATTTTTGTTTAAAGGCATAGTGGATATTTTTTGAAGTAGGGTTATATGGAGTTGTTCTGAGTGGTCAGTGCTAACATCAACCTTAGTTTGATCATAGAGAAGTTTTTAATGGAAAATCAAGAATAATTTCAGTGTGGCCTGTTTAGGATAAAATGTCTACCATCTGAAATGACTCAAATGTTTTTATATTACTACATTAGATAATTATGCTTACTACTTCCATTGTTGCCACAAAGGACAATTTTACCCATATAATTTTTATTTTATCTATAAAATTATTGGTATGAGTTGTTTTATGTTGTGGAAATTTGAGGTGAATATCTTAGAACTATTAGAGAATTTAATAATTGTTCCAAAAGATCGGTTCAAAACACTGACCACTCATAACGTTCCATATAACCCCAAATAAAATAAAACTTAAATAAAACGTAGAAACTTTCGACCTTTGGGTTTGCAGTCTTAAATAGAAGAAAGGTTCACTGAAAGACTGAAGAACCCATCAAGCATAAAACAGGTTCTTTAAATCAACTCTAAAGTCCAAGTTTAAGTCAGGGGAAAATACCAGAAAACAGAAGTGTAACAAGAGTTATCTGCTGTGGATGTTGGTTAGCAAAGAATGTGAGGAGGCTACAAAACCCTGTTTTGGTTTTCATTTATTCAGTATTATTGAAAGGTGGATGAAGATATGTTATATCTACAGCGCATTAGGACAGTTTTCAGTCTTACAGGTGTCTTTGTTTTTAAGATTAGTTTTACTGACATTTAAGGGGTCTGTTATGGAAAGAAAATATCCTCAAACGTGGCACAAACAAGGCTGTTTCCTGTTTTACAAGATCAAACATAATTATATATATTTTTTTACAAACAAAGAACATAAACACCGTAAATTGTAGCAACCAAAGATTTTCTTCATTGGATATAATTTAGACCCTTTAAAACATCAAATATTATTTTTTTCCCCCACGATGTTGGTTAGAAAAACACCAAGTTATCTCCATACACTGTTAAGTTATCCATCCTGTAAGCATGTGCTCAACATTTTTGTGTTTGTCTTCAATTAGCACAAATGTATATATATAAATATATATGCTTTTATTTCTTGTGAATTGGTCTGATTACTAAACTAGTAATAAATGTATTTATTTTATGAATTAACTGTACAGTTTATAAAGAGTAATCTGAAAAAGCCTGTTATACATTATTTATGGTTTTGTTGATTTGTGTTTTTTAAATAAAAGGAGATACTCTTGTTTGTTAATTATGGGTCGATGACGGCTGAATGACTGTATTTGTTCTAGGAAGCATTTTGCAATTATTTTTCAGTTCACATGGACATAGATATGATCTATTATACAAATAAAAATTTACAATTGCTACTGTACATTAACCTGTCAGGGTTATAAGACAATTTTCAAACAATTTGAGGTCCATCATTCCGTATTTTTTTCATCGTCTTTCCAGGAATTGATGTCCTACCACAGAGAAAATATAAATATCCCCAAAGCTCCATCTCAGACTTTACAGGCATCAGTTAACATATGAAAAGTTCAAGTTCATTACGCTACTATTTTAAAAAACGTACATAGATTGTATTGCTTGTTTGCAAAGGTTGCAAGGAAAAAAGAACTTCTCTAAAATAATACTGCAAGTTGCAATTCAAATTATTGTTTTTTAAATTATTTGAAAATGTATGTGCATGATCATTCCAACCACTAAAATAACTGTTGGAACAAGAATTAAAGTCAACATTTAAGCATGCTTTCAATAATTGTGTGTAAACATCTAATTGGAACTATATTCACCTTAGCTATAAAAGCAAAAAACATAAAAGGACAAAAACAAACTGTATGCTCTCTGCATAAAGCCTCAACCTATAGATGCTTTCTAAAGCAATAACAAAGACTGATTTCTTTTTCACTACCATTACTAAGTTTCCTTAAAGAGGAGATATGTAAATGTTGCTTTTTTTCTTCCTTTTGTGTTGCCATTTGGGTCTGTGCTGCCTCTATAAACACTCCAAACATGAATAAAAACCATTCATCCATTTTATTTGGCAAATTTTTGCTATCAGAAATCTGAAAAGTGCCTTATTGTGATGTCTCAATAAGTTTGCAAATAACCGCACCTCACCTGTCAAACTCCGCCCACCAATTACATGCCATTTTCATGTGTGGCAAACCTGCAGCCTAGTACCAAGCAGGGTGGGCGTGGTCTGTGACGACTAATGTGCATAAAAGTGACAGAGCGCTCTAAACAGCTCATTCTGAAAGGGACTGAAATTGTCTAGAATTGAGCTGGAGAGATCGCTTCATGTGAAAGTGATTTTGTGCAAATAACTTCATTAATATACTTTGTACAGACCATAGACCTGTTATAACTTGTTTATAAAGAGACATAATATGTCCCCTTTAATGGACTTTACAGATTCTTCTGTTATTTCACCAAGGTTTACAGCTAAACATCACAAGTTCCCCTCGGTAGGAGTGGCACCTTTCAGTAAGGCTGACTTGTACCGAAACATCCTAACAATGCTGTGAAGGCAGCCTGATGAGAAGAGCTATAGTCCTGCTCTCTGCAGACCACAGCGACACGGCTGTAGAACAGCATGGGAAGCGGCTGCATTTAGAGGTTCAAAAATGGAGCTCTGTTCGTCCAGGAGGAGTGAATGCTGCAAGTCAATGAGTCGATGCAATCTGCTGGATTTCCTTTGATAGAAAACTTTTTAAACTGACTGGAATAATGAACTGAACACAATACACTGTTTATTTTTATTCTATGTTTGATTTAATTAAAATGACTTTTTTCTTGTAAAGTGCCTAACACACACCATTCACGGGCTAAACAGGAACTGTGATGAAAAGACCAAAGTCATTGTTTTGGACTCTATAATGCAAGGATAGAGATCAGCATCAACTAGACTTAATGAGGCTTAAAACTACAAAATACATTTTACCAGTCATGTACAGTCTATTACCAAATCAGGCTCCTACTGTCTTAAAGCTATTTCCAGAATAAATTGCTTACTATCACTATCACTTTATTGTTGTACTACTTTCTTTACCTCGCTGTTTTTGTGTGTGTCAGATTTTGCCATAAAACAGTGAAAGTGGCATATCAGCTAAAGTCAAACAATGCACCATTACTGACTGGTTTGCAGAATGAATAAGGTAAAAAAAATGTTTTGTTCTGCTTTACTGCATCAGCAGTAAACACCCTGAGCTCTTTCTCGGTCGTTCCGAGAGTAGTCTGATCGTGCAGCAACGTCTCTGCTCAGCTGTTGTCTGGATAACCGAGTGTCTGCAGCCACAACGGACACACTGACCTGACCGCTGACCTTTCACATGACTACCTAAAGACCCCAAGAGGGACAGATTCTAACCATAACAGCTCGGATTACATGAGGACGTCTTACCACAGGGATTTATCCTCAGCTTATCATGAAAGCAGACCTTTGCCTTTTGACTTATGAATCTTAGAAAGTAATTCACAGCGCATTATTGAAAGGATTGTATTACCTTAAGAAATGCAAGTTTATTTATGATTAAGGGCTTTCTTACTTTGGACCTTATTCAGAATTTTTTTTTTTCTGAGTCCTCTTTTCCTAACCCCCCTCAAAATTTTGCTTTTGAAATTCAACAACAAAACATCAGACTGAGATCTGAAAAAAGGTTTTTTTTTTCTGGAAAAAAAGGATAAAGCAGTCCTTAAAAGTTGAATTATCTGTTTGCAGTCTGCCACAACAAATGTACACAACAAATATGACAAAGGTGCTCTGATCTGATGAGACCAAGATTGACCTTTTTTTATTGTGGAAAACTAACACCGCACACAACCACAGGCACATGATTCACATCGTGAAGCGAGCATAATGCGGTGGGTAGAATCAGAGTATGAAGTGAGAACGCTGACATAATCTGAAACCGAAAGAAAAAGTTTTGAAACCTTTTTTAAAACCTGAAATAAAGTTTTGAAAGTCTGAAAATAAGTTTTGAACCTCTGCAATCATAATTTTGTACTAGCATTTTTATTTTTCATAAATTCAACATGTAAAGTACAGAGTTTCAGCCACACATTTTCAGAGATTCAAATCGCTTGTTTCACCCTTGCTGTTTTTCAAGTATACATTTTTAGAGTTTCAAATATGGCATTGTTTTCCCACCATGTTAAGTTTGCAAAAAACTTTTGACCGTTGGTAGTACGCTACATACCGAATTTACCTTTTTTTTGCTACACAACTTCTATGTGCATGTACATATTACACATCATTGGAAGGCTAAGATTCTTGAGATTCCGATTATGTATGCCAATCAAGGAATTCAGTCATGACTGTAGACAGTAAAAACTTTTCTCAAATCACTTATAAAGTCATGTGCAACATAGCCATCTCAAGCAAGAATTGTCTTTTTACGTCCACTAGGGTTCAGTTACTATCCTCCATTAAAATACCTAGTCCACACTAAGTCTTACGTCCACAATCCAACATAATCTGCTGCTCAAAACCTTGATAATTCCCTTTCCTGTGTGTGTTTCTCACAAAGCTTCCATCATTACTACCGTTAGCATGCTCATACACAGCCAGATATCACTGGACTCAATCACACAGACCTGTGGCTCTGACATCTGTGGTCATGAAGTCATTTTTAAGCACCTGGTTCTCTCCTACCGCAAGACCCTCACGGCCCCCCTCCTGGACCCCCTGCAGTGTGCCTACAGAGCCAACAAGTCTGTAGACGCTGCCATCACCATGGCTCTACACTTCATCCTGGAGCTTCTGGACTCCCCGGGAACCTACGCCAGGATCCTGTTTGGATCTCTGCCTTCAACACCATCCTCCCAGACCTTCTCCAAGGCAAGCGGTCCCAGATGAACGTGGCTGATCCCATCTGGATCACTGACTTCCTGACTGACAGGAAGCAGCATGTGAGGCTGGGAAAGAATGTCTCACACTCCCGGACCATCAGCACCGGCTCCACTCAGGGTTGTGTTCTTTCCCCTTCGCTCTTCTCCCTGTACACCAACTGCTACCATCAGTCTGTCAAGCTAATTAAGTTTGCAGATGACACCACTGTTATTGGATTCATCTTGGACGGGGATGAGTCTGCCTACAGGATGGAGGTTGAAAGTCTGGTGGTAGAAAACTAACTTATTGGAATGCATGTATAATTGAATTGAAATTACTTTCTTGTAAAGTGCCTTGAGATGACATCTGTTGTGGACCTGCGCTATATAAATAAACTGAATTGAAAGGAATTGTCCTGGTGCAGCCACATCAACCTGCTGTTGAACGCTGTGACCCTGTGTTGTGTTTTGGGACCTGTCTTTATTTTGCACTGACCATTACCTGCACCGTCATGTATATTATATTAAACTATCTAATTCAATATATAATTAACATCTTATTTATAACTAGTCACTTTACTGTCACTTTAGCACACTCTGCTGGTTATGTGCTGCATTAACAGGGTTATAACATATCTCAGCCCACTCCAACTTGTATATTCTTGTCATTTTGTGTTACATTATAGAGTTTATCCTATTCTATTATATGTTATTCATTGTATGCTTAGAAATGTTTGTTTTTTATGTTCGTAACAAGTACAGCAGCAATTTTCTAATGTTGTGAACCTGTTCACTTATATGGCAACAAAACCTTTCTTATTAAGATTCTGATAATAGCCTAAAAATAACACCACGCTCTTCTTCTTGTTTGTGATGTTTATTGGCGTCTGGTAAACCACAAATCGGTGCACTAACCCCACTGGGTTATGGAGTGTGGATCAGAATGTTATTTAAAGTTGCACATGCCTCTGTACGACTGGTGATGTATTAACATCGTTCCTGCTTTTGTTTTTATTAAGCCAAGCTCTAATGTCCATTTTGGTGTACAAACGTATCAAAGTATCTTCTTTACTGCCTCCAAAAGTCCCAATTAATAGCTTACAGCACCCTCTGCTTGTTGTCTTGGATCAATACATTGCATGGGAGAACAAAAACAGCAAGTCATGATGACACCACAGGACCAAACAGATAAACAACCATCAGAGATTAAGTCTTCATCTTCCTGTGACTAAGCCACATCAAATGAGTCTCCATTTAGAAACTTTACAGACAGACTGAACGAGCAAATCAAATTTGGGATACAATTAACACCTAAACTTAGACTACACCAAACGCCTGGGACTAGTGTCAATAAGTCTGGGAGCTTCCCCCCACTGATTATTACAGATATCTGATATTTGAGGGAACCGGGCAATAAATCCACCCCTACCGTCTCCCAGAATTCACCCGGCACCCCTGAGGCTATATCAGTGATTATCAGCAGCAGGAAACATAAACCGTTAATCACACGCTCTCATATTAAACAAAATCTCAAATTGATAACCTGTCAGAAGGTTCAGCTGCCCATCATCACAATACTTAAGTTAGCTTTATTAAACATTAGATCTCTATCCGGGAAGTCTTTTCTTATCAATGACTTCATCACTGAGCATAATTTACACGCCCTTTTTTTATCAGAAACTTGGCTAGATGAAAATAACGAAACAACTTCATTAATAGAATGTAGTCCTCCAAATTACAATTTCTTAAGCGAGAACAGAAAACACAGACAAGGTGGCGGTGTAGCCACCATCTTTCACAACTCAATGAACTTTAAAAAGGTAACTCTGGGCACGTTTGATTCTTTTGAATACCTAGCCACCCAGATAAATGAGCCTAACAAAGCGTTATTTCTAAGTTTATATAAACCACCAAAACTTAACTCTAACTTCTTTAATGATTTCAATGACCTTCTTTCTGTAATATGTATCGACTATGACCAACTAATCATCGTGGGGGACTTTAACATCCATACCGACAACCCCCAAGATAGACAAGCAAAAACATTAGATGATACTCTCCACAACTTCGGACTGATCCAGCATGTCAAACAACCAACACACAATAAAGGACACACTATGGACTTAATTATCAGCAAAAGTTTAAATATTTCCGACATCTCTGTACTTAATATTGCATTATCTGACCATTTCTGTATTTTCTTTGAAAGTACCATCTCTGCTAAATTATCCAGCCACAGTAAGACCACTATAAAAAAGCGTTTTCTAGGGGACAGTTCAGTAGAAACCTTTATACGTATTTATCCTTCCACCACATCCCCCTCATCTCCCAACTCAAACTCAGTAAATAAGTTGGTAGATAATTTCCTTGCGAAAATCTCAGACATCATGGATTCCATTGCTCCAACTAAAGTGAAAGTAGTCTCAGGTAGAAAAAAGTCTCCGTGGACAAGAAATCCACTGGTACGTAGTGAAAAAAGAGAGTGTCGACGAGCCGAGAGAAAATGGCGGAAAACTCGACTCCAGGTTCACTGTGAGATCTACAAAGAGAGACTGAATAGATATCAGCTAACTATAAAAGATGCTAGGGAATCGTTCTTTTCTGAAATCATCAACAGAAACATTAATAATGCACGGACTCTATTTGCAACAGTGGAAAGACTAACTAATCCTTTAGTGACAGTACCCCCTGAACTAAATTCTACCAGGGCCGGCAATGAATTTGCCAGCTTTTTCACTGAAAAGATTCTAACAATTAGATGGTCAATCTGTACCTCAATATCGAACCCACAACCAGTGCCATCCCCAATCAACAACAATGTAGAGAAAATGTCTGAATTCCACGAATTAAACCAGAACAGCCTTGAAAAAATCATTATCCAATTAAGCTCCTCCTCCTGCTATCTTGATATCCTACCCACAGCTTTTCTAAAGAAAGTTCTTCCTGTTATTGGTTCTGATCTTGTTCAAATAGTGAACTCATCACTGCTATCAGGTGTCTTCCCTCATGCTTTAAAAACAGCAGTTATTAAACCACTGCTAAAGAAGAAAAATCTGGACTACAAGTTAATGCAGAACTACAGGCCAATCTCTAATCTTCCATTCATCAGTAAGATTATTGAAAAAGCTGTGTTTCAGCAGTTAAATGGCTTCATAACAATGACAAACTGTTTTGTTTTTCAGTCTGGTTTCCGCGCTCACCACAGCACCGAGACTGTCCTCGTCAAAGTATTTAATGACATCCGCATAAATACAGACTGTGGAAGAACCACAGTGCTGGTTCTGTTGGACCTCAGTGCAGCATTTGACACTGTTGATCATGATATTTTATTGGAACGACTGGAGAGCTGGGTCGGACTCTCTGGTACAGTACTTGGCTGGTTCGAGTCTTACCTAAAGAACAGGGACTTCTATGTTTCAATAGGAAACTTTTCATCAGAACGAACAGAAATCACATGTGGGGTGCCCCAGGGCTCCATCCTGGGGCCCTTCTTATTTAATATCTACATGCTCCCACTATGCAAGATTATAGCAACCAATAACATTAGCTATCATAACTACGCAGATGACACTCAACTCTACATTACAATGTCACCAGGTGACTCTGAACCCATTCAAACCCTAAATCAATGCATTGACCAAATAAATGGATGGATGTGCCATAACTTTCTCCAGCTGAATAGAAACAAAACTGAAGTGATTATTTTGGGACCCAAGGAGGAACGATCAAGAGTCAGCACACAGCTTCAATTAATACAGCTAGAAACTACTGATCAGGTTCGTAACCTAGGTGTAGTAATGGACTCAGACCTGAACCTCCAGGGTCACATAAAGGCAATAACAAGGTCAGTGTTCTATCACCTAAAGAACATCTCTAGGATTAAAGGACTGATTTTGCAAGACGACCTAGAAAAACTCATCCATGCGTTTATCTTTAGTCGGATTGATTACTGCAACAGCATCTTCACAGGTCTGCCTAAAAAGTCAATCTGACTTGTGTCTGCTCGTGTCCTCACTAGAACCAGGAAAGTAGAGCACATCACCCCAGTTCTAAAGTCCTTACACTGGCTCCCTGTAGCTCAGAGAATAGACTTTAAAATACTTTTACTAGTTTATAAATCATTACATGGCTTAGCACCAAAATATGTTGAAGACCTGTTGTCATGGTACCAACCACCAAGACCACTCAGGTCCTCCAACTCTAGCCTACTAAACATCCCTAGACTCAGAACTAAACATGGAGAAGCAGCTTTCACTTTTTATGCTCCCCTTATCTGGAACAAAGTTCCTGACGAGTGTAGAGCTGCTGAAACTCTGAACTGCTTTAAATCGAGACTAAAAACCCATCTGTTTAGAATTGCCTTTGAGTAAATGCTTGATGTTATATGTATGAAATGTGTTCATGCTCTCTTGCTTTTTTTATTTTTCTCTTGCTTTATTGTGTATCATGTGTAATGTGTGTTTCTTTTATGTGTTTTTTTTTTATCACCAAATCATGTAAAGCACCTTGAATTACCCTGCTGTTGAAAGTGTGCTATACAAATAAAATTGCCTTGCCTTGCCTTGCCATGGTTGCAACCTAACTTAACGGGTGTTGTAATCTGTCTTGGGTGGGCTTGATACCTGATTCAGTCAGGCAATACATTAGCATACGATTTAAAACAAAGGGCTGATTTAACAAGAATTAATCAATTTAAAATAAAAGTAATTAAACAACATATTCAAAGGGAATGCCAGTGATAAAAATGTAAACGTTGAATATATCTTTATAGGCTTTTGAAGCTCTGAGCATTCCTATCATGGACCAATGGATGATGACAAAAACAGATCATATTAAAATAAATCCTGACGTGGCAGATACCCAACTCTGAGATAAAGAGATTTATTTGTGAATCATGTTCTGTTAGTCAGTACATCAATCTTCTTCCCAGCTGGAGGTAATCCAGCCTGTATCAGCCTGAGTGCAGCAGTGCTTTCTGATGTCACGAGTCAGGGAAGAAGAAGATTGGAAAAATTGAGGGAAAAGACTACATCAACAGCCCCAGTAGCACATCAGAGAGGATGTCAAAGGCATCCATAGTATCGATCACACACACGCTCCTCACCTTTGAAGCTAAAAGTTGGAAAAAGGGCAGGATGGAAGGGCAGGGTGGTCCCTGGTGCCTACAGCTGAGCAGATAAAATCCATTTTGTCTTCCTTTAATGTTAGTGACAGAGGAGTTGCAGGGGGACCAGCAGAGTAATTGAGGAGCGTGGTGTAAAGAAATACTGAATAGTTTTCAATTATTGTGTTAAATGAGACTTAAGAACTTCCCTGGAGAGACCGCTTCGTTGTACTGCAGAAAATATATTGGCTATATTTAAACAGGCAAAAAGAGATTATTGAAAGAGAAACTGTGAGTTTTTTCTTTGCAAATTTTCTTTTTCTGTAACTGAGGGAAAGTTTTTAACAGTTATGACCTATATACAGAGGGGCAAAAAAGTATACAGTCAGCCACCAATTGTGCAAGGTCTCCCACTTAAGAAGATGAGAGAGGCCTGTAATTTTCATCATCGGTGTACCTCAACTATGAGAGATAAAATAAGGAAAAAAATCCAGAAAAACACATTGTATGATTTAAAAAAAATTTATTTGCAGATTATGGTGGAAAATAAGTATTTGGTCAGTAACAAAAGTTCATCTCAATACTTTGTTGTACACCCTTTGTTGGCAATGACAGAGGTCAAACGTTTTCTGTAGGTCTTCACAAGGTTTTCACACACTGTAGCTGGTATTTTGGCCCATTCCTCCATGCAGATCCCCTCTAGAGCAGTGATGTTTTGGGGCTGTCGCTGGGCAACACAGACTTTTAACTCCCTCCAAAGATTTTTTTTATGGGGTTAAGATCTGCAGACTGGCTAGACCTTGAAATGCTTCTTACAAAGCCACTCCTTCGTTATCCGGGCGGTGTGTTTTGGATCATTGTCATGCTGAAAGACCTAGCCACGTTTCATCTTCAATGCCCTTGCTGATTGACGGAGGTTTTCACTCAAAATCTCACGATACATGGGCCCCATTCATTCTTTCCTTTACACGGATCAGTTGTCCTGGTCCCTTTGCATAAAAACAGCCCCAAAGCATGATGTTTACACCCCCATGCTTCACTGTGGGTATGGTGTTCTTTGGATGCAACTCAGCATTCTTTCTCCTCCAAACACAATAAGTAGAGTTTTTACCAAAAAGTTATATTTTGGTTTCATCTGACCAAATGCCATTCTCCCAATCCAAATGCTAAAGTGGATCATTTATTTAGACTGTTAGAAAATTGATGTCTCATCAACTCCCATTCAAAAAATCTTTTCATGACAACAGATCACAGTGGTCATTGTCATGGTAATTTGTTTCAGATTATCATAAAAATGCTTATTTTATTTTATTTTATTTTATTTTGTATTATTATTTATTATTTTACCTAAAATAACATTCCTAAAAACACAGTTTGTAAAAAAAAGGTAATATAAGGAATTAATCATTTTAATATTAAATGAATGCTTTCATTTGTTGTGTTCTTTGCTTTAGCAAACCGAGAGATTTAGAGAAGCAAACATGAACACAGTTTATTGTCTGTTTCAACCAGCAGCCGTTGAAGAAAAAAAATAAGAACGTAGCATGAATTAATTTTGTTTTGACTAAATAAGCACCTGTAAAGTATGGAAACAGTAATGTTGATGCAAATCCTTAAAAAGTAGTAAGAAAAAGTAAGAAAAAGAGGCAAAGATTATTTATTGTAATACATTTTAAAAAATCATATACCTTAACTTTACCATGCTTACTATAACATTTAAAGTATATAATATATATATATCTTTATATATATATATTATATATATATATATATATATATATATATATATATATATATATTCTTTTTGGGAAAGTGATACTCCTTCACCTCATTGTGGCGCTATCTGAAAAACAAAGATGAACGCTATATTAAACAGGGTTTATTGGCTTGCTGCCATGGGAAGGACATAAATCATTGCATTTGTTTGCTGTTCAATGAGTTAACGTAATACCCAGAGCTGGGTATTAGTAAGTTACATTTAGTCTGTTGCATTTTTTTGAAGTTTTGAAAAAAATTAATAACCCCCCCCCAAAAACATATGTCCAAGAGTAGTCTTACTGCACTTTTTACTTGTATTTAGGTAATATTGTGTTAAAGTAAGGCTACTTTACCAACCTATGATCATTTTACTGAGCGAATAACAAGCACATTTCTACCAAACAAATAAGATAAAGGAAGTCTGAAGGGTATTCGACTCTGAACTCACGGCTAATCAACCCAAAACCTGCTTACTTACTATTTCATTCAGCTGCATATGTTGTATATTGTAATCTTATTTGAAATACTCTTACATGTTACTAATGTGTTTGTAAAAAAGTTTTTCATTTTTTGTAATATGTAATGGGCCTTGTCCTGTGGTTTCTGGTGGGTGCATTGTCTTATTGGAGCCTCCAGAACCCCCCCAGTCTGTCACAGTTGTAAATGATTGTCAGGTACCATTAGTTGCTTTTAAAGTTTTCTATCTTATTTTGGTCATACAAAGTAGACTTGCATATTTCTACTGTAGGATGAAGATGAAGAGACAACTTCTGCTGTGACAGAACTGGACAATGCTGGGAGACCCACAGAGATATGCATCTTATATAATACACACCCCCTTTAATATAACACTAACAAATTGTCAGTGTCTGTTCATGGAATACGGCAGGGAATTCACAAACGGATGAGGGTCCTTGTTCCTCAGCACATGATCTTATTAGTGTACTACAGCTGTGCTTCTGTAAATATGTTCTTGTATCATTGAACAATCCTTTTATTTATGCTTTCCAGCTGCCAGCAAAGGAGCTGTATAAGGTCCATCTTCCAAGGCAGATAAGACAACGCGAAATGGCGATGGACCTTATACAGCTCAAAATGGAGGAGAAGAAAGTAACCATACAAAAGGCCAAACTTGAAGTAGAAATACTGGAGCACCGTCTGAAGGTGGGAACCGTCTTTGAAGATGGATTTGTTAAATGTTAAATATTATACCAAATAATGAATATAATAATTTTCTTTTTTATTTCAGGAAATTACGAAATGAGACATTGTTCAATGTGAACACTTTAATTAAAGTATTTAGACAAATAAAGTCTCTGAGGACTCCACCATCTCTGTGGTCAGTTATGTTAACTGGGATTTCCTCTCCGCCATCTTCATGTGGGGGGGGGCTCCTCTCCTTTAAGCGTTGTGAAGGACAACACAAGCCACAATGATGTTACAGGTCCCCCCTGGTCTGACCCTGAGGCCACGCAGACACTGAAACCTCGCCTTAAGAATGTCAATGGTCATCTCTACCTTGGCCCGTGTTCCGCTGTGAGCCAAGATGTATCTGGTCTGTGGTCCAGGCTCGGGTCCAGGGTAGGTTGTCATCATGTAGGTCACACAAGGGTACCCTCTGTCCCCCAGCAAATAGCCATTGTAGTGTCCTGTAATGGTTGAAGTGTATAATACAACTGTAGTAGAAAGACAAAAAACTATGGTGTACAGCAAACCATACCCTATTAAAGAGAGCGGCATAATGATGACTGTCTAAAAATTCTGGCATTATGTACAGATCCTGGCCCTTTGGCCTCAACAGTGGTGATGATGTGGGCTGCATAACGTGTTATCTAACTAGGCGGAAGCGATGATAAGTTTTATGGCTTTAAAATGGAAAGCTTAGGGACAATAACTTCAGTTACCTGCATATTAATGCTATAGACAGATTTCCTGTTGACATAGTCTCCCTCATTGACTGAGGGAGCTTTAACAGGAATGTGGGTGCCGTCGATCCACCCAATCACTTTTGGGAACCCTGAAATCCAAAGTGATATCAAAAAGGTTTGTGCTTTAAAAACCATTGTAATAAAACTAGTTGTACAAATGGTGGTCATTTGCCAAAGAAATATGGGCTTACCACAGTGAAACAATATTTTTGTAAGGGTGAATAGATATGAATACATGAAAATTTTTATGTTTATATATTCTTCCAGAAAGGACAGACCCACCGCTCTGTGGGATTGTACTGTACTGTATAAATGTGTGCAGGAACAGGAAGAATGTGTTCTTTGGTAAGAGCTGACCTGCAGCTTGTCACATTCGATATGTGCAGTTTCAAGAGTTTTGCAAATAAATGATCGACTCTTTTGAGAAACGGTACCGCTCTTTCAAATATTCGTCTGGGTATGAAAACCCATCGATACAAGGCCTTACCCTCTTATGGTGAAAAAGGCAACCATAGCAACTTGCTCTTTCAAGATAACCTGCTCCGGAGCAGGTTATGTTGCTATGGTAACTAACATATCTTGAAAGATACCTTAATTTTTTAAACCAAAAGTTGAGGTTATCCACGAACTTATCTGGGTATGTCACATAACCTGCTTTCTGGAACAGAACCCTGCTTGTATGTAAACAAGCTGCGGGCAAATAAATAGAAAGTACAGGCCTCCAATCATTTGTCACTGAAAGACGAACCATTTTAACATCGCTGCCTACTGTAGGTATAGGTAACACTTTGTTTCAAACGCTTTCCTTTGTGAAAAAGTGATTGTTGAAAATGTTTCTTGTTCCCTAATTCATTTTCAAAAAAAAGTTCTTTATTTTTACTCACTTATCATTTTCATTACTTTGATGTGCCCGAATTTGCTCATAATTTTCCATTTTCTTAAATGATGTAATCAGACATTGTAATCTGATACTGAGGAATTTTCAGAATTTCTTTTGAAAGGCTACTTTTTTACTTCTTGAGTATTATTACTGTAAAGTAACACAAGCTTCTGATTATGATACATTATGCAAGCCATGTATTTTAAACCTTATAATGCAAATAAAACTCACCAACCTTCTAGAATTTGTCCAATACTAACAAAATACTGGTTAAATTTACAGCTAGCAGCACTGCTGCTGTATAGGATGTATTTTATGATAACATATGATAAAAAATATAATTTTACAGTGGATACCAAGCTATGTTTATCTAAAATCTATCAAATAACATAGGAAAACACAAAATGTTATTCTTTTATTTAAAAATTAATCAGCAGCTTAACATTTTACTAAATCATTTTTTTAAACATCTTGATTTAAAACAATGGATTCTATATTTGTACATTTGACATATGTCACATTGATTTAATAATTCTTACAATGCATTTCCCTTTTTCATCTAGCATTTCGGTTCATCCCTGCAAGCTTTCAGGCACAAAGAGGCAAATATCATCTGTTATCGCCGGACCTGTCACTTAGGCCTGTTTAAGTTAAACTGCGCTGTAAATCAGCCGTGACGTGACAATAGCTGTCTGGGAAAGCTGAAGACTTCCCACCCAGCTTTGTATACTCTGTGAAATTGTAACGTTCCAGTAGCTATGCGACCTCTAATGGCCCACGTAAGCCATTCAGACATGTTAACATGATTTATTGTGAACTAATCGCTGTAGGACATCTAATTAGATCATCACACAGAGACTTCATTCATAAACAACCTAATTGGAGCTAATGAAGAAGGAGCTGGATTCTCTGGGTTTTACCAACAGGAGCTGTCCAAGACGAGTGCCTCCTGAGCTGACAAGTCAACGCTTTGTTTATGTTTGAAGGAGATGGATCAGCATGACCTCTCAACCCATTTCCTTGGTGGATTTCTTTCAGAGAGGGGGCTTGAAGAAACATGCTCCAGTCGCTGCCACAATAGAATGGCACACACATGTGCAACGTTT
The DNA here is from genome assembly GCA_963556495.2 of Valencia hispanica. NCBI lineage: Eukaryota > Metazoa > Chordata > Actinopteri > Cyprinodontiformes > Valenciidae > Valencia > Valencia hispanica. The sequence continues at coordinate 8,954,151 of OY747712.1, read as the reverse complement.
GAAAGGAAAGCAACATGCCCAAGGTTTAACAAGCACCGACAGAGCAATTTGTTCTCATTGGAAGGTCCAACCCTGCTTCAATTTGATGATAAATTTAGGAAGATAAACAGAACCACAAAAATAGACTTTTTAAACAATTTTGAATACCTACCAGGTGGATCCACTGTCGCTTCAACTGTGTACTTTTTACTGACTAAAGTATTAATAGTAGTCTTATGATAGTAGTGGATGATTGCAAGGGGAAAGGAAAATTATGCATGGGTTTAACATTTTTCACAAAAGAAAGCTCAGAAGTAGTGGTTTGCATTTGCATTCAGGCTCCCTGAGTTTATTTTTTGTAGAAACACATTTTGCTGCAATTACAACTGCATGTGTTTTGCAGTATCACTCTTCCATCTTTGCACGTCTAAACCCGAGGTTAAGACGTGCAAAGCACGCTCGGCATGGAGCTGAACTGCACACCCGCTTGTACATAATGGAGGCTAAATCCATGCTCTTTTGCCTCTATGGAGACTGGAATTACGAGCGCCGCTTCAGTCAAAGTTTTGAAATCAGGGAACATTTCTCCAATTGAAGTGATCCGAATTCGGCAAGACTCAATGATTTCTTCATTGGGAGGAAATTCCACAACATTCCCTCTTTTTGCATCAGTGTGAAGCTGCCGCGATCTGTCAGCACCAGTCGGTGTGCAGTGCAGTCACAGATGCGCTCCAAACCCTCCGTAACTGTTCTTCATGCACACTGATGGAGAGCATGGTGTCCAGATCTGAGATGATGCTCGGATGCTCTCATGTGAATGTTTTTTTGATTGATTCAATTACCTGAACTTTATGCAAGAAGTGCGTAAACTTGAAAATATCTGTGTGTCTGCACCAAGTGGTGTGGGATGGGAATATTACAAATATTGGGAATGTACAAATTATACATTTGTATAAATGCATTGAAATGACTTCTTGTTAAGTGCCTTGAGATGACATCTGTTGTGAATTGGCGCTATATAAATAAACTGAATTGAAATTGAACTGAATTGTAATCTGTCAAAATAACAGATGACCTTCACCTTTTCCGCCACTGTTTAAAAGAAAGCGGTCAAACACGAAAAATGTTCGCTTAATGCGACCCTTGGTCTAGACACTGACATTTATGAGTATTAATTGAATGGAGAGCATCTGTTAACATATGTTTCAAGTTTTAACTCAGGTATGAAGTATAATCTAGGTCTGGACTTAGATTGAGCCATTCTAACACATCAACATGCTTCGATCTTAGCCATTCCTCTGCCGGTATGTTTAGGATTGTTGTGCTGCTGTAAGGTGAACCTCCACCCCAGTCTTTAGTCCTTTATAACCTGTAACAAGTATTTTTCCAGGAGGGTCCTGTACTTAGTTCCATCCATTTCCCTATTAGATCTGATCAGCCTCCCTGTCCCTGCTAAAGAAAAGCATCCCCACAGTATAATACTGCTACCACTGTTTTTTTCTTTACAGTGGAGATGGTGTGTACAGGGTCATGTGCAGTGTTGGTTTTCCTAGTGTATTATACTGTATGTGGGTTAAAAAGTTAGAGGGCAGATTTATGGAGTTGACTACTAGTGTTCTCAGGCAAACCTCTGAGGCCTTCACAAAACAGCTGCATTTCTATTGGGACAGGGGTTTATTTAGGGGTTTTAAAGTAATGAGGTCTGAAGTCACATGCACAGCACACTTTTCAGATTTTTTTAATTTAAAAAAATGAAAATAATTTATCATTTTCTTTCAACTTCACAAATAAGGCTTATTTGTGTTGGTCAATATAGATACCCATCAGAATATATTTGATTTGACTAAACTATTCTTTTAAAATCAATATTTATTATTTCAACAACTTAACAAGGTTTACTGAAATTATATGTACAAACATAATTTAACTGAAGTGAATTAAAAACATAATAGCAGGCAATTCTTATTTCATCTTCTCAGCTTTTTCCGCTCAGATTTTATGTCTCACCTAAACATACCTCATTCACTTTCTATTATACCACCAGGTGGCAGCATAAGTTAGAAGTATGTCTTAACAGTGATGAAACAATTTCCAAAGTCTGAACCTCATCAGATTTATTCAAGTTTTGCCATTATGGCTACATACTGTTTTTTCTTTAGGAATTAATCTGACGTTATTGTCTTAACCAAAAGACAAAAAGACCCATCGGATGCACACAAAATGCCTCCAAACCTTAAAGCTCTACTGACTGACAGCCTTTTCCTGCAGAAGATAAACGGACCACACACTGATCAGGCCGTAATTACCTTTCCACACGCCACAGAGGGAGTCAGCCGGCCAGCTACAAGCCTGTCCCTCTTGTCTGACAACTTAATTAGAAGCCTGAGGCTTAAAGGGCTACAATGTAAATAATATACCCTATTCGGAGTAATTTAATCGTCCACCTAATGCATCCAAAAATAAGCAAAGAATACAAGTTTCTTTATTTTTGGAAGCTTTCATTTCACCGAAAGCAAACAATTAAATCTAGACAGCAAGAAATATGTTCCACTAGTATTTGTACACCTGTTTGAAAAAAGTCTGGGATCACTTTACTCCTAAATTTATTTTTTGAATAAGAGATGGCTGAGAGACAGTACATTTAAAATCTCTGGTGATCTGAGAGATGTTTTTGTGGCCAGAAAGGTCACAACTACAACTTATGTTAATTAAAAATAAACCCTATTTACACCACTACTATATATAATTTAATTAATATTATTTTTTTCATTATAATAAATGTAAAACAACTCAAGCTTTTGCAATGAAGCACCACTAAAAAGATCCATTAAAATCCTTTTTATTTTCAAAATAAAGTTTTCTATCAAGGTGGAAATTATACATATTTACAGTCTCGTGAAATTACATATACAAATATACAAAGTATGTACAGCAATAATTATATAAATACACTCAATACGCGCTGATGCAACCCGCATTAGGCAGTTTTAAGGCATTGATGGATGGATGTAGAAAAAACAGCTCAGCTTTGGCCTCGCTTCAAGCAGAGCGCTCCCATTGTAGATGTTTTAAGACACAGCGGTTCCTCACAGTAGGAAGAAGAAAAGCCCCAGGTATACCATGTGACCAGGGCTGGCCTGAGGAAAAGCGAATAAAGGACATGTTGACAAACGTGGCAGCTTCACATGTGCTAAAGAAAACCTTTATAGCTGGAAGTTTGCATTAACAGTGTCGTAGTTTCAAGTCAAATTCATAGTTTTTGCTGACTGCCAGAGAGAAAATAGCTAGCGGGAAAAAATGATCTTACGGGGTTTTTTTTGTTGTTGTCTCTGTCTAAATCCTAAAGAGACACATAGCACAAAATCAAGTATTTAAATGTTCATGCTTTTACTCAGCAGCTTGGTAAAATGCAACCATTTTACTAGCACAATGAAGTAGGCTAGTGCAAAACTGGTAAAACAAATGAGTCCAGTATTGCCAAGACTGCTCCTTAACTAACAGGTCTGGCTGATACCTGTGACAGAAAGATGTTTCAGGGAAAACCTTAAAATCTTCATGACTGACAGGTGAATTTTAGGAATTAAGTTTTTTCTTGTTTTACTTTTTTATACAAATAATGCAAAGCTCCTGTTGTGACATAAGTTAAGATTTTTATTTGATAAGATTTTGGAGATTTTCAGAAGCCTGTTAATTCAAGTATACATTATAAGAAAGTTCAATTTTAATAATAAACATTCAGTCAATTTAATTAACCGTTGGCTCTTTGGTTAACTATAAAACAGATGTATCAAATGCAGAAGGCAAAGAAAAGGGGTAATAAACTAAGAATCACACATAGACAATATAGACAGTCGGTCAGTGGTGCTGAAGTGGGACAATCTGCTTAGGGCCTCATGCAACCGTGGACCAACCCTGTACTTTAACCTACAGAGCAGGAGCAATGTTGTCAGCTGCATGCAGAGCTAGACTGATTGTATGAGTCTAAGCAGACAGCTAAATTTTCAAAAAGCATTTTAAATTCACCCTTTACAAACTGTAGAAGGTTTTTAATTCACCCTTTACAAACTGTAGAAGGTTTTTAATTCACCCTTTACAAACTGTAGAAGGTTTTTAATTCACCCTTTACAAACTGTAGAAGGTTTTTATTTCACCCTTTACAAACTGTAGAAGGTTTTTAATTCACCCTTTACAAACTGTAGAAGGTTTTTATTTCACCCTTTACAAACTGTAGGAGTTTTTTTTTAAATGGGAGCTTTTACTCACCCCCCCCCCCCCCCTGCTTGCTTATGCCTCTGGCCGGCTCTGGCGACATGCATTCAATTAATCCCAGATAAGACTCTGCATTCTACAGGGCAGGTACATTGTTCTGCCGCTGCTGCTGACAGGCTCACTATTTAAAGAGAAGCCATTAGGCGCTCATTAATGTGCTAATTACAACACGCTGATGGACAGTCCCAACACAATTAGTCAGAACCCCCCCCCCCCCCCCAAAAAAAAAAGAGTTAAACCCGTACATGGACGTCATTTGCATAAGGCAAAGAAGCGTGTGTTCAAACTCATCTTAGAACTTTTAAAGAACATAAAAGGACAAATCTATCATCTTCGAGTCTCAGTTTTAATAATTTATCAAATAAAAATAAAATATTCCAAAGAGCGGGTGTTAAGAGTTTTAAGACAGGAGATTCACTCTCAACAGCCTGGTTTAGACCCGGGACAGAGGCATTTGTTTGGGGCAGGAGACTGAGCTGGCCGTCGCGGATCTCCAGGTCAGTCCGGTACTCACATCACTGTACATGGAGCCCGCTGACGCTTTGCTCCCCCAGCAGCAGCGCGTGCAAAAAGTCCTCCAGGACTCCAGCGTCTTCCCGGACCAGATCCAGGCCCCCGACGTGATCCCCACCAGGAGGCACATGAAGTATTTCAGCATGAACACGGCATAGTCCGGTCTCTGCCTGCTACGGTCCGTTACGCACGTACAGTTGTGCGTAATTTCCCACGTTTGTCTGTTGTGCTGCTCATAAAAGTAGCACGCCACTATGACTGTGGCCGGGACGGTGTATAGAACCGTGAAAACTCCAATCCGGATCATAAGGCGCTCCAGTTTGTCAGTCTTGGTGCCGCCTTGCTTAATAACGCTCCTGATGCGGAAAAGCGACACGAACCCGGCCAAGAGGAACATGGTGCCGATGAAAAGGTAGATGACCAGCGGGGCAAGCACAAACCCCCGCAGGTTCTCCAGATTCTGATTGCCCACGTAGCAGATCCCAGCCACAGAATCCCCGTCCACCGAGCTGAGCGCCAAGACGGTTATGGACTTCAGGCTGGGGATGAGCCACGCGGCGAGGTGAAAGTACTGAGAGTAACTGGCGATAGCCTCGTTTCCCCACTTCATACCTGCCGCCAGGAACCAAGTGAGGGACAGAATCACCCACCAGATGGAGCTAGCCATGCCAAAGAAATAAATGAGCAAGAATACGATGGTGCAGAGCGCAGGACCCGTTGTCTCATAGTGGATGTGCTCTGCGCCGTTCTCCCTGCTACAAGCCACTTCCTCGTGTCCAGCGATCAGTCTGACGATATATCCCACCGACACGAACATGTAACACGCGGAGAGGAAGATGATCGGCCTCTCCGGGTACTTGAACCTTTCCATATCTATGAGGAAAGTTGCCACGGTTGCAAAAGTTGAGATGAAGCAGAGGACAGACCACAGGCCGATCCAGAACGCAGTGAAAGTCCTCTCTTCCTGGGTGAAGTAGGGGTTGTGGCAGGGCATGGCGCAGTTGGTGATCTGTCCAGTCTTGACTCGGTTGTGCAGCGGGTGGCCCTCCGCCGTGACGGGCACCATTGGCGTACGGCAGAAGCACCCCGTCTCGCAGGGAGACGCGGCAGGTTTGTGTTTGCCTGGGAAGCCGCGAGCGTAGCCGCTCTTCTTCTTGTTGTACGGCTTCACCGGCCGGTTAGTCGGCTTGGCCATGACGGGGGATACGGTGGTGGACTGGCTCCGGTTGTAGTCCATGCACAGGGTGTCCTGGTCCCCCTGCTCAGGCAGCAGGTCGCACCTCATCCGGTCCGGCCACGGGAAGCCGTACTGGCTCATGAGCGGCGCGCACCCAGCCTTGGCCCGCTCACACACGCTCCTGCACGGCGGCAGCGGCTTCTTATAATCCTCCAGGCAGATCGGCGTGTACATGCTGCAGAGGAAGAAGCGCAGGTCCGGGGAGCACTTTATCTCCACCAGCGGCCAGAACTGGTGCACCTCCAACCCGGCTTCGTCCTGGGTGTCGTGGTTGAACTGGTTGGGCATGTAGGTGTAGTTGTAGCCGATTCCTTTGCACAGAGGGACGGATATCTCCTGGCACTGGAGCTCCTTGGCCGCCTGGCAGCGCGTTGAGTGCAGGATGAGGGCAATCAGGACGCACCATCCAAGGATGCGCACCTCCATCATTGCCTTCTGTGCGCAATCAGTCCAGGACAAAACTGACAGGAAAACTTGCGCTCCGCAAGCAAGTCCAGTCAATGCTGGAACTCTTTCAAACTCATGCTAAATCTCAGAAAGTCTGTGATACTTTTCAGTCCATTTAAACCCAAAAGTCTGTCTGTCACACAATCTGAGGATCCTGCCTGCCTGCCTCCTCGCTTTCCTTTGTGTCAAGCACTCACCGTGTCTCTGCGTGCATGCTCTGTGGCTGACAGGCGGGCTGCTTTTTATACGAGGAGAAAGAGGACACTCCCCCCGCAGGGACAGGGAGGGAGTTCAAGTCAATCAGGAGTTCCTTCTGTAGGTGTATGCTCAAAATGTTCACCCTGAAGGAAAGGGTTAGAATGACTCTGTCCTTGTTTACGTTACACATAAACGCTTTACAACAAGTGTGTGTGCGTGTGTGTGTGTGTGTGTGTGTGTGTGTGTGTGTGTGTGTGTGTGTGTGTGTGTGTGTTTGCTGGGTTGGGAAGAGGGTTGTGGGTTACAATAGATACATTATGAAGGAATGCAGTTGGGCATGCCAATTGTTCACAGTGAACTAACAGGTCAACTGATGGAGCTTTTTAGGTCAACAGAACACAACAATGAGGACGCATCAGAGCAGCACTCATGTGTGTTAAACAAGACGAGACAAACGGAGTAGCTATACGCTCGATCGTTTCTGAAACACTCAGTTTGATCAATAACGCAATCAGCTTTATAAGCAATTTTATTTATTTATTTATTTATTTATTTATTTATTTATTTATTTATTTATTTATTGCCAGAGTGCTCAGACAGTCAGGGTGCCCAGATTGATAACATGCATATTTGCACTAATTCAACCTGGTCTTCCTTTTTAGTCAAAACACTGCTTAATGCATATTTACATGAAAGAAAAATCTTTATTTTTAATATTTACTATTCTTTCTTTCTTTCTTTCTTTCTTTCTTTCTTTCTTTCTTTCTTTCTTTCTTTCTTTCTTTCTTTCTTTCTTTCTTTCTTTCTTTCTTTCTTTCTAAAATGATATATTAGTTACTGAATTTGATTTTAGAGTAAAATAAAAATATTGAGTGTTTTTGTGATTTTCCATGAATCTTTGGAGAGACTTACCATAAAAAATAGGAGAAGAAACCCATAACCTATGAAAATAAAAATATATGAAGATTCCCATAAGCAAATTAAGGTAATTTAATCCTTGAATTTAATTACATTCTAACCACAAAATTAATAGATGAAAACAGAGTTTATGTGATACACCAACATAAAATAGTGTATGACGTAGAACAAAAGGGATACATGGTTTTTGCATTTTATAAACAAACATCATAAGAAGACCAAGGAACATAGCAGATAGGCCAAATATTAGGTTACTGAGTGGTTTCAAGCAGGGTTAGAAAACAAAAAATCTTAATAATAACTTTATTTACGTACCACCTTTCAAGATAGTGATGACAAAGTGCTGTACAGAGACAAGATAAGGTGAGATAGACAGTGATGCTCTTAAAGTTTAAACATCTGCAAAACCAAAGCCATGGTGAAGCAACAAAACTGACAAATCAGACAAGAAAGCATTCCTCAGAGAAGCAGCCAAGAGGACCACAGCTAACTCTTAACATTGTGGTGTAATGCTACCAAATTTAAAAAAGTTGTGAGAATATTTTTGCAAGGTACTTCATTGAAGCATGTATATATTTCACCGTAACTCTCCCAGAGGAGGGTGTGATTTTGTTCATTGTTTAAAAGCAGGTGGTCTTACCAGTCCCTTTTTATGCCGACCAGTGAACATACCCAAGCTAATGTTTTATGCAGCCCCCCAAAGAGCTTTAGTTTGCTGATAAGTTTGACAGAAGCCAATTTATTCATCGTCTGTCAGTAAGTGGTTTTGAAAACCGCAAGGAAACAATGATGCTGTCCGTCACTCGCCCTCCAGCGGAGGCAGAGACTTCCTGTCTCCTTTGGACATTTGACAATGTGAAAATGTACATGTAGCCTTGGAGTTGGATGTATGTGTGAAAGAATGAGACATTGTGTCTACATGCTCATGTGTATGGCTGCTTGTCACAAGTTGAAATAAACACAGAATGTGTGTGAGTGTGGAGAGAGGTTACTGTGGGCTTGTTAGCCCACAGCAGGGGGTCAACTTGCTCCAAAGGGAGGGGGCTGTATCTCTTAACGCTTCTGCCAATGTTTCACTCAGTGCATGCTGGGTCAGCGATTACCGCGTCACACCAACACCCTAAGAAACAGGACTGTGTGTGTGTGTGTGTAAACAGTTTCAGAGCTCAGCCCAAAGGAAACAAGCTAACATGGGCAGATACAGCATTGTGATTGCACTAATTAAAGTCATTCACACTTATTATTGGATTTAACAGCTTCAAATGGAGCTGAGACAATTTGGCAGACAGGCAGCGTGTTTCCAATCCACAGGTTTTATCAGAACTAATTAGGTGCAAACTCCAACGTTTGTAAAAGGGTGCATGCTTTAGCTCGGTTTGGGGTCTCATTTGGGTAAGGCTGGTGACAAAAAGACTAATTCAAGACAGCCACAGGGTATAAGACAACCACTTGCCTTTTAAAAATGTCACTTTTCATATGATTGACAAGTTTTGTCTCTTCATCAAAGATGGATGGGGAAATATTTTGTGAGTTTGTACAGATTTTAGGTTTTCATCAACCAATAAAAAGATATGGATGCACCTTGATGGACTGTTAATCATTCCAGAGAGTACTCCATGTCCTATTCTTTAAAAAGTGGGTGGAAAACACATTACTATTCCCCCGAGGATGCATAACGGGATAGGGTTTGTTGGATTTTAAGATGTTTCTGAATGTCGGACTTTGTATCACCATCTAAAATGATTTCCATGTTAGTGAGCAGAAAACCACCCATCAATTAACTTGATTACCATCCATCCATCCATCCCTTGGAAGTTGGAACTGAACCTGCAGCCTGCCGATTGCAAAACAACCCTTTTATCCACTGAGCCACAGTCACCTCAAAATGGAAAAGATTTCTGAGTAAGACTTGCATTATACATCATTACATATATGGTCACTATAAATTGCTGTAGGGACATTAAGGATTCAGGTCAAGCTAGCTCACAACCAGCCAGGACAGAGATACTTCAGTATAAATGGTCTTGCTTCCTCTATATCTGCAGAAATGTTGTTCTGTTAAGCTTCTAGGGGGAGGAGTGTCTCAAACCTTGAAGCTTTCTGCTGTTTATTAGGCAAGGGAAGGAAAGACAAATGTATTTGTATAACACACTTTCAGCAACAAGGCCATTCAAGGTGGTTTACACGATTAGGGGAAAAATAAAAGAAGAAATAAAACAACAATAAAAACAGAAAACACAACGTCAGAAACATAAAGAAGATCAAAACATTCTACTGTTACGATGTATTAAAGACATTTTGAAATATCAACATATGCCATATTGAAGCTATAAATCAACCAAACTGTTTGTTTGGATCACAAACCCAGAGTATAATCCTACAAGTACACTAAAGTTCTTATGTGGCTACACTTGTGTACTGAAAATGTTTTATATATATGGAAAAATAGGACACTGCCACGTTTAGTCTAACCCCCCACCCCACTGTGACTGTTTAAAGAACAGGCGAGGAGCGGCAGGAGTTAGACTTCTTTCTTTTTCATAAAAAAGACAATTTCCTGAAATTTTGTGATCATGGTGTCTGTGTCTAATGATGTGGGACTTCAGTTGTAGACCATTTAATTAGATACCTTTTGCAAAATGGTTACTAATTACCCCTGAATGGGAAAAGTGCTTGTGTGTCAGAATAATCTAAGAAAAAACAACATGGGTAATGTTTTTATAACAAAAGTACTGCAGGACTGGGCGTTTTTTTTGGAAGAATAATGCCGTATTAGTCCTTCCAACTGGTACTTAGATCTAGAAATGTGAACAGAGCTTTTTCAGTCTTTTGCAGTTTGCAGCTGTTGGTGTAAGAAGCTGAGCCAACAATCTTCCGGATCCTGATCGGCATTCTTCATCACCCTCCCAAATTTTCATGAAGTTGCTTCCACACAAGTTCCACACATCTAAACATTACAACCTGAATCCTTGTGGATCCGTTTTTTTTTTTTTTTTTTGCATGTATAATCATGAGGAAATAATGAGAAGACGCTCTTCCAATGGGAAGAACAAGTTGTAGAATAAGGAAAACCGTTGGTTTTAGAGGATAAACATTGTACCAGAAAGCTGACATGAATGCAGTTACTGAATGAAGGACAACAGTTTGAGAAGAAAAAACAGTGACAATGTTTGCTTTGTGTTTTTGGAGTTACAACAGAGGAAGCTGATGGAAATTTTTTTTCAAAACCATTTAAGATATCAATCATGGAGAAGACCTTAGACATGCCCATCTGAAACACGTCTCAATACTTGCAGAAATGTTTTGAGGCTAATGCATGTTTTACTTCAGGTGAAAGTCATAACAAACAGGTGCCTGCGTCTCCCATCAGGCCCAGCTAAACAGCAGAATGAGCATCGGTTACACCAATCGCTGTCTGTTGGACTGGAACCCGTATTGATTAACAAGGCCGATAGACTCGGTGGCCCCAGCCACCAACTGTTGACTACGCCTCCCGCCTTCTGTGTGCAGTGGGGATAGTGGGTTTAGGGTTACGCACTGGCCCCCTGCATACCAAATTTAAAAGGGTGGAAATGGAATTACTGCATCTGCTTAGAAGTCGATTTCTGCATTCTGCAGGCCGACCCACTCTACTATACAAGCTCTCCTCTCGTGCTTTCCCACCCGATCTTTCTCCAGATTCTCCCAGGGCTCTCAGTGTTCCTGATGCCAAAGGGGAAAAAAAGAGGGTGTGTGGGGGTGTTTCTTACAGAGTCACTGAGGCATGCTGTGAAACTCTGAAATGTTTTTCTTTGTATCCTTCTCATGGAAGGTTTGGCCGTCTAACAAACTCATTGTCATTGTTTCGGTGATAATGTGCTGATATTTCTGTTGATTAACGTTCATTAATGCTGACTTTTGCTAACATTGTGGGTCATGGCTTTGAGTTCCAAGGGAGTCCAAAGGAATCTTGGGTAAATTAGGAAATAGATTTAGAAGAACGGATCTGTAAAAAGTCTATAACCCTCCGGCGGATAGTGGTCCCTGTAGTGGACAGCTATTCAAAAAACATTTTCTTCTAAATACCGAGTTTATTTTAGCTGGAACTTCATTTCAGCCTCTAGAGTGCTCTCTACTGCCCCACTTCATTGATGTCAACTCAGTGGTCAGTCATTATAACTGCAAGTAAATTTCCTTTGAATCCAAGATAGCTGATAATAAGCCACACCTGTTGACCACTCCAGGAATATCCTGTCAGTCCTTCTATTCTAGAAGAGTCCTAAAGCTGAAAAAATGATGGTATACTGTATTATCTAAGTAATACTTTACTTTGGATAGTTTAAAAAAAATACATTTTAAATAAGTAGTAATTGGGATTTATTAATGTGTCCTCTGAAGTGGATGCCATGCGTCGTCAGGTATTTTTTATGATTCCAGTCATAGGATTGCTTGATCTCATTTTGTGACTGCTTTGGTTGTTAAACCAGTGTATTTTTGCTATATTCTATAGGGTATTTAGTTAAAAATATATAGTGTCTTGCAGATTAGTTGCAGATGATGTAACACTGTTAATTTGCAGACTGAGCGTACCACAGAATAGGGGAAAGCTAAAGAACAGTCCAGGATATTCCTTCCACCTCCATTGATGATTATAATAAAGCTGTAAACCTCACGGCGATAAAGCTTTCCTGGTTTGTCTACCCAAGCTGTGGAATGCTCTGCTCCTCCAAATCTGCCATGCCCCTTCCATTACAACTTTTAAAACTCTTCTATAAACTCACTTTTTTTGCCTCACATTTTTTTACTCTGTCCCCTTGACCTTCTTATGTTTTCTGACTATTTTACTGCTGTCACTATACCTGTGCCGCTATGCTCCTTTCTGTTTCTTTATTGTAATTTATGGTCATATATATATATATATATATATATATATATATATATATATATATATATATATATATATATATACATATATATATATATATATATATATATATATATATATATATATATATAAGGGCTGTCAAAATTAATGCATTAATGCTGGTCGATTAATTTGTGGAATTAATGCCATAAATTTTTTTAACGCAATTAACGCATGCACAGAATGACCTGCCCTATTTACCCCACAATTAAACCTGCACTGCTTTCAGTGCTCGCTTGTCACGTAAACAGCATGACGACTGTTTGATAACTGCAAATAATAACAGTGGGAACCAGGGAGTAATGTAAAGGTTCGGTGTTGATGAACAAATAATCCCTCTATTAGTCAGAAAATTTCAATTAAAAAATACTTAATTCCTCCCACAGAGAAATTAAGTGTTGTTGTAGCTCATATTTAATTTTTCAAGGAGCTATTGTAGATCCTGTTGGCTGTAGGCAGGAATTATCTCCTGTAGCAGTCTGTGTCGCAGCAAAACTGAAGAAGCCTCTGAACGAAGACACCGTTGTTGTAGGATAGTCCCATGAAGAGGATGCTCAGGGTTGTTCACAATTGAAAGAAACTGTCAGCTTTACATTCATAAAATGTTAACTAGTAAGTTTGCCTTAGCAACTGGCGAAAAGATTAATAGGTAAAAAGTTCCAGGTGTAAATGGGATTGTGGAATTCTAAATAAAAGTTCCATGCATCTCTCCTGTATTTCCTTAAAAAAAAAGAGCAACAGCTTCCGGTTTCGTCCTTTATTTACACCAAAAATGTTACGTTTTCGGTCATATTTAGGAATGTTAATTAATTGTGATTAATTTACAGCTACCCTGTGATTAATTAGATTGAAATTTTTAATCGTTTGACAGCCCTAATGTATATATACATTATTTTTTATTTTTTCTATTCATGGCTTGGTAACTGTGCACTGCTTTGTGCAACCCCCTTGTATACAAATAAAGATGGCATGGTATGGTACGATGTAGTAACAACAGTGATAATTAGTGGCTTCCAGAGAACAGTAGAGGCATAGGAGATGAGGATGATGAAGGAACTGTAGTCACTAAGGATGCAGATAGCCAGGAGGATGAAGGCCAGGATGCAGAGGTCAGCTCGATAAGGGAGCTGTGGAAGATGTGCACATTGTACACATCTTTCATAGGCTCCCTCATCAAGCTATGGAAAACGGGGAAGATGTACTCATGTACCAAGCCACACTTCAGCAAGCAGAAATGTCTGAAAATTTCAAAACAATGGCTCTGATGGAAACGTGGCTCATTTTCTTAGAGACTATAAAGTACATTTCGAGGGAAGAGATCCAGTAGATCATTTTCCCAAAGATATTACTGATGACATAGTTCAGCACACCAATTTGTATGCTTATCAGAAGAGGAATGAAAATCTGTCGGTGACAACGGAAGAAATGCAATTAATTTTAGAGATCAACATGGTTGTGGACCACATTTGTTATCCTAGGTTGTACTAGTCTAGGGAGGATGGCCTCGGTCTCGTATAAATTGCAAACGCCACGTCTTTGAACAGATGTAGACTAATAAATATGCTGTTGTTGATTAAAACATGATGCACTAATGTAATTATATAGTAATATGGAATCATACACTTTTATATTAAGTTCATACTGTTTTATATTAAGTGCTCAGGCGCATGCAGTCCACTGGAGTGGGGACATTTGTAACTCCCTGAAAAAAATACATAAAAAAAATAAATCCTTTTTTTCATGCCCTCTCAAGAATTAAAACACTAAAGACTTTTTTTAAACCCAGGCTTTCATAAATCATGCATCAGTGGGATAATGTCATTTTAGCTTAATAGGTACCCGAAGAAGAAAATCTGATGGTGCCGTGCAACAACAGCCCTGACTCGTTTTGTGCTCATGCTGAGCCCATTGCTGCAACGTATTTCTCTGGAACATTTTCCAAAGACAACAAAGCAATACAAAAACTGCTCAAATTTGATGCCACTCCATGTTCATTTACATTCCACCACAGGTGGGGAGGTAAACATGTTGCCGAAACGTTTGGTTCATTTGACAAAGTGCATTGTGAAAGCAAACCACATCAGCTAAAACAAGCAACAATGTCGCAATTCGGTCCCCAATCGAACCAAGTCTACCAGACTGTCAGGTGTGAAAAAGACCTAAAGGACAGAAACACATGTTTTATACTTTAAAGTTGTGATCATATTAATTGTTTGGTTCAATTATTTGTGTTTTGACAGATGCAATCATGTTGATTTTGAATGTTGAGATGATGAAGAAAAAAACCTAAGAGAACAGATTTTAAGAAGCCACATGAGAGAAGGGAGATACATTTTTTATTGTATTGTAGGCCAGAACCTGGCTCAGTATGAGAGGCCATCTGCCACGACCGACTAGGGGTTCAAGAAGACAGAGCAGAGACACAAAAAAGAAACCGAAGAACTGTTTTAGGAGTACTTTATATGTTAGAAAAAGTACAAATTTGGCAACAGGAGAGGGAGAATGTTTAGTTACTGCAAGCATCATCCCAGTGAAGGCCCCCCTCCAACAAGGCATCACAGCATAGCAGAACGCCAGACCAAGTATAGCTTCTATGGAGAGAAAAACACTGAGACAAAACATAAAGTTAACGGTTGAAATAACATCAAATAATGCAAACTGGAGGGTAGTACAATAAGAAAGAAGCAGAGTGAGGAAAAGTGGTCAGTTTGTCCTCCAGCAGCCTAAGTCTATAGCAGCATAACTACAGAGAAAGCTCATGAAGGGGATCATCGGCTCCACTTATGAAAATCTACAGATATTATATTTTTTCCTTGGGAAATTGCTCATGCTCAGTCAGAGTGGATGGAAATAATCTGGTAACAGCAAAAATACATGCCATAGCTTCTCAAGTGGACTCAATTCTGGTCTTTGACTGTTGTAACACATGAATATGCTTTGATCTAAATGAATCCATTATAGGCATGGCTTCAGACCTTGGTTTCTCTCCCCGCTGAAGAAAAGTAATCCCACATTATGGTGCTGCCACCATGTTTGATGTTCCTCCTACATGGTGTGTGGCAAGTGTGATCATGCTTTTAAATCTGTGGGGGAGGGATGGGAATGTGGTTTATGCGGGGTCATTTTTAATCTTTAAAGGACTTTGACTTACAATTTTTGTTTGAAAAACCGCTTTATAAATAAAGTTTCATTGATTGGTTTGATTGATAGGATTCTATTTAGGGACATCAGAGAAATGGGGTCCGAATATACATGAGACACCCTTTTGAGTTTTTTCTTTGTTAAAATGTTTGAAAACCATTTAGCTTTTTCTTTTCACTTAGAAATAATGCACTACATTGTGTTGGACCATCGCAGCAAATCACATAAAAATAAACTGACGTTTGTCATTAGTCAGAGACAGATTGTGGAATAGTTCAAGTGTTCAAACTTTTGCAAAGCACTCTACATGTGAGTTTATTGTTATGAATCCCTTTAACCTTTTTAACCAGCTTGTGGATGACACTTGTGTCTTGTACACTTTGTTGTCTTTTTAACTTCTTAGTAACTCATGGAGGAGTGGAAGTCTCTAATTATCCAGCCATGACCTGCGGAAATTTGAGTTCCTGCTCCCTTCTGCTGCTCCTGGTCAGTGATGGATGGAGGATTTCTTCCTTCCTTCCACAGGTTAGATTCCTCAGCATGCAGCTCTCCTGCGTGTTTACTTAAAAGGCAGGCTACAAATCAGCCTGAGGTAGGTTGTTAGGCTTTAAGCAGTCACCCTTAACACACACACACACACATACACTATGCGCGCGGGCCCTGATCGTGTCTCTCCACCAACAGTGTGTGTATTGTGTTGGCTCACCTTCCCTCCGTTCATTAACCAGAGCAAACACTGACACAAATCCACTCCCATCCAATCAGTCTGCCGCCGGGCAGGAGTGTGATAGCTTGGTCTGTGTTAACCAACCCCTGAAACCAAACACACACACACTGATAATAAGTTAATAGATAAGTACTAGAAGGTGTAAAACTGAAAATTGGCTTAAAAACACAGAGGGTGCCAAACGGCAACAGTAAGCTTTGTACGTTTCTGCTTTGTTTCGTTGCTTAATTTTATTGTGAGACTGTTTGACAAAAATAATCCAGAAAAATGAATTACATCCAATAAAAACGTAACATTTTAATGTCAAGGACTTCACATTTTAACCTTAAGAACAATAAAGTCATGATTTATTAATCAAAACTTTCTAATAAGTCTGATTGGCCTAATAAAGTAAGTTCAATTGCAATCACGTAAAAAAACTAAACAAAACATGCAACACCCCAAAATATTTAGGTTTTTGTTAAGAAATGTTAACATTTCAATGTCTCATCAAGTTTAATTTAATCACACCAAAATATTTCACCTTGCTTAATTTATTGTATAAAAGTTAGAACACCTTAACCCCTTATAACTAGTTTTCCACTTTTGGTTAAATAATTTCAGTGAGATGATTCTTGAAGCCATCCACCATCTCAGACATCGGACATTTGCCCCACTCCTCACATTCAGTGGTAAGAAGTTTGTGAGGTTTCTTTCTTGTGCCGTCCATTTCAATTCACCCCACAGCATGAGATGAAGATCTAGGCCAATTCCAGGCCTCAAGGGCTGGTGTCCTGTGGGTTATAGTTGTGTTCTTGATCCAACACAGCTGATTTGAATGGCTAAATTACCTCCTCAACATGTCTTCAAGTTCTCCAGACGCCTTAAAATGTACCAATCATTTGATTCAGGTCTGTTGACCCAGGGTGACATCTAAAACTTGAAGGACTCCAGCCCTTGAAGTCCGACTTAGGAAACCACTGATCTAGGCTTTAACTCCTGCCTGGAGCGTTCCATTTCTCATGCAGTCCTTTGGGGATTCACTGATACGTTCTCTGATCTTTGCCAAGCTGCAGGGCCTGATTCAGATGTTTCTTTTACAGATATAAGCAAATCTTTCTTAAGCATCCTCTGATAAATTGATTCTGTGACGGTGAACTTGTCATGTCCTGCTGCACCAAAGCATCTCCAAACCATGACACTTCCAGCTTTTTACTTCACAGTTGGTATGAGGTTCTTTTACTGGAATGCTGCTGTTGTTTTACACCAAGTACTATGCTCTGGTGTTTTAGAATTACCCGACCGAAGACAAAAGTCCAAAATCCATTTATGTAAAGTGTGATTTGATCCAAATTCATACAGTTCAATAATAATTAAGTCTAACTTATTAAGATGTAGATACTGTATAAATTCAGTAACACGCATTCCAAGAACAATTCCTGGACATTAAAGTCAACAGAAAAAAGTGATTTCCATTTAATGTTTGTCTTCAGGAGTATGGACTGGTGGAGTAAGGCAGGCTTTGGGTCAAATTATTCCTATGCCACTTCATACCTCCATTTCAAACTTAAATATTTCCGTTTCATTCCAGCCTTCTTCTTTTTTGTACCTGTAGACAGATAATTTCATATCCTTGTACCTAAATCCCAGAGTGACTTCCTGCTGGTAGATGTTACCAAGTGGCATCCATCACAGTTGACTATAGTTAGATTATATGAAATACTTAAAAACAGTGTGTTGCAAAGTTGGAACAAAACAAAACATGCCCAAGTTAATACATGATCAAAATCAAATGTCCCATGGTAGATGGCTTCTTTTCGGACCTGAAAGATTTGGGTTTGAAAACTGTAAAAGTACAAAATGGTGAATAAAATAAATACATAAAATAAAACGTTAAGCAAAAACATTTTAAAAGTGCCTCACTTCTCTGAGTTATACTTAATGTGACCCAAGATGATCCTACGCTAAACTCTTCATCTTGGCTTCATCTTTGTCAATTTTTTATTTACTCTTGTTAACAGTCATCGAAACAAAACAGCAACAATAGATGCTCTTTTTCCACTTTAGTTTCATTGCAAACAATAACACTTCCAAACTAAAAACTAATTCTGCTTTTGTATGCATAATGTCATTTGTGCAGGCACATACATTAAGAAAGAAAAACAAAAAAAAGATCAGATACTCTTGACGTTTGTGTTACATAAAATCTTACAGAAATAAAATCTAATAAAACTTAATGAGAACAAAAACTTGGTTATTTGGGATAATTCGCAATCTTCTTTCCCTTTTTGCTACAGTATGTTACAATTAAAGGTAATGAAGCAATAAACTCTGAGTCAGATGAGGAGGTTACATTGTGACATTTACTCCTTGGGAGGTTTTTCACAAGTTTCACTCTGACTCTTGAACTTCTGACTCATGGTTTCAGGAGGTTTGGGTTGAGTTCATGATCTTGGACTACAATAAACAGCTTTTATAATCAAGCCGTCATTGATGAAAGAACAGGAGAGACAGTGATTGCAGAGCTCTGTGAATAACACTTGTTTATTGAGAGACAAACCACAGAAATTTTAGGATGAAGCTTATCTGTAAATTTCACCTTATTCTTGACGCAAAGTAACCATATTGGATATTGAACACATGGTTGCTCTGCAACTTGTCTCTGGTGATCATTCTTCTTGTTTTTCTGACTAGAAAAATATATAATACTTCGCAAAACAATAGTTTCAAGCTCGGTTTTGACGTGTATTTGGGACCCCTGTTCTGTAGCAACACCCAGCACAAAGTTTGAGATAGCCCTCCTCCATCATTATTCTACCCAGTGCACCAATCAGTGATGTGCAGTCAGGAAAGACAGGTGAGGTACTCATGAAGAGTGAAATACTAACAATGATTAGAGAAAACCAAATTGTCCACTTGACTGTTTTATAAAACTTTCCTCAATGATTTCAAAGTTTTTATGGTCAAAATTGCAGAATTTATGCATTGGTTCAAATGCATGGGATAAGGGCGAGGTGAGGCTGTAGTTAGCTGTGCCTCACCTGTGATGGCGCTGAGTCACACACACTAATTGAAGCCGTCAGTTGACGTCCACCGCTGTCTCTTTATATTACCAACATACACGTTTGATTACACATGCGCTACACATGCTGACGTTCCACAGTCGGTCTAATATATGTAATGATGTGTGTGACATATGTAGTCTCTCTGATCGGCCATAGGGGCGCTGTGAACATGCACAGGGTGAGGCAGAAAGGACCATGATAGGGGCAATGCTGAGGCCCATGGGCACAATGCTCTTCTTCTACACATTGAAAAGATTAAAAATACAGCCGGGAAAAAGAATCTACCCAGTGCAAAACTCCTCTATGGCGATCATCTCGGCTGAAGCAGCCATATTTTTAAATCATTACCAGTTGATATGGTGTTCTAAGAAGAAAGTTTGAAAGAGTCAAGGGTGGGCTTTCAAACTTGGTTCTTACCATTCAGGCCAAACAAGAAAATCCTTCTCTCATCTGACCTTGAAACGTTTCTCCAGAAAGTATTTGGTGCATCCATGTGGGCAGCTGCAAATTACAGTTGAGTACTACTTACTAAAAGATTTGTACATATTTAGTTGAGTCTGTTTGCTAGCAGAGACGTTTATAAATGAAATGACTTTGAGTGTATCTTTTCTTTTTAATAACTAGCTTTTCTGAAAGTCTTTTCTTGTAATTCTTTCTATCTTCTGACAAGAACTATTATGCATTCATGCTGCTGCAAATATTCCCCCACAGCATTGAAAATAAACACCTTGGTTGTAAATAACCAGAGATTTTCTTTAATAGAGTGACATACATAACTTTAAATGACAACTTTGGAAACCAGAGCATCTGTAAAATGAGAGACAATGACAGACAAGAAGTAAATACATTATTTGAAAGTATTCATGGGCAAAAGTCTGACCACTTGTTTCTACCTCCTACCACCTTATATTCCTTTCATATGGTACTTTATATACAGTGCGCACGTTGGCTGGCCTCTATAGAGGGTGTTACTTAGAGGCCTTCTAAGCTGCGACTTGTTCCTCTGGCGTCATTAAGACTCCTGGGCGACAGGGGCCTGTTCCTAATTAGCAACCACTGGAAACAGGATTTGCGTGTTTATAATTATGGGCTTTCTTCAGTGACGATGACGTCTTCTTTGGTGTAAACACGGTGATTCGCCTGGTTCTGGCCCTGCACAGACCAGAGGATTCATTAAGAGGTTTGACGACAGCTTCGCGGCTCTGCTCACTCTGAGTTGCTGGCGGTGTTTTACGAGCGGCTTTCGGCTCAGAGGGAGCTTGTCAGCAAGGCAGAAACGGTGACAGGGTGAGAAATGTAGCCATGCTGAACTAAAAGCCATTACTGTTCCATTAGTGTTTGGCCTTCAGGAGTGAGTAGTGGAAACCAAAGGTGACAGCGGCTATTTTGAACAAATCAACCCTGTAGCAGGTTGTGTAGTTTGTAATTATCTAAATAAAGGCTGTTTTAGGAGTTATTAAAAGGCTTTAAATTAATAATGTGTCTGTTGTAACACTTGGTGCACGAACATTGCTACTACCCCCAACCTGCCCCCTGTTTTAGCTTTGTTTATTGAATGTAATTTCTGCCTGAAACCTTGAGTTCACTAGTCTGATTTGAATATTGATGGATGCATTTAAATGAAATAGGTGAGTCTGGTAGGTATTTTGCTATAAATATTACATTTCAATCCACTTAACTAGCCCACAAAAAATAATATAATGTGTCATATTTGGAATACTATGTTTTACCCACAGAAATTGTCTCTCTGTGCTGCAGATCCATCTGAAAATTGATCAAACCTGTCCAGCTTTGTTTCTTCATGAGTCATATTTTACCTGAATCCACTGGATCTGACCCAATCAGAAGCAGTATAGAACAGGGGGTGAATAGCAACCCTAGCAACAATTGTGTCTTACGCACATATTAATTTGATGGTGATCAGATCTCACACATAAGTCTCAAGCAAATTTTGGTGTGGTGATATTCATCATATTAGTCTGATAGAGAGCTAAGTGGGTGTTGGTTAAGGGTAGTTTAATGAGTAGTGGTGGTGTAACAGGAAGGACTACGCTTTCACCAGCCTATTTATATAGAATACAGCTTAGGTTGCAAGTTTTATATAAATATATATTTGTAAATCTTTAATTTTTGGAATTTTTTTGTTTGCTTACAGTTTTAGCTTATAGTTATTTAAAAAAATTCAAGTTTATAATTTTGTTTTCAAATTTGCTATCTCTATTTTTTTTATTTAAACCTGATTGTGCTTGGTCTGATTCAAACAAATGCTTCCTTTTACTCTGATGTGCACAAACCTTTTTAACGAGTTCAGTTCTCTTTTTTGCTTTCATGTATCTGTTTTGATATTGAAAATGTACACACAAAACATTAACACACTGAAAGTGTAGCATGACTGACTGAAAAAAGAAATACCTTTACATATTTTATTTAGCCAGTATTTGAAACCCATAGTAGAGAAGTATCAAGTCTTAAACTAAACTATTATTTAATTGTATTTGTGTGTCCTTGCACTGTAAATACTGTAACTAAAAATGAAATCTCCTATCTATCTATCTATCTATCTATCTATCTATCTATCTATCTATCTATCTATCTATCTATCTATCTATCTATCTATCTATCTATCTATCTATCTATCTATCTATCTATCTATCTATCTATCTATCTATCTATCTATCTATCTATCTATCTATCTATCTATCTATCTATCTATCTATCTTTTATACTCCATGTTCTTTGGTTGACAGACATTTCGTGGAGCTTTTAATTAGTAGCCCACATCTTTGTGTACGACTTTGGCATATAATTATGACATGACAGAGGTCCATTATTTCAGGTTTATCTGTTTAAGGACAGATGTTTATCTAAGAACCAACTAAGCAGTGACTCTGGCACCAGCACCGAACTAGCATCTGTTCCTTTTTGGTGGAAAAGCCCTACATGACAACCTTTGGACACTATCTAGATGCCAACCGGTTGTTTGGGAGTGATACAAGAAAAAGTATTATTTTTGCCTGGTGGAGTACTGTTTCTCTTCTGAAGGCCTTGGAAACTTTGCTAGAGTCCATGTAATCATGAACGGCTTGAAATTTTGAATACACTTCTGACAAACTCAGAAAACTGGAAACCACTGGATAAGCATTGGTTTTTTTTAGAGTGACAACAGAATGATGTACCATGATATTTACCAATTTGCCAATCAGTGTTTCTGTTAAAGAGATGACTACTAAAAGAACAAGTCCCTTTTATATGTACACTAGATGATTACATTTTGGAGAACCAGTTTCCTTAAAACATTAAAGTCAACTGTAAAAATATTAGAAACAGAGATAAGTAGTACAGCATCACCATAGTGCCTGGGTCATGCCCTCTCCTTACTTGGGCAGGCTGGAATTTGGCAGGTTCATCTTTGTGACCCCAGCTTGTCCTGTCTTCTTCTTTTTTTCTTTATTGCTGTTGCACTATATACCTGTCAGATTGGAATACCCGAAACAGTGAAGCTGGAAATGCAATTTGAGATGGATATCAGATGAGGTGCAGTTTGGGCTTAAAATAATATGAATGCAGTTTTTTTAATCTGATGGCTTAGCTTTATTTCCTGGAGGGTAATGTGGCCTCATTTTACTCATTTGGCAATCCGACAAACATACACTTTTCCACAGACAGGTTAATAAACACTCCGGAAAACATCCCACGCATTCAGACATACATCTCCACATCTGTCTAAACTGTCAGCCAAGTACATACTCACTGTTTCTCTTACATTTAGAGAGCACACAAGTGCTCCTGCATAATATTTACCCATGTTAGGCTTTCTAATGGATTAAGTCATACGTTGTGTGTGGGCATGGGCAATATATCTGTGTATTTAAATGCATAAATGACAAAAGAATGTCTCAAAACAGAAAAAGAGTGTATTAGCTGCTGCCAGTGTGTTTTTACATACATGTATTTGTACCTGGAGGCTTGACAGATTCCACAGGAAGGTGAAGAGTCAACTTTGACCCAGAGAGAATATGGCAGATGTCTTCACCTGGTTTGTCAACCCAACTGGTCTGACTGTAAGTAATTTCCACCTTGTAAATATAATTGTAACTTTCTTCCAATAGTTTGGATAATCAAGCAATACATATATATATATATATATATATATATATATATATATATATATATATATATATATATATATATATATATATATATATATATATATATATATATATATATATATATATATATATATATATATATATATATATATATATATATATATATATATATATATATATGCCCAGTGGGGCAAACATGTATTTGGTGGCCACCAGCGGTGCAAGTTGTCCCACTTAAGGTCTGTGAGGGCCAGAGTTCTTGCTTGTTTCTAGGTGCTAAATAATTATTTTCTGCAATGTTATAGAAATAAGTTATTTAAAAACCATACAATGGGATATTTTTTTTAACCTTCAGTTGAAGTGTACCTATGATGAAAATTACAGACCTCTCACATTGTTTTATTTTAAGTGGGACAACTTGCATTATCCATGGCTGCCAAATACCTTTTTGCCCCACTGTATGTATGTTTGTATATATATATAAAATCATATTTTTCTTTGAAGTACTTGAGGAAAACCCAACTGTCTCTTGCCGCAGCATGTCAGAACAGGTATAAAGTTCCTTTGGGGGTTCTGGGTCTGCCACTGGGTAGATTCCCAGTGGAGCGTACACGGAAGATCTATAAAGGGGTCCTTCTAGGAGGTGATCAGATGCCCTAACCATTTGAGCGGACTCTTTGGATAGAGGCCGAGCAGTGGCTCCTCAACCTATCTCTTAAGCTGAGTCTGGTCATCAAATGGAGGAAGCTGATTTCAGTCACTGGCATCTTGGATTTCTTTATTTCACTTATTATCCACATATCATAACCATAGGTTATGGTGGGAACACAGACTGACTGGTAAATTCAGAGTTTTGCTCTTTAGCTTAGGTTTTTCTTCACCACAGTAGACCGCACCTCCATTACTACAGATGAGGTCTGATCCCTAGATCCATCACCTTTTTCTTCTTTCTGGCATCTCTCCTGACACCAAGTAGGAAACTACTTGGTTGTTTCAGAGAGTGACCTCCAGCTAAGAGGGAGCAATTCAACTTATTCCATTTGAGAGCCATTGTCTCTGAACTTAGAAGACCTGACTCCCTGTTAATCCTTATTCATCTTCAGTGCATGCTCAAGGTCTTGGTTGAAGATGCAACCATAACCACATCATCTGCAAGATGGTCGTAGGTCCTCTCCAGATTCTTACAACAAACTTGGACGACCACCTCAGTAGGGCCAGCACCTTTACCAGGGAATCTTAGCAGCGTGATCCCTTGCTAGCTGGAATACAAAAAAAAACAACAAACAAACAAACAAAAAAAACAAACTCAACTGATCAGCAGTAGGATATATCCAATGTCCAGGATATCTGCAGTTGTCATAGCAACACCTTGTTTTGCTGCTGAAACCACTTCACAAAGTTTTAGATGAGATTTTCATGGTGGAGGCTCCATGTTGCATGGAACCCATTCTAAACTGTTGATGTGACGCATCCACGAGGAATATTCTGACTGCTGTATTCTGGTAACATACTGATTACTTAAAATTACTCCACGGGCTCCATTCTCACCAATCACAAAAATCTCTAACGGGGTTATTTTCGGAGGACTTTTTTTTGTTCCCGCAAGATGAGTAATAGAGGCACACAGAAACACGTGTGTCCTCACATAAGCTCGCAGCAAACTGAGAGTGACCTCACCCGCTTCAACCCGACAGAAAGACTTATTGGGGTAAACGTGGCTCTGCGTGGGAGTGGGGAGGGAGGAGTAAATCAGGTGGTGTAAATAGCAAAAGGTGGGTGGGAAAAGGTCAGCAAGCAAGCAACAAAACACAAAGTTTATGTGATCAAGTGGAAACCTGCTTATGTTGCATGATACAGATGCAATACAACCCAGAATCACTGTAGAGGTAAGTAAAACTGCATTGTTTTCTCATGCTCATTTATGGACTATTTTCTTTGAAAAACGGATTAATTTAAAACTTAGTTTAGCATAATGTGTGTTTTTCTTTTAGCAACCCGCTGCAAACCTACATTAATTTGTCATACAACGTGTTTAAAATGGTGCCACTGGCTCACAGTAAAGGACTGTTACACAGGTGAGGATGAAGAATGTTTTTGTTACAACTTCGTTATCTCTCAAAGAGCACTATATCTTCTGTATGGCATTCCAGAGGCCCCTGGAAGTCCACCCTTTGACAAACTCCAACGATGTCTTTCAGCAATGATAAAGCACGCAGCGCTGCGTAATTAACCTCGTCTCACCTCAAATCAGTCCAACAACAGGTGCATTTAGCGAGGCAGCGGACATACACTGCAGCAGCAAGAGACCTCATTTGGGAGATAGCGCTGTCAAAGGCTAACCAACTCAAGGAGAAATGCTGGTGGGCCTTCAGACACCTATAAAATTGTCAATTTGTATGGCTGGCTAATGACATTTAGTCTGCAAATGAGGGCTGTAGCATTACCACTGCTTGCAGCGAAAATTCACCACAAGCCTTAAACAAAGTACGGCAATATGTTTTTTTTCTTTCAAGATAGCACAATTTATGCAATAGAAATTAATTAAAATATCACATTTGAAAGGGACACAAATGAGATTTTGAGCCACGTCTGCTGTTTTACACGTGGTGAAAGAAAAAACAAGGGTTGAGGAATTTTCTGCTCAGTGCGAGACGCACATTTGGCCCCCTGAACTCGTCTGTGAAGGTCACAGACGTTGACACAGGGAGATACTCCTCTCTTTTCTGTCAGAGAGCCTTGAGTACTCATAGCACAGACGCCCCAGATTTAGAGACACAGCCCTAAATACATAAAGCCTTTTATACCATAGGGCGCACAAACTCTCATCCTGTCCAGACAGCAACCCACTAATCTCTGCAACCTGGAGGTAACTGTTTAGTTACTGTGGTAACCTCCTGTGTTGTGGTGCCTCATGGAAGGAGCTATATAAAGTCTACAGGATTTAAATGAGTGTTTACGCTGCAGGAAATGGATAAATACTGTTTTACATGCATAGTTAAAATGATGTGGTCACATAGTTTTGTTGGCTCTATATAAGTGACGGATACTGTAGAAAACATATACAAGACCAACTGTTTTGTATATTTTCTTTTTGTTTGCCACAAAATAAAAGGTACGTATTCTTCCACTGACCCAGATGGCTGTGGTTCTGCAGAGCTCATAGTAGAAGGCTTTAAAATTGAGCTTTTTCAAAATTTCTGAGCTTCTGGAAAACCAGTAAACTGGAAACCCCCCTTACCCCCCCACCCCCAGGAGTTTAAAGATAAATTTGCTTGCTAGTGTTATTCCTTCTTATCTTACAGGTTTCCTCCTGAACCCTTTATTTGCAAATATCATAAATACCGCAAATACAATGAATTCAGTAAATATCGTAGTAAATACCATATTGCCCTTAAAGACTAGAGCACCGCTTTTGGAAACCTACACATAATCATTTGTCAGGAATTGTTTTTATGTAAACATGCTTTTGTTCTATTTCTTAACGTCACACAACCGTATTTCTCCTGCTACAGTCACCAATATTCACAATAAAATACTTTGTTTAATGTTTTTAGGTAGCGTGAACCAATTTGTTGAAAGCAACCCTTTAGTATAACAATAAAATTGACAGTTATTTTTTAACAGGATGAAAGTATTATATTGGTCAGCTTCTTTTCGATGATGTTACACTTAGACATAGTCCTTCGTTTAAAAATAAAGAACCAATATTAGTTTGTAGGGATAGCAATTACACGGCATTCTATAATGAGTTACTACAGCCTTAATAACATTTGAGACTCAAGCCCCAGATGTGTTTTATTATCATGCAGGAACAAGTTCATTAATAGATGTTTATCTTTTGATGACCTGTGTTAAGCTCCTAAAATATATTTGCAATTCTGTATGTTTACTAAAAAACAACCCAATTGAATTTCACTTTTAACATAAGGAATTCAAACAACTTAACTAAAGGGAATGCATTAACTGAACTCTCTATTTGACTTTAAAAAATGTAATTCATATGCCTAGATATGCAGTTATATTTAAATCTGTAATTCAAATTCAAATTCAAAAATACTTTATTGATCCCAGAGTGAAAATAAGGGTTGTTGTAGCTCATATAATTAATTCTTTAAGGAGTTGTTGTAGATCATGATGGCTGTGGGCAGGTAGGATTTCCTATAGCGGTCTGTATTGCAGCGAAACTGAAGAAGCCTCCGATTGAAGACGCTCTGTTGTTGTATGTCTGTCTCATGAAGAGGATGCTCAGGGTTGTCCATCATTTTTTGTGATTTTTTGAAGAACCCTTCATTGCATCATCCTCTCCAGATGTTCCACAGTTGTCCCAAGAACAGAACCAGCCTTCTTAATCAGGTTGTTTAGCCTATTTAAATCCCTGGCTCTGATGCTGCTACCCCAACAGATGACGGCTGAAGAGATTACACTCTCCACAACAGACTTGTAGAAGATCTGCAGCATCTTGCTGCAAACCTTGAAGGACCTAAGCTTCCTCAAGAAGTCCAGTCTGCTCTGTCCCTTATTGTAGACGGTTTCACTGTTCAGTCTCCAGTCCAGTCTGTTGTCCAGGTGAACTCCGAGGTATTTATATTCCTCAACCACTTCCACTTCTTCTCCCATGATGGAAACAGTGTTTGACTTATCCCTGTTTCTTCTGTAATCTACAATCATCTCCTTTGTTTTATTCACATTCAAGACGATTGTTATCACACCATGTCACAAAGCGGTCCACCAGCTCTCTGTATTCAGCTTCTTGTCCATCTCTGATACACCCGACAATTGTAGAGTCATCTGAGTATTTCTGCAGATGACAGGTCTCTGATTTGTACTGGAAGTCTGAGGTGTACAGAGTGAAAAGGAATGGTGAGAGTACGGTTCCCATGTGGTGCTCTTGTGCTGCTGACCACCTGGTTTGACACACAATTCTTCAGTTTCACAAACTGAAGAACAAATTGTCACATTTTGTGGCGCAAAATGCTGACAGCAGACAAAAAAGTCTTAAAAACCTTGGGAGACACAGAGGGCATAAAATCCAATTGGGTGGATCTGAAGTGCAATCCAGATTGCCAGTTCCAACGGCTCAGGATGCGAACTCAGAGGGTGTGATAGCCAGCCTTAGACATTAATTCCTTTGGTCTCCCACCAACCAGCACAGCTGAACCATTGGCTGTATATATAGCTGAACATGGGTGCAGTTTCAAGCTGTGGCCCCTTCTCAGCTCAACCCTGCATGCTGTCTACAATGTGCAATTGACTTTAAGCAAGTGTCAACCAGAACAGCCAAACACACAAATAATGATTTGATGAAACAAAAAAAAGTGTCAGTTAACTTTAAAACTCTGGAACTGAGACAAGCTGCACACAATGAGCAAGACATAACAGTATTTCACAATAAATAAGGATATGTTGCAAATTCTTAATGCACATGGAGCCAAACTTTACAGGACAAGTTAAATTAAAACCGGACTTAAACAGGACAGCATTTATTGGCAATCTGTGATACTATAATTGTCTCAAGTGTTTAGGAATTAGAAACACAACGGCATGCTGCTGTTGTTAGCATCTTCACACTAATCCCCTTGCCTACCCGCTGCGGTTCTGCAGAGAAGCGGGGAGTGTTGGGTTTCACCGGCGGGTCTTTTGACCGGGCTCACAGGGGATGAGAGGAGACTCTGAACGCTGCACAGGCACTTATGAAGGACGCACATTGTTGCTAGCCCCAGGGAGAAAACTGAGCAGGCTGGCAACAGAGGCGGAATTTCCTACTGTGATGTTATCTCACACAAGACATTTAGCTTCAGCCAAATGATGGAGGGCGGGGGGGGGGGGGGGGGGGGGGGTAAGAGAAAAGCAGGAGAAAGTGGAGGGACAACAATAACAGTGGGATGGAGAAGAAAGGTGAAGAGAGGGGACTGAGATGATGGGGAGAAGGAAAGAAGAAAGAATAAGTAAATCACCACCTAGCTTTGCTACTTGGGTTCAACATATGTTTGTTTATGTTTGCTCCTCTGCCGGATGGCAGGAAATGACCAAATGTATTTGCATCTGAAAATAATCTGTGCAGTGGGACAAGTTGAGTCAGATATGCAAGATCCCCAATGAGCAGAGCGATTGGATCCTACAAATCTGACTCTGTAACACTGGATCAGTAATCCAGTGATCTTTAAAAGCTCTAAATCCCACTGTTCCTCAGTGGTTGACAGAAGATAAACTGTAGGTTATGAGGTGGAGAATTATTATCAACAATATGGTTTAAAAGACAGTGAAAAATATGCACAGAGAAAGGTAATATGTGGTTGGGTGTGAAACGTTAAGTGCTTTGACACTTTTTACCTGCCAGGTGTGGCTCAGCATGCAGAGCAGGTTGCTTGTTAATTGCAGGCTTGGCGCTTTGAATAACCTGCTGCTTCTATTCAAATGACACTGAATCCCAGGTTTCTCCTAATGGGACTGCACAATAGTTAACCCAGTGTTTGTGTGAGAGCGTGTGCGTGTGTGTAGGTGTGTGTGTGTGTGTGTGTGTGTGTGTGCGTGTGTGCGTATGTGTGTGTGTGTGTGTGAGAGAGAGAGAGACAGAGAGAGAGCAAGTGAATGTAAAATAGCAGGTGGGAAAACTATGGATATATGCATGCAAATAGGTATAAAGTAAAAGGGCTTTTGGTTGATTGAAAATTGCTGAAATATTTTTTAACAACTGCAAAGTATTTTTTGTTGTTGTAAATTTGTTATTACTGTACAGTCTTTTATTCATATATATATATATATATATATATATATATATATATATATATATATATATATATATATATATATATATATATATATATATATATATATATATATATATATATATTAGTTATGTGTGAGTATGCATGTCCCCACTTACCTAACTTGCTGCTTTGACACCTGAATTTGCCTACTGTGGGAAAATAAAGGATATTTATTTTCTAAATGGCTCATTCTTTAAAGTTGGTTCTTGGTATATATAGTTCCCTCATTGTTTTCCAGAAAACCGCCTTTTAAATTTTGACAGACAAAATATATATATATTTTTTTTTCCTTCTTCCTCCAGAAAGAAATTAGATGTGTTTATAAGCAGACTGCAGAATGCAACACTACATCTTAGACTTATTCACCTTTAGCAAGCAGGGTTCAAACTGTAGATCCTCAAATTGCAGCTTTCACAGTTCTTTTCTGTGAGCTAAAAGACTAAAGGTTCCAAAACATTGGCTGGAAGAGTCCCTGAGGTGTGAAGCAACCTGCTAGAAGGAAATTCTTCTTTTATCTAAATATCTACAGACTCTAAACAAGTTTCCTAAATATATTTTTGGAGTGTTAACATAGAAGTTCACATGTTTCCTTGCTATTGCTCAAGTTTGTTTGGACTTTTTAAAATTATTTTAAAGATTTAATACGTTTTATACCCAACTAATTTTATTAATAAATAATAAATTGAATAATTTTTGCATGTAAAACCCTGTTTTTATTGTGTCAGCTACAAGTATGTAATGTATCATATGGCATCTGTACAATACCAATACAGTTTAAACAAAAAGCATTGGTACTTTGGCCCTGAAGTGTAAGTGTGGATAAAAATAAAGATAATGTATTCACAGACGGCTTTCAATCAATGTAAAATGGACAAATCTATGTTTTAAATTATCCTTCTTTTTTCCAAATTTGTAAATCAGTTTTTTGCTCCATTGTTAAAATGTTAATTTATTTATTTAATATTGTCAAATTTTACCTTGTGTTCAAATATCATAATGGGCATTTTGATTTCTTTAATCAAGAAAGCAGCATTAATGCTGCGGCCAGTAAGGAAAAGAATAAGTTACGCTACAATGAGGAGATGGATGCCAAAGAAAAGAAACAGACGACCTTTGATCCTGCAATTACGAGAAAACGGTGCTATATTCCTCAGACCTTTGCACGACAAGATTTCATCATGTGCTCCTCGTAGCTGAACAAACAACTTCAATGCAGAGCTATAAACAAAATTGAATTACAGGTTCATTCATACTTGTTTTAATACAAGTGAAAAAAACAACAAATAAGAGATTTAGAAAAATTCACTTGACTTTTTGTGTAATTGGGAATAAAATGTTTAAAACACTATTAGACTCTTATTTACTGGACTGCAATGCCAGCTTTTAAAATACTACAATATTAAAACAATTAAAGGTTAATATAAGAATAAATAAGGAAAAACATTTTTTCAGCATTTTCAAGGATTGCACAGATAGTTAAAAAAACCTTTTTTTAAAGTAACCCCTTTAAAAGGTGTGCAATCCAAGTGCAATAAAAATTCCCCAGGATTCAAATTGTATCTCTTATCTCCCTGATTGGGCAGTGTAGTGCAGAATAGTGACAAAATCATCATAATGAATTGTTTTTATTGCAGGGAACACTAGTTAGATTAGTAACTGTTTAACAGTTCTTGAGAAGGCAAACAGCACCAAGGAGCTAATAACTGACCAGAAGACCTAAGGTTTATGGAGTTTAAATGCTGGGCAATGATTACAAAACAGCTTGTTATCTAGAACAACACTTTACTTCGACTGTACCTTTAAATAAGAAAAAAAAATAGAAATTGAGTTACCAACATTTAAAATGAGCAGAGAATAATCTACAAATTTCTTTGTAAAGCATTCGGTTTTTCCACTGTAAGATTTTGTAACATTTTTGTTATAGATTCTCCAAATTGGTTAAAATTGTAAAGACACATGAAGGACATGTGATAACACCATTTGCCAAGCTTGCTGCTTTTTTCAGATTCCCAAACAGTAGAATTGCTTTTTACTGTTGTCACATGACAACAATATCCCAATGAAATTTTATAGGCACTATTGACACCTCTTCATATATTAAAACCTTTTCAAAACTGTAAATGATTCACTTGCAAATGAGTGAAGGAAGCAAGTACAATGCCTTTCAGTGTTTTTTATGCCCATTTTCCTGTATCAGATTCTTTCACATTACAGGTACAAAAAACCTTTGTTTATTTCACTGGGATTTTATGTAACCAACCCAAAGAGAAAAACGGCTAGAAGGGAAGGGAAATAGTTTGTTTATGCATTCACCGAATTAAAAAAGTGTCATATGCATTTGTGTTCAATAACCCTTCATTGTTATTACAGCTGAAAGTCCACCGACCAAAATATTTCCCCATTCTTCTAAATTCTCTCCCCACATTGTGATGCTGCCACCACTATGTTTTGCTGGGGAAACAATATGGTGCAGGGGTCTCCAACCCTGGTCCTTCACACCCTCTGAGTTTGCATCATGAACCGCTGGAATTGGCAACCTGGATTGCACTTCAGATCCACCCAAGGTTTTTAGAGCTACTTTCCAGAAGGTTTTAGATGCATCCCTGCTTCAACACAGCGGAATCAAATAATTGAATTACCTGCAGCATGCCATCAAGTTTGGCCAAGGCCTGCTAACGAGCCATTAATTTGATTCAGCTGTGTTGGAGCAGGGATGCACCTAAAACCTGCAGGACAGTAGCTTTCAAGGATCAGTATTGGAGACCCCTCATATAGTGTGATAGTTTTTTTTCTACACAGAACTTTTTGCATGCTGAACAAAAACATACATTTCTGTTCACATCTGACCAGATCACCTTCTTCCACTTTCTTGCAGTGTCTCTTCTATAAAGGCAAGGTTTGTGGAGTGCACAGTTCATAATTTTCCTGTTGACAAATTACCTCACCTGAGTTTCTGATCTTTGTAGCTTCTCTAAAGTTATCCTTGACCTTTAGGTTGCTTCTCTGATTGATGCTCTACTTGCCCAGCATGTCATTTTTGATGGGCAGCCATATCATGGTTGCTTGGTAGCCTTACCATATATATTTTTTTCCCATTTTGAGATAATAAATTGAACAGAACTGTGTTCAGCAGAGATTACACTACACTTTTTTGTTGTCTGTAATTTTGACTGAAGGGCTCAAAAAAATCCCATCATTATCTTTTTTTACCTGTCAATTTTTCAAAATGATAATATTTGACATATTCAATAGTAATTTTCATTAATTTTTATATTCAGTCCAGTGGCGGGTCTAGACCAAATTCACCAGGGGGGGCAGTGTTTTTTTCACCGGGGCATAGAACAAGAAACAAAACAAACGAAAAAAACAGGGCAATATTTCACCCCTGATCTAGCAGATGAAAACAGTGATACTATCTCAATACGGCAACTTGATTTTTTTATTCATTGAGAAATTAAAACTGTGAAGTTAAATAATTTAATTGGTCCAAGGGACCGATTAGCTATGTTTTTTCTTCCAGTGCATTTCATGATAAGAAGCTGATTTAGTATTATCTCATCAGTACAGGGGCCAAGACCAGTTCTACAGGGGCACTGGCCCCCGTTGGCCACTGTCTAGAACCGCCCATGATTCAGTCTAAAGAAACTGAAGAGAGAATCCACATTGTGCATTCACACATTGAGCAGAATTAATACATATATGAACTGTTCACCTACTGCGGCCTGAACACACAGTTTCACATCTTCCTCCTAGTCCACATGGACCTGAATTGTGCACCTGCTTGTGCATAATGAAGGCTGGAATTACAAACGGCTCTTCAGCCAAAGTTTTGGAATCACGGTACATTTCACAAATTGAAGTGATCAGAAGTTGGCAAATATTTGCTAATTGTTCTTTGCTAATTTTAAAGTTGACATTTGCTTCTTCTGCATCAGTGGCTCAGCTGCAACGATTGGTATCAGATGCAGGTGGTCACAGACGCTCTCCAAAGCCTCCGTAACTCCCAACGACTGTCAGCTCCAGGAGAGCGAGATGCATTGGGTACAGTGTCCAGGTCTGAGATGATGCTCAAATGCTCTCATTGGAATCGTTTTTTGATTGACTTAGTTTCTTGTACTCTGTGTGCTAAGTTGAAAATGTTCGATGGCCTTCAGATTTATTATTCACCATTTTAAAAAATGATCAAAGATGGAAAATATTCAGTCGACACAACCCCAGGTGCTTTATGAGATATTCAAAACATGGGCTATTATTTTATTATCACCACCAGAACTTGAAAAACTAAAGGTGACAGAGCCTTTGCAGTTGTGGCTCCTCCTATTTCCCCTATCTTTTGTGTCCACCTCACAGTTAGTGTATGCACAACTTGCATGTAACAATTTGTGTATCACATAACCTCTATTAAATTAGATATGTTGAAGTTGGGTGGTAACATGACAAAGAGTGTCAGATATTCAAGTGGGATGAAGAATTTTCCAAGCCACTCCAATGTTTTTAATCTTGGGTTCATTTTAAAATGTAGGTCCCAAAGTGCTTTGCATAAAACCAACAATAAAAGGCATACAATAAGACATTGCAGAAGGTCCTGTTAAAATAACACAAAACACCACCTATTCTGACTCTGAAAGGGAGAAGATCTCTAAATATGGCACATGGGAAAGAAAATGGTCGGCACACTAATGCTTTTAGTCAAGTAGACCTTGATCCAAAGGCCTCGATGATCCACAAGTACAAGGGATAAAACATTTACTTGTATAAATAAGTTGAAATTTGAATCAAAACATCACACACGAGGTTAGCGAATCATTACAGAGGATTGCTTACTCAGCTTGACCTAACAGCCTTTCCTCCAATCAAATTTACCCACTGACTGTGTCCTAATGTGCAATCAGACACTCGTTTATTACAAAGTTTTTGTTAATGTTTGCCCGACATAGGAGCAGCAACAGAAGAACAAAGGCAGAACAAGATTATGTTCTAGTTTATGCTGATGAGATCAAAGAGTGAAAACACTGTGAAACACTGTCAGTGTGTGAAGTCATAAATTACTTGAGTGATTATCTGACATGACTTTCTTACTCAATATGTATTTTACTACACCTGTGTTTTTTTGGTTATGTTGCATTAACTCTTTTATTAGTAACAGACTTAATGGAAGGAAAGAGCCAAGTGTAATTGGAATTGTTACATCAATCACCCATCACAGGGCAAGACCAAGAAATACAAGAGATGCATGCACAGACTCAGGCCTAAGGTTAATTCAGAGTTAGCCCAAAAGAACACATATTGTTCATGCAACAGGAGAACATGCAAACTCCTTGAAGGAAGGCCCCTGGTTTGGATTTGAACCCCAAAGCTTTTAAACAGTGCATTAAGTTTTCTATCTAAGGAAAGTCAGCAGATTGGATCAAGTTATTGACGAGCAGCATTCACTCCTCCTGGACGGACATGTAGCGATGGTACACAGTCATCTGAGTTGTATCATTGACTTAACAATCCCTCATACTGAGCATACATGTAGCGACAGCAGAGAGGAAAAACTCTCCTTTAACATGAAGAAACCTCCAGCAGTATGTGCAGTCATCCGCCACGACCGACTGGGGTCCAGTCCAGTCCTCTCCAGTCCTTGAAAACTGCTATTCTGCAACTTTTGGACATCTGGATCAAACAAAAGTCTCATGGTGTTTGGAGAAGAAAGGCATCTAAAAGTTGCAGAATAGTAACTTTGAGGACTGGAGTTGGAGACGTCTGCATTAGAGTGCGTCTGTGACTATATGAACAAAAACAAATGCATGACACTAAAACCAAAAATAGAAACCTGAATCAATGTTTTTAATGTTTTTTTTTCCACAGAAAAGATCTGACTTCAGAGGAACTCTGCTTGAAAGAGCATGTGTTTACAGTAAGTAGTTCAGTAGAAACAGACATCTTACAAATGTTGAGGTTAAGGTTTCTGCAGAGCGGAAACCAATATTAGTTAATGAAATTGTGCATTTTAATACCTCTAGTGTTGGCTGGAAACAGTGTGAAAAGGCTATCCACACTTTAGGTTATTGGGTGATTTGCAGTCACCCAGTGTTTGCACAACATTGATGCATGTTCACTCTTTCTTCTACTCATACTCCCCCCTCTGTAAAGATTTTGAACAGTGGAAGTGAAGTTCAAGGACCTCTCTGCAGCAAACAAAATGTTTCAATTGTTCAATTGCACATAGTGGCTACAGTAACCAAGTTGAACTTGTGACCAGCTGCAGGCTCTGAAGAGAGGAATATGCTGAGCGGAAAACCACCAAATAAAGCATTCAAGTTGACAACACAATAACATAGACCATGCTATAAAGCAATTACAATGTTGAGATTATAAAACATGTATGGTCAACAAGACGACAGTTAAAGTTCTTACAAATTATATAATTTCCTTGGGGCAAAATTATATGTTTAGTATAAAGATATATTACCTTAAGACTCTTGACATTTCTGGAGAAAGTACTACTTAACTGGAGCAGACGGAGTGAAATTTAGAGTTTTTTTTTGTTTTTTTTTAAACAACTCCCAGATAAATCCCAGATAAAAAGCCAAAGGTAGATCCTGGAAGCTTGTTTCATAAAAAACCCTCAGATGGTTAATTTAAGACATGCCAATTTTGGAAAAAAATGCTTTTGGTTATATAAACAATCTCTTTCAAAAAAAGGCAACATAGGGATATTTAGCTAAAGGATGACAGAAAGGTACAAAAACATGTTTTATAAATCTGTAATGTGGACCAATAATGACAAATCCCATTGGTACTGCAAACAATTTCAATTATAAAAAAATTTTTGATTCATTTTTTGCAATAGTCGTAGTTTTTAGGATCAATGGAAATTGGTCTTTATAAAACAAAAAACAGCTACTGGATTGAGCTGCAGTCAGAGTAATAATTAAAAAGTTAAAACTTCTGGAACTATGAGGAACAAGGCTTTGTATAAAGCAAGGCAAGGCAATTTTATTTGTATAGCACACTTTCAACAACAAGGTAATTGCAGCCATTGGAATAAGGACCCAGATTTATCTTTCCATCAAGCACAGTGGGCAGGATGAAAAACTTGGCCTCATGGGGTATTCAAGTCTTCATAACAATCTCAAGTCGGTATCTACATGCCAACTGTTCTGAGAGTAATGCCAGGAAAAAAATGTCTGTCCTACCATCACAAATGTAGAGTTTGCAAAATGCACCTGGGGTTTCAACTTAAACTGAGTTTTTCGGCCACTTTAGGCTTTTGGGCAAAAAAGTTTCCAGGTGGGTTTAGGGATGGGAATATGTGGACAAGCGATCAAAGGCCAATATTGCAACAAAGGATTTATGTTGCTGTGAGCCTGTTTCTCTTCCCAAATGACTTCCTTGGAACCTTGTTATTCAGGACTTCTGCACGGTCTTAAAAAAAAAAACATTTTAAATGGAATAATCCTAGGGTGCATTCACACCAGCATTGTTTAGTCAGCTTTAATCATACTCTAAATAGTTTGCCCAGTAAGTCTGGTTCATTTGGGGAGGTGTGAATGTGCAATCGAACTCTGACGTGGACCAAAAAATGCAAACTCTGGTCCGCCTAAAAACCCAGGTCTCGGCTCGGATGTAGTGAACTCTGGTGCTGATCAATTTCATATGTGAATGCCAAGCGGGCTGGGGGACACTCCATAAGCAGGAAGGCATTGTCTGTAAATACAACCAAAAAAACAGCGCAACAACAACTCTGCCTCGCTCTCTGCTCATGCTGAGCCAATTGCTGCCTGGCACATTTGCCAAAGACAACAGGACAATACAAAAACTGCTGAAATGCCACTCTGCTAAGATGCCACTCCATGTTAGGCCTGGTTCACATAGCAACATTTGTAAGCAATTTTGGGCCCAATTCTCCCCTTCTGACAATCGCAAAGATGACCCGATTATTAGGATGGCTCTTAAGGTGATCCTAACATATATTCCTGCCATGTATGATGTGTTCAGATCTGCTCGGAAGGAAGTCGGGATCACTCTGATCACAATTCGGGGATTTTGAACTTGTTGGATTGTCTTGGCCCAATATCATGGCATATGTGGTTGTGTTGCAAGGACAAACAAGCATGCAGCCTGTTGAATGTGATATGTTGCCAATCAGATATCGAGGTGACGGGAAGCGAAACACCTTTGTAGTGTTTATTATTTCCAAGTGTCGGCTCATTTGACTGCAGTTCAGAAATGCATAGAAACAGAGATCCATCAGAGCAAAATATGTAATGCCGTTTTCAAGTGAAAAAAAAACAACCTCCAAATCTTTCTATAGTAAGTAGAGCCCCAGTTGCTGCCTCCACTCCTTTATCCAACACCTTTTCTTTTTGTGTTGTTCTCCATCAAAACTAATCTACAAACTATCGCCAATCCCTCCTCCTTGGCCACCATGTTTACTCCAAAGTCACGTTTTATCTTGTAAGATTTTGCAAGATTTCCCATCTGAGGTTGGACTGCTCATTAGTAAAATCTTTTCGTGTGTGGTGTCTCGTCATTGCTGTCTGGCCACACACACCACACACTGTAGGACCAAAAACTGGTGTAGGACCAAAACTGTTATATCCACAATTTTTTTGCGGAATTTGTGTGGTCTCAGGAAGTTCCCGTGTTCAGTGCCTCTTGGTGTAGCACCACCTCAGACGAGGAGGTTAACATGTGTCAGGGACATGTGTGGAGTATGGACCCAAATGCAGACGCTGAAGGAAGGTGCAGGATGTTTATTAAAAGGTGGAGGTGATGATGATGGTGAAGACGGCAGGACCGGAGAGACAGGAAGACGACACACCATGGAGATAGAGACAACAATAGTAATGATCCGGCCCTGGGTGGAGAGAAGTGATATGTCTTAAAGGCAGGAGGTGAGTAGGATCAGGTGTGGTTGATTGGACAGACAGGTGAAGACATTGAGGTGTGAATAGGGCAGCGTGACAACATGTTGCTCAAAAGATTTGTTTGACAAAGTGAAGACTGAAAGCGAACCACAACAGCTAAAAAAAAGCAACAATGCTGCACTTTTGGTCCCCAAGATAATCATGTGCAAGAGTTGAAAAATGTAGTTATTTATTATGGTGAATACCGCAGGTGTCTTGAAAGGGTCTCAAAAAGTCTTTGATTTAATTCCCTGAAACTTGCAGAAACCCTCAATGAAGGCAATAAATATCTATGATATGTATTAATAAAGAACAACAAGCTGTTGAACTCAACGTGCCATTATTGAGTCTCTTGGAGGTATAATAATCCAAAACTAATGGCCCTAAAGTACAGAATATTCACCAAACATATGGTTGACCTTCTTCTTTCAATTGTTACCTCAGTCCCCAGAACTAAATCATATAGAAAACCTGTGGGCTGAAGAGGAAAAAGCAAATAGAGTACCTCGAATTCTGAAGGATCTGGAGAGATTGTGCGAATAAGTACTCTCTCTGCATGCTCCAACCTTGCAAAACGCAATAGGAGAAGAGTTAGTGCTGTTCAGTTGCCAAAGAAGTTATTAACAGCAATAGTGCAGCTCAGGAGATTATGTGACTATTCCTTATCTGTGATTTTTTTCCTCCCCAGTGAATAAAAACTCAAATTAAGATCAGTGTATTGTAGCACCTTTAACATATCTTTACAGTGGGGTGCCACTAAGTGTGTAGGGTGCTTTATGTTACCCTCAATAAGTGAGTAGCTGTTTATGGCATCCTTAAGTGATGCGATGCAGTTTCTCCCATCAGATTGCATGATTAGCGATGAAGTTATTTAATCTTAAAACCCTGCTGATGTGAATGGACAATTGTTGCCATGTGTCTGAGTGAAGAAGCCTGGTCCTGGTCGACTTAGCCGTGTGACACGCGATAGGGTCCAAATCCAAAGTGGAATGGCTGCAGGCTTCAACCTGTGCTTAAGAGGGTCATTGCTGAACAAAGAGGGTTCAGTCACTGGCTGAGAGGCTGCACACACTGAAAGAGACATGGGGCCAACTCAGACGTGTGGGACAAGGAGTGAGCGAGAATGTTGGAGCTTTTATTCAGGAACAATTTTAAAGGAGAGAAATGAGTGTCTCACTCATCTTAAACACACCGCTCCAGGCTTTTAACTCTTTCGCTATGATTTGGTATAGTCAAACAGAAGACCGGAATAAAATGAGAAATAAAGGAAATTAAGATTTAGTGAAATGATCAATCAGATCCTGTGAAGTCTCACCAAAGCATACATAAATTCTTCCATCCATCCATCCATCCATCCATCCATTTTCTTCCGCTTATCCGGGGTCGGGTCGCGGGGGCAGCAGCCTAAGCAAAGAGACCCAGACTTCCCTCTCCCCAGCCACTTGTTCCAGCTCCTCGGGAGGAACCCCAAGGCGCTCCCAGGCCAGCCGAGAAACATAGTCCCTCCAGCGTGTCCTGGGCCTTCCCCTGGGCCTCCTCCCGGTGAGACGTGCCTGAAACACCTCACCAGGGAGGCGTCCAGGAGGCATCCTGACCAGATGCCCGAGCCACCTCAACTGACTCCTCTCGATGTGGAGAAGCAGCGGCTCTACTCTGAGCCCCCTCCGGATGACTGAGCGTCTCACCCTATCTCTAAGGGAGAGCCCAGACACTCTGCGGAGGAAACTCATTTCAGCCGCTTGTATCCGTGATCTCGTTCTTTCTGTCACCACCCAGAGTTCGTGACCATAGACGAAGGTAGGAACGTAGATCGACCGGTAAATCGAGAGCTTCGCCTTTTGGCTCAGCTCTCTCTTCACCACGACAGACCGGTAGAGCGCCCGCATAACTGCAGATGCCCTACCAATCCGTCTATCGATCTCCCGCTCCATTTTTCCCTCATTCGTGAACAAGACCCCCAGATACTTAAACTCCTCCACTTGGGGAAGGACCCCATCCCCGACCCGGAGGAGGCACCCCACCCTTTTCCGGCTCAAGACCATGGCCTCGGATTTGGAGGTGCTGATTCTCATCCCAGCCGCTTCACACTCGGCTGCGAACAGCTCCAGCGAAAGCTGAAGATCACGCTCCGATGAAGCCAACAGGACCACATCATCTGCAAAAAGCAGAGACCCGATCCTGAGGCCACCAAAACGGATCCCCTCAACGCCTTGGCTGCGCCTAGAGATCCTGTCCATAAAAGTTAGGAACAGGATCGGTGACAAAGGGCAACCTTGGCGGAGTCCAACTCTCACTGGAAACAAGCCCGACTTACTGCCGGCAATGCGAACCAAACTCTGGCACCGGTCGTACAGGGACCTAACAGCCCGTATCAAGGGGCCCGGTACCCCATACTCCCGGAGCAACCCCCACAGGGCCCCCCAAGGGACACGGTCGAACGCCTTCTCCAAGTCCACAAAACACATGTAGACCGGTTGGGCGAACTCCCACGCACCCTCCAGGACCCTGCTGAGGGTGTAGAGCTGGTCCAGTGTTCCACGGCCAGGACAAAAACCGCATTGTTCCTCCTGGATCCGAGGTTCGACTATCCGTCGGACCCTCCTCTCCAGAACCCCTGAATAGACCTTACCAGGGAGGCTCAGAAGTGTGATCCCCCTG
Organism: Valencia hispanica; assembly: GCA_963556495.2. Taxonomy (NCBI): domain Eukaryota; kingdom Metazoa; phylum Chordata; class Actinopteri; order Cyprinodontiformes; family Valenciidae; genus Valencia; species Valencia hispanica. Next base: position 8,912,344 of record OY747712.1, on the reverse strand, counting down.
TAGTTGGAACACACCCAGTGGTCCCCCTTTTTAAACAGGGGGACCACCACCCCGGTCTGCCAATCCAAGGGAACTGCCCCCGATGTCCACGCAATATTGCAGAGCCACGTTAACCAACACAGCCCCACAACATCCAGAGCCTTGAGGAACTCCGGCCGAATCTCATCCACCCCCGGAGCATAGCCACCGAGGAGCTTTTTAACGACCTCGGTGACCTCAGCACCAGAGATTGGAGAGCCCGACCCCAAGTCCCCAAACCCTGCTTCCAGATTGGAAGGCGTGCTAGTGGGATTGAGGAGGTCTTCGAAGTATTCCATCCACCGACCCAAAACGTCCCGCGTCGAGGTCAGCAGCACACCATCCCCACTGTAAACAGTGTTGGTGGCAGACCGCTTTCCCCCCCTGAGATGCCGGATGGTGGACCAGAATCGCTTCGAAGCCGTACGGAAGTCGTTTTCCATGGTCTCTCCAAACTCCTCCCACGCCCGAGTTTTTGCCTCAGCAACCATCCGAGCCGCATCCCGCTTGGCCTGTCGGTACCTATCAGCTGCTGCTACATAAATTCAATTCAGTTTATTTATATAGCACCAATTCACAACAGATGTCATCTCAAGGCACTTAACAAGAAGTCATTTCAATACATTTATACAAACATTCCAATCAGTTAAAAAGTTTCCTATTTAAGGAATCCCAGCAGATTGCGTCAGTCATTGGCGTGACAGCTGCAGGCGTGACTTAAAGCAGTCATGATTTCACATTTGAATCAGTGGGGCTCCTCTATTTGTTGTGGGGTTAAAGTCCTGAAAAAAACAATATTGTACACTGGATGAAGAACCAAAAAAAGATGATGTATTATGAACTGAAAGAACTGCTAATTTTTTCAAATACCTATTTTAGCTAAAAACGAGTGTGGTTATTTATTATGGTTTCACTGTCTAAGGTTAGCACCACAAACCTTGTGATCAAACGTAAAGGGTTGCAAGGTGAGTGACCCACTCTTGAGGTCCTTTACAAACCTTCTGCAGTTTTCCCATATGTCTTTGTTGGTGCAGTTTTTGGGAAATGTATTTCAAGGCCTTCTGTCGATAAATTTAAAATATACATATTAAAGCTAATTATTAGCAATACATTAAGGACACCATGGAAGGGAGTTTCAGCTTCTTTCAAAGATTTGGTTCTTCAGATTCTTTTGCTTCTGCTGTTAAATTTTTCACCTTTTCGCATCACTCGAAGTATTACTAAGGATTGGAGGACTTGTGGGTGGGTAAGCAAGTATCTTTCTCTGGTTTTTCGATAAAAGTCTTATTTTCACGGATGGTCTTCTATACAAAAAGAGAATACAAGAAATAAAGAGATGTTTCTAAGAATAAAGTCCAGATTACAAATACCATACAATCTCATCATAATAATCCTGAGCCTAGAAGTGGATCTGATTGAATATCATACCTTCTTCTGCAGTCCCGAACCAATCCAAAAGTAGGTCATCATCTAGAAATGAATAAATGTTTTGCATAAAAAAGTATGTAAACTATTCTCTCCATTTTTAGCCCCAAGCAGGGGGCCACAATTCGTCTATTCATGCACATGATTGAAACCAATAGAAAACGTGGTGAAACTGACGGATAAGTTATATATTTTTAACTGGGGCTTGTGCATTCCTCCTTTTCATTGCCGCCCTGGACAACTGCTCATATGGCCCATATTAAAAACTGCCAGTGGAGAACATAATGTTCACTCTTTATTACTTAAAAAAAATTTCCTGGCTATTCTCTCTATTCTTCCTTTTCCATGTCATAGAAAGTATACCATAGAAAGTACTCCTGGTCCAATGCTTCTGGGTCTTCCTGTCCTCTCAACCCTAATGTGGCAGAATGCGGCTCGTATGAAATCTACTGGAGGTTTCATTCTGTTAACTGGAGAGGTTTTTTTCCCCACTGTCACCACATGCTTGTTCAGGGTGGTTTTCTGCAAATAACAAAAGAGTACATTTTACTTCAATTTATGGCCCTTTGCATGAGATTCACTCAAAAAAGTTCAAGTTAAGCTTGAATTGCTCAACACTGATGATATATTATTTGAAGCAAGGTTTATGAAAACTTCTCACATCTAATTTCTAATGAGTTATAACTGCATTCTTAGTTTAGCGTTCTGACTTCCTGCAGGCAGGACATTGGTACTTCCGGGTCAAATCTGCCTTTTTTCCCAACACCGCTTCTATGTACATATCCATATTATACATTGTTGGAAAGCTAAGAGTCTTGTTATTCCAATGATGTATGCCAATCAAGGATACAATAATAACTGTAGACACAGCTTTTGCCAAACCCCTCAGAAAGAAAAATAATGTCAGACTCATATAGCCTCATATAATTTACAGAACTGAGCCATCTCGAACAAAAACGTTTTTTTTTACATCCCCAAGTGTCCAATTAATGTCTTCGAATAAAATAGTTAGTCTACAAGTCTGATATCTACAATTCAACATAATCTTCAGCAAAGATTCCTTCCTTGCAAGGCCTATCCACAATGTTTTTATCATAGCTTCAATTAGCATGCTCATATTAGCCTGAAAATTACACAGCATCCTATTGGAGGCGTTAGCTTTTGATTGACATCTTACCTGACCTAATATATGAAGGGTTACACCATCTGCTGTGGCAAAGCCTTCAACTATTGGCTGACGGGCGAAACATACCTTCGTCAATCTCACGTGTGTCTTTCGAACCAATCACGGCGCAGAATAATGATGATTGATGCATTGAATAGCCAATCTAATGCTGTAAATGCAGATATCTCACATGAGGGGTGTGCTCTATCACATGACTTTACCATGTGTAATTACAATACATGAAAGGACTTATCTAAACATAGATGTTAGATTATTACACACAGGTACGCATCAGTAGGAGATCCTTTCGGCAACATGGCAAAACACATTTCTAAAACAAAATACAACAAAGACAAAGTCGTTGAGCTTTGTTTGAGAAGAGAAAGTTATGATTCTGACCAGCTTTTCATTTTCTTTTTGTCAGAGGGGTACAGTGATGTATTATGTTTTCACCCTGAAGAGGGCACATTTTCTGCACACCATTGGCCACCCTGGACCTTTAGTTAGAAAACATGTACATGTACTCTTTGGTTTATTACTGTCAAATTTGTTGTTGGTAAAGGCAATAGTTCAGGCTTTAGACCCAGTTTGTTTTTCAGTCCACCACTCCATTCTGAAGCCCCTTTTAAAGCTTGCATTTATAGAAAATAAATAGGCAGACATAAAATGTCATCTTTTCCAGTGTATTCAAGATCAGGTAGTGTTGGATAGTTCTGTTTTCCTGAAATAAAAAGTTAGATGGAGATTTTTATTTGCTCAAGAGTGACAACTGTCCCATGAGTTTTTTTTTTCTGTGCACTCTTAGATTGTTATTTAGGATTTTCATTGTCATCTTAAGACAAATAACTTAGAGAATTTTAAGAACACTTTAAAGTGTAATTCCTACTTTACTGACTAAAGTAACACCTGGTGCCCCTTAAGCTGGATCTGTATTATCCTGCAAACCACATTCCTTCAGGTTTTCAGCATTTCTACTCAGAACTGATTGACGTGAAGTACTTTACTTTGCCACTGATATCAGTTTTCTCACATATTCTCTTTGTGTGAACGTCATACAAAGCTCACAATAAACCCTCAATCCTGCCGCAACACTTGGGAGTTCCCAGACCTCGCAACAATATCTGAACCAAGCACTCCCCATACAGTCAGGAGCTGTCTGCAAATTGTGGCTTTCTCACCTTTTATTAGAGCCCCTCCACAAGCCAAACTTGTTATGTTGCATGCCACATTTTTGGCAGGAAGGCGGCTCTTGTAGGGGAATATTTCACCTCTTAAGCCAAACCTGTAAAACACAAAGACCGCCTCTGCTTTCCCCTCCGCAGCCTGGCACACATCATTCAATGTCAGCCCATTTCCCACGCCAAATACACTAAGAAAGCTTAAAAAAAAACCAGAGAGGGATGAAAAGAAGAAAGTCCTGTCAAGTTTTCCACTTGGTTTTGTTCTCTTTTTCTGCTTCTGTTTTTTCACCTCAGTATCTATTTGTCCCTCTGTTCTTTTCTCCTTTTCCTTCCCTCCCTCCTTCACCTCCTCCTCTGCAAGTCTAACATGTCACTCTTCATCCTTTGTACCTACAGGCCATTTTCCCTATTGAACTCTCCACCCTTTCCACTCCTTTGGCCCTCCTTTTCCCTCTCAGGGGCCTAATTATCAGCCGGCATTAAATAAAAACATTTATATTTCTCAGAGAAAAAAAGGCCACTCTCTATGCCTTTTCCTGGACAATGAGACGCTTGTGATTCTCCCGTCCCTCCTGCTCCCACTTTCTCTCTCCCTTCTCTTTGCTGAGTGGCCATTCACCGGGGGTCTTGTCTGCCTTTGTGATTGGCTCGCTCTAGAATTCCTAGGGGGCAGTAATTGTGTCTCATTAAGTCTTACAGTAGTCGTGAGGGGGGAGCGCTGTGGAGTGGGCCGCGTTGGGGGAGTTTGCAGCACAAGGCATCGCAATTAGAAATCCCAGAGAGCTTGAATGGGTACCCTAATCAGACCACAATAGCAGAGGCTCCCTGCCTATTAGGGCCAAAAAGGAAGTGTTGCCATTGTCCGAACACACACACACACACGCACGCACGCACGCACGCACGCACGCACGCACGCACGCACGCACGCACGCACGTATGCATGCACAAGTAACAGGAATGCATCCTGCACAGTGGGGATGGATGTAGCTTTAGTGGCGTCATCCCGCAGGCCAATTTGGAAAGATTGAGGGACTTAAGAGGGCTTTTCACTGCCTCAGTCATGGCACCTACACACACACACACACACACACACACCCACACACACACACACACACACACACACACACACACACACACACACACACACACACACACACACACACACACACACACACACACACACACACACAGGTGCAGGCACGCTTTTCCATCCGTACCCAGACTAAAAGGGACCTCATTATGGATGTTCAGGAGTTTGCTTTCTGTTTGCTCATTTGTCACCCTGTGATCCACATGCTGCATGCTGGAGATTTTTTTTGGAGAGGGGGGGGGTTTGCGGAAAAACGTTTTTCTGTGAGAAACATATTTCAGTGTCTCTTCCTTCGTCGCAGCACCAGGGGTAATATAATCAGTCTGCTGTGTCTGCGTTGGATACATAAATAACCCATGCAGCTCATCTCCGTGGAAGCTCTGTAAGTTTCAGTCTCTGTGAAATTTGAACAAAAAAAATCCAGATAATGATATTCCACCACCATCTGTCTGTGAAAGGGAAATGCAGTGGAAAGTGTAAACTTTGCAAAGCCTTCGCTTTCGCTTTTTATCTCATAATAGGAGCAGAAAGTGGGTCTCTTTTCCTCCGTTTATCTGTGCAGCACTCCCAGGAGAAACAGTGGCTACCCCTCCTTATCTTTGTTACTGCCGAGTGCTGCAGTGGATTATGAAGTGGATTATGTAAATGTCTCACAATATATTCATATTAACAAAGGTTGAGGTTCATGTTTCCGTGCCCAGAATTTATGAATACATAAAAAAAAGAATTGGAATCTTTATCTTTTAATGGGAATAAACTCAGTTTAAATTACTGCTCAATATTTCTTTTATTTGTAAAGTAAGTCAAATGAAGTGATATTTAATTTAACATTATTTCAGTGTTTTCTAGTTCTTTGAAAACAACTTAATTATTTAACTGCCTGTTATAGTGATTGGGCAACTGGGATTGGACATTTAGAATTAATTTGGCTTCTTCTTTCCCGTTATTTGAAGAACTTCAGTCCAACTTGTTCTGACCCAGTTGCTAAGAAATTATCAACCCATATTTAAGCTATACATCTAATCTAAGATCTTAAGAAAGATATGTCTGTAAGCTTATTTTGAATGAGAGTAAAGAAAATAACATATTTGTAAAAAAATTTTGAGGTGGGCATTGAGATGCTCCAACATTAAGATCAGGAGAAAATTTCTTATTGAGCTTCAAAAATTTGACCTTTTGCATAAACAGATGACCACTCTCACTCATTCAATCCTGAGGCCATTGTAATGAACTGCTAATTAGCTCTTGTTGATGTTGCCTTCAATAATTCTTCATTCTTGTTTTTCCCCCCTCTTGGAATATAACAGTTCAGTCTGAGAACTTGATTCAATGCTGAGTCAGATTAAGAGACGCCGAAACAGAACCAAAAAGAGAACTCAATCAGAATTGTTTGCAATTCAGCTGTGACTATAGATGTAAACCTGGAACACATATGGAACCCAGCACATCCAGTAACATTATTTTTATTAAATTTTGGTTGCAGTTTGGTTCCCAGTTCAAAAAAGAGAAGGGCTGGAGTGTCTCCAAGCCTGATTCACAATAAAACCGATGTTCTCATTTCCTCCCCCATAGAACAGAGCCAATGATCCAGTCTCTTGAAAGTTTACGAGGTAATATAAAATAATCTACAGAAAATGTGGCATAATCTTTGATGATGAAAAAAAATCAAATAAATTTTACTGTTTTACTGAGAGAGCTAAATTCTTAATACAATAACTTGATCAATTTCATATGTATGGAAAAAGTAAGATCATTCAAAAAGGTGAACTTTTTGCCAACAAGGATGTCACGATTGTGGGATGTCTGGGTTTGGGGTGTGTATTTAGATTGTTCTCTTGTATCCCACGTTCCCTGTGTGTTCTATCATCCATTTCTCCCATTTCCTCAGTTCTACTTCAGTTCTAATCCACCACCTCTTCTGGTTCAGCAATCAACTCTCCTGCAAAAAATATCCCAGTTACAGCTCTTGGTCAGATCCTCCTGTTGTGCCACCAGTCTGTTTCCATTGTGCTATATTATTTCATCCACAGACTTTAGTTTATGTTTTCTTTCTTATTTTTTAAGTAAATTACTGACTTTCACCTGGCTGCCACTTGCCTGCATTTGGGTCCTGCAGTTTACCACATAATGACAGAGGAGGACATATGATATTCAACTGGAATATACATTCTGATTAGACTTGATTGTCAGATTAAAAGTACTTTTTGAAAATAACCTTTAAGCGGTTATTAAAGCTACATTGTGTATTTTTTTGAGTTAATTCTTAGCAAAAACCCCTTTGCTCTTTTCAAAATATGTGCTCATTCATGTTTAATTACTTCTACCTACTAATGAAAGTATTCTCCTAAATGTAGAATCTGCTATTCAGAATACATACACGCGAGTCACGCGAATGGCTGAATCCATGTTGAGCCTCCAGCTTTGAAATACATTCGCCAACGAGGGACATTCCTGGAAATTCCAGCTCCGCCTTTCGCACTTTGGCTACACTCAGTAGCACCGTGACGAATGCCAGAGGAAGATTCTCTACTCGCGATTCAGCAGATGTCTGACTATGTAACTAAATCCAATGTAGTTTTCTAAAGTAACCTCATCACTGGAAGGAACACTGGACAAAGTCGTAGTACTGGAAGCCATGTTAACCTTGGCATGAAACGGCCACCGTAGGAGTTAAAACGCGCTCGGAATGGGGGTGGTGAGAGGTGGGGCTAGAATGTAATATTTAGGTGGTTGTTTCACCGCTAGATGGGAGACGTTCTTACACAATGTAGCTTTAAGCATCCTTTCCATCAAGCTTACATTTCTGTCTTAAAATTTAAAACATTTTTAATGGTCTAATGTAATATTCTAATCTTAAATGTCAAGTTTGCATTAGCTGTAAGCGGAATCATCACAGCTAACAGAAATCTAGCTGTTTTATTCATTTAGATCCCAGTGTCATGAGGTGACCTATGTCATCAGATGATTCCTGGTTCACACAGCAAGATAATTATGCTAATGTATGACCTGATTCTCCCAATTTGACAATCTTAACGGACGGCACCATTATCGGGATGGCTCTTGAGATAATTCTAACAGATATGCCTGCCATGTGACGTGTGTTTGTTTTCTCAGAAGTCACATTTGATCTCGTGAAGTTTTACAAGATTTTCTGTCTGAACTAGGATTGTTCGTGAGTGAAATCTGTTTGTGTGAAGTGTATCGACATTGCAGTGTATCTTCACAGCACACACTGTAGGATGTATGTGTGGTCTCTCAGGTTTTGAATATGGTACAATTCTAAGATTTTGCCGCGTGAACCAGGCCTAAACTCATTTGTGGACAAACAACCAATGGTTGCACAATTGTGTTTATTTTGTTACATCTGTGCAACTTACAAAATTGTGGTACTTGGTTTGTGTTATTTATGGTGAAGGTAATGATTTCTGATCACCTGTTGGTTAAGTGATCACACCACAAGCAGAACCCTGAAGTCCTTAATCGTTCAAATGTTTGGCCAACTCCTAAACCCTGCTCATATGGTTCTCCCAGTCTCTCATCTACTGGCTTGGAATCTCGAATAACAACTGCAAACAGGGGCTCACCAAGCATTTTCAAAGTTTTCTTCTACCTGTGGCTGGCTTTGCTAGTAAAAGTGCATTTCTTGAATTGTTTATAAAAATCAAGATCATAAAAGCAAAAACATACAACATAAGAGCACTGGATTCACCCAGCTAGGAGAGATCGGAAAGAAGGCTGCTGTGTGCAGCTGCAAACATGAAGGTCGCTCAACAGAATGTCTATTTCAGATTCAGCTAAAGCAAATCAAATTCAGTGCCAGGAAAGCATTTGCAGTAATATAAGCCCCATTCTTCTTGTTTTACCAGCTACCATTCCTGTGATTCAACTCAAGCAATAAAAAGGAAGGTGGCCTCAGTTTAATAACCTACTGGAAGTATGTCACTCAGCAAGGAACAAGTTCATCTGAAATGATGCAACTAAAATAACTGTGGGTTAGAAGGTAGGTGGGTAATAAAGTTGTGACTCATCTTGCCCTCTGTTGAAAGTTGCAGTTGGTTAATATAAAAAAAAACACTATTTCCAAATGCAGTAGACATGTTTAAAGAACTTTAAGCCACAAACTTGGTAAGGATAGCTTATGTTCTTTGCTGCTTGTGAATCAGATCACTCCCCCAACAGCTCGTATGAATTTTACAAGTTAATGTTTCAAGTTTAAACCTGCAACGTAGAGGGAAATCTGGTTGTGAGAAGTCAACATGGAAGGTCTATTTTTAGAGGTGTTGTGTGATTTACTTGAAATTTCTACTGTCAGAGAAGACAAATGGAAAAATACTTGCATTACATGGTAGCAGCCTAAGACTTTAATATTTTTTAAAGATGTTTAGCAATAAAAATCATATGACAATTTCAAATTCTTATGTAGCTTCATATAATTTCCCTTCCTTCATTGGTTTTTCATCTTTAACCTTAGACTGTTGCATCTTTTACGCTTCTAAGACACGTGTATGTATGTGGTTTGCTTTGATCTGTTAAGTGACGCTCATATTTATATTCAAAGTGGTTTTATTCATAAGCAGGTGGAAAAGTATAATCAGAGAAATTAGAGGATTAGACAGTAATCTGCCCTGTGTATTTTGGTTTAGACTTTTATGTTGGTATCAGCCTTTTCTTATTTACAGACTAAGTTTCCATACAGCGTCTCCTGTGCCATTTATTTTAACTTCCCTCAGTTCCCTGCTTAGATTCTCCCCCAGCTGCTCTGCATTCTGGTGATTGTATTCACTTGGTGTTCAATTTACAATATCATCTCCACAATATTTAAGCTCCTTTGTTATGTCACAGATAGATCCTACTTTTGCTCTCGTCTTGATTCGTGTTGTGATTTTTCTCATGTCAATTGAAGTTTTCCATTATCAAATCCATCATTCCACACTCCATCATACATCTGCTGTTTTCCTGTTGTCAATTGGGTCATCATCATAGAACCAAAAACAAGACAATATCAGGATGTCCCCTGCAGAGTGGTCTGATGAAAACTTTATATGTTTACCCTCAAAGAGTTAGAGTTTTTATTGTGGGTTTAATTAAATCATTACAATGCAACAAATAGTGGATGCTTTCTTTCACCTGATGACACCTTTTCCACCTTAACAGCTGTTGGGGGTTATATTGCATTTGTTTTCCACTCAACCCCTGTTTTACAACTCTGGGTATATTTACAAGAATATTTTATCCAACCTTTTTTAAATTTCTGCTTCTACATAATTTCTGGATTCCCAGTCAAAAATTGTGGATTAGCACTGCTGCTAATTACCTTGAGTTACCTTGTTGTTGAAAGTTAAAATGGCCTTGCCTTGATTAGGAGATAATGAATTTCAGCTCATGTCTGAAATTTAATGGCGGAAGAATCCAAACCAAGCAAGACAGCTATGAAAAATCTGTTTAATTGTTGTCAGGGTTTGTAGTGTAGAAATAGATGATGGGAAGTATTGTTTCCCAATTATGTTTAAAGGGGTCCTACAATTCAAAACTGCATTTACCTATTTAGGCAGTATGGGGTGTGAAATTTACCATACCAAAAAGTTTGTGCCGTCTCCGACCTGCTTTTCTATGCAAATGTGTAATTTTGTAGTTGGCAAGGAGAAGCCACAACCAGTCTCAACAAAGTGCTGATAAAACCTCATAGGCCGTAGACACACCCCCTTAAATGTACATGACCCAGCCCACTTCAATGTTGGTAGTATGTAACTGTTTGTTATAGAACTATTAACCCTATCATCCTAGAGCCATAGGGGTAAACCTGCCAATCAGCACATAACTAATTCAATATTCAATAAAAGGGGCGGGGGAAATCAGTCTTTCAATTGTAGGACTTTATTATTGGTTTTTCAGCCCCAACAAAGTTATATATGCTACATAGAGGCTCAAATAACAGTATACATCCATCTAGCCATCCATCCATCCATTGTCTTCCGGATGACTGAGCTTTTCATCCTATCTCTAAGGAGAGCCCAGACACCCAGCGGAGAAAACTCATTTCAGCCGCTTGTATCCGTAATCTCGTTCTTTCGGTCACTACCCAGAGTTTGTGACCATAGATGAGGGTAGGAACATTGATTGAACTGTAAATTGAGAGCTTCGCCTTTCAGTTCAGCTCTCTCTTCACCACGACATACCTGTACTGCAGATGCCGTACAAGTACACCTAATTAGCTCCTGTTCCATTTTCCCCTCATTCGTGAACAAGACCCCCAGATACTTAAACTTCTCCACTTGGGGCAGGAACCCCTCCCCCACCTGAAGAAGGCACTCTACCATTTTTCGGCTCAAAACCATGGTCTTGGATTTGGAGGTGCTGATTCTCATCCCAGCCGCCTCACACTCGTGTAGATCACGTTCTGATGAAGCCAAAAGGACCAAAACATGTGCAAAAAGCAGAGACCATATCCTTAGGCCACCAAAACGGATCCCCTCAACACCTTGCCTGTGCCTAGAAATCCTGTCCATAAAAGTTATTAACAGAATCGGTGACAAAGGGCAACCTTGGCAGGGTCCAACTCTCATTGGAAATGAGACCGACGTACTGCAATGGGAAACAAGCTCTGACATCGGTCGTACAGGCACCTAACAGCCCGTATCAAGGGGCCCGGTACCCCATACTCCCGGGGTACCCCCCACAGGACTCCCCGAGGGACATGGTCAAAGCCTTCTCCCAGTCCAAAAAACACATGTAAACCAGTTGGGTGAACTCCCATGTACCCTCCAGGACCCTGCTTAGGGTGTAGAGCTGGTCCAGTGTTCCACGGCCAGGACGAAAACCGCATTCTTCTTCCTGGATCTGAGGTTCAACTATCAATCAGACCCTCCTCTCCAGAACCCCCCAAATAGAAATTGCCAGGGAGGCTCAGAAGTGTGATTCCCCTCTAGTTGCAATGCACTCTGCGGCCCCCCTTTTTAAATAGGTTGACCACCATCCTGGTCTGCCAATCCAAGGGAACTGCCCCTGATGTTCACTCAATATTGCATAGCTGCGTTAACCAACACAGCCCCACAACACCCAGAGCTTTGAGGAAGTCCAGGAAAAACTCATCCACCTTGCCACCTAAGCACTACCACCTCTGCTAATTCAGCACCAGAGATTGGAGAGCCTGACCCAAAGTCCTCAGACTCAACTTCCAGACTGAATGGCGTGTTGATGGGATTGAGGAGGTCTTCGAAGTATTCTGTCCACTGACTCAGGATGTCCAGAGTCGAGGTCAGCAGCACACCATCCCCAGTGTAAGCAGTATTGGTGGCTGACCGCTTCCCCCTGCTGAGATGCCGGATGGTGGACCAGGATTGCCTCTAAGCTGTACAGAAGTCGCTCACCATGGCCTCACAGAACTCCTCCAATGCCTGAATTTTTGCCTCAGTGACCATCCGAGCAGCACTCCACTTGGCTTGCCGGTATCTATCAGCTGCTTTTGGTGTCCAACGAGCCAAAAAGACCCAGTAGGACTCCTTCTTCAGCTTGACTGCCTCCCTCACCGCAAGTGTCCACCTGCGGGTTCCAGGGTTGCAGCAGGGACAGGCACTGACCACCTTGCGGCCACAGCTCCGGTCAGCCACCTCGACAATAGAGGCGCGGAACATGGCCCACTGTTTGAACTATTAAAATAGACAGTTATAAGCATTGTGAGAGGGGTCCTTATAATCTTTATAATCCTAACAGGTGATAATCTATTTATAATATTCTGTTATGCATATTTATTTCGTAAAGTTATATATAATGCTTTTTTATTTATTAATACAACTTAAACATCCTAAGAATAAACAAAACAGGAGTTGAATCCCAAAGTAGTGTTATCAGTAGACTAGATGGCGAGAGAATCTTTACTTCAGTCATTGGGAACTTGAAGCTTGACTTAGACGTCATGAGACCTGATCTGGGATTCGGAGTGGGAAAAAATTACTTGTGAACATTTCTGCCAAATACAAGCAAATACCAAAAAGAAGCTTTTCAAGAAAGGAATGAGTATTGGCCCTTTCTAGTCAGAGAACATTAAAAGCGTTCTTAAATCGACACTATTGTTGCCTATTGGTGTGTTTTTTTCTTTCTTATTATGAGCAACAGATTACTGAGAAACAGACGAGAGTCTGCAGTCAAGGACACATCGATTGGGCATTTAGCTTCTTCAGAGTACACCCCGACCTACCAAATGCTACTTCATGTTCTCTCTCGCTACTCATCTTTGGTTTCTCATGGTCTCACCATCAGAATCTAACTCACTGTACCGTTTCCCACACAGAGAATGATCCTCCCACGATTTTCATGATCTCAGAGCAGATTATATATCACCTTTGTGTGTTTCCATGCGCCTAAATTCGTCGCCTGACCAGCTGAACCAGTGTGCCTGGCCAGTCTGTGTATTGGCGAGAGCATAATGAGTTTTGTCCACCACAAAAGGGAAGGGCAGTCTTCGGGTGGCAGTGACAGGAACGAGCACAGGGTCCAATTGGTGTTGTCAGCATTTTAAACACAATTAATCACAGTTCTTTCTTCCCTCCTTTTTACTGACCTAATTGTAGGTGATAATTATTCTTTGAACCTAATTTAAACAAATAATCAACAGATGTATGTTAACAAATAGGCTGCAAAATCCTGCCCCATTGTGCTGCTAATAGGGCCCAATGTAAGCAGATACTCTGACATGATTTCCCCCCTCCAAGCACCGTCTGCCTGAATCCAATCTTAAGCTCCAGAACAAACAGCCAGAACTTGAGGATTTGTTGGTAATAGAGCGCAGATTGAGATTTTAATTGTTGGTGAGGTTAAGAGAGGTTAAGATAGATGAACCATTTGTTTATTTAGGCATTTAAAATCAGTCCTTTGCTAAGCTTTTAATAGAGGGGCTAAACTGACAGTAGAAAGATATTAAAATAAATAAAGAAAATCTGTGTAGCGACTATTTGTGTACTTTTAGCAATGCTTCTTCATAATGCAAATAAATGTGGTAGGAAAAAACTGAAAAAGATTGTTTTGTGTGTTTTTAAGTAAGTTATGCCAACACCACAGCCAGGTAAAAGATGTGCTTGAATTTGTTTTTTATTTTTTTTATCTCCAGCAACAGACCAAAAAAAAAGAGAGAGAGGAAAAAAAAAGAAAAATGCCACCTTATTGGATGCTTGTTAAATGCAATACTTTAAAAAAATTGTACTCACTTTTTATTAGTGAAATAAAAGGTTTCTATCAGTTGCAGTGTATGCACATGTAAACTGTTTTAGGAGATCCACATTTGGAGTGTGTAAAGTTTTACATCAAGCAAACTAACCTGACTGTTTTTCTTTATACTTTTGTCTAGATACGAGTCTTCCTCCAAAACTTCAAGAAAATAAAGGTCTGAATCTTTAACAAAGTACAACAATCTGACATCTCAGACCATGTTAAAGTTGATTCCAAAGCAATGATAAAGGCATGAATTGGGTTTGTGATGGCTATTTGTAAGGGGTTTCTCTCCCTGCCTCACTAAGGGGGCTTAGCAGAAGGGCAGCATGTTCCCATGCATTGTCTCTGGTCCAGGACCACCCGTCCCCCCTCGCTGTCCCACTGTCACTCAAACAATACAATGCTACAACCCCTGCTTGGACCCCCATCCCCCATACTATTTACTCAGACAGCCCCTCCCAATCACCCACCACCCACACTCTGGACACAAGGAGTGGTGACATGATGTTTTCTTAGTGGTGAATGCAGCCTATTAGTCAACAGCTGGGCTGGGATTCATTCAGAGGGGAAGTCAAGTCAGGACACGGTGGCTTTGCACAAGCAAGTTGGAACAGAGGGCAAAGGACATGAATATGTAACAAGGGAGAGAACCTGCAGTTTTATTAATAAGTTATTATCTAAGAAATGCAACAAAGAATGCAGGACAGTTCTTGATTCAGTTCAGTTTATGAATGCAGCAACAATTCACAACAAATGTCACGCTATACAAGTTAAACAGCTATTTGTAGTGTTTTAGAATATGCTGTTAGGGTCCATCAGAAACGCACAAACGAATAATTTATGCACTGTAAAAATTATTGTGACCTATAACAGACAAAATAAACTGCTATGCTTTTGATATTGGGTCACAATTTTATGAGTCAATGCAGAAGTTGTTTGTAGAAAAACACACAAGAAAATGTAAAGTGTTGTCAAAGATTCTCAGTTGGTCTAAGCTCTGGACATTGAAATTCAGGACTAAGCTTTGATTGAAACCATTTCATTTGACCTCTGGTTGCCTTTAAAGGGTCATTCTTCTGCTGAAAAGTGGACTTCTGCCCCAGTTTTAATTCTTTTCGGCTTCACTTTCACTGGAGAAGAAAAACATCCCCACAGCTTGATGCTGCCACCACCATATTTCATGGTGGGGATACCATGTTTACAGTTTTAATTTACCACAAATTGCTTTTCGCATATTAAACATAGCTGGTATTAAAAATACTTTAAATTAAGTAAAACGTTCTATTTAAAAATCAGTTATTACTGGTCTTATGTAATATTCTAATCTTAAGTGTCATATTTTTATCAGCTGTAAGTTACACAAATCATGGCTATTAACAAAAACAATGGCTTAAAAACATCAGTATGTGTGTATTTAATCTATAAACTGCGTTTCACTTGAGTAAATGAAATAAATTAACTTTTCAAGAATATTCCAATTTATTGAATGGGTCTGTAGATCATACTAGCAAATTTTTATTGTAAATCTTATTTTCTTAGTTTCAAGTGGATAAAATACAAGGATACAATAAATTAGAAATCCAACTTGGAAAGTGGGAGGCTCTCTCAAACTTCTGGTTCAAAATATAATATGCCTGTGACTCCTATAAAAGTAGGGAAAGTAGCAAAAATTATCCAATTATTTTCATTATTTCATTCATCAATACATTAACAAATGATACGAAAAGTGCAGTTTTTAGAATGTTTCCATTGTTTTTAATGCATGAAATGCAGATAAACACATTGTTCTTGACATGTATTGCTAACTGTAGTTAGCCTGGTCTCTGACCACAGAAGTGAGCAAATCCCACTGGTTTTCCATTGTGCAGTTTTAGTCTTAACTAACCTATCCTCAACATATTTGGTGTGTTCTTTGCCTTACAGATAGGAATAGTAAGATGATAAAATGGTAGCTGCTGGGAAGCAGATGAGTGACAATTGCTCCCCAGTTTCTTGATACCAACATTTCACTCTTGTTAATTCCGGATTTTAATGGGTTTTTTGTATTTTGGACAAATTTGAACCAGCATTTTATCCATGGGATGTTACTTCTCATGGGGTTTGCAACCACCTTTATATCCCGAGGAGGAACAAAAATAGCCTACATGGGAGACAGAAGTGCGAAACAGCTTGCCTGAGTTACTGTTTCAGTCATTGAAGTGGAAGAAAATTGTTTTCATCTTGTTTTAATATACTTTCTGCCTTCTGTACACCCAGAAAACTAAAGTTATTCAGATTATATTACATTATTATATGGCAAAAAAACAACAAACGAAACAAAAAAACAGCTAACCATCACAGCCATCTCAGGCAGCAGCTGCGGATTTGAATCAATCAATATAAAATCAGGATTCAGAAGAAGCAGCAGTATATAGGGTTATAGGGAGTTTGAGCATGGTACCATAACATGGCCTTGTGGGTCCCTGGAGGGCTCATCTGAGTGTTTAGCTCTGGTCTGAGCCAATCAGAAGTAAGCTCGACTTTCCAGACTGATCTTTCTGTGAAGGCTAAGGCACGAGTTGTTGCAAATAGTGCCTCTGGCCATGCTGACCGGTAGTCAGGCAGGAGTCAATATGGCTCCAGGCAAAAGCATCTGGACTGCTTGCTGCTGGTAACCAGGCCTACATTTTGCATTACTTGGGAGAAATTAAACGATTGCTCTTTTCCAACAACTTAACAAGGGGCACAAAACTTAAACCCCCTGATCATTGAGCTGATGTGCAGCAAAAGCAGAGCACAAGTATACGCTGAATATACCAAGCCATTTATGATTTCAGATGATAATTATAGCTCAACAGAAAGAGAGGCTTGCATGAAGCTGATATATATTTTTAAATATGGTTAGCTTAATTTATTTAATACAGTAAGAAGGTGTCTGACTAGACCTACCATGTCCAGGTTTACTAAATAGCAATAGCTGACAGATATTTTGACAACACTTTACATTTTTGGCATTTTAAATTTTTATTACCAGCTGCATCAGCAGGAGGATGTCAAAAGAGTTATGTGAATGTCTCTGGGCATTTAAAGAGTCAAAACACTGTCTGAAACTTCACTTCCATGACCTGAGCAGTGTGCGCCTCTCTTCACTCTGCTATTCTTAAATAAAATCCTGTGCAAACACCACACTAACCAAATTGATAAAGAGAGTTTACCTGTGTGTGACTTACATTACTACAAATTGAGTTGTTCTGTGAAGGCCTAAGAGGTTTGTTAGAGAACAGACAACATTTTGAAGAACAAAGAACACAGCATATATGTGAAGCATACAGTTGTGGAGAGGTTTGAGGCAGGGTCAGATTATAAAACAATATTCAAGGTTTAAACTCTAACAACCTTTTTCAGATATATGTAATAATACTCAGTTGAAACCACATTGTAGATACTAATTTGCGGTTCTGGACATGTGAAACTTTGCATTTGATCTACATTTTGTAGACTGAATAGAAGAACTAAGAAATCTTTGATTTTTTGCAACACTGAATTGCAAAACGTCTAAAGACCCAAACCGACTTTTACAAGCAGATGGATGCGACACAGTCTGGCCTTCTTGAATGAAATTAAAGCTAATGTTCTCCATTGCTAAGTAAATTCAGCAAAATTAGATAAAAAGATGCATGGAACCCGAGCTGAAATTATTTAAAAATGGCAACCGACAATGATTTACGAATCTGAGCTGGGTGAGCTTAAAGGAAGTTACAGAAGTAAACTAGGGATGAGGGAGTGCAAATTAAGCAAACACCCCCAAAAAAGCCATTAAAAAAAGAAAATTGTCATATTATCAGGTGATAAAACCAAGCAGAATATCTCAGTCCTGGAAATCTAAAGATGAGAATAGACAGAATGGCTGAAATGAGTTTCCTCCGCAGAGTGTCTGGGCTCTCCCTTAGAGATAGGGTGAGAAGCTCGGTCATCCGGAGGGGGCTCAGAGTAGAGCCGCTGCTTCTCCACATCGAGAGGAGTCAGTTGAGGTGGCTCGGGCATCTGGTCAGGATGCCTCCTGGACGCCTCCCTGGTGAGGTGTTTCAGGCACGTCTCACCGGGAGGAGGCCCAGGGGAAGGCCCAGGACACGCTGGAGGGACTGTGTTTCTCGGCTGGCCTGGGAGCGCCTTGGGGTTCCTCCCGAGGAGCTGGAACAAGTGGCTGGGGAGAGGGAAGTCTGGGTCTCTTTGCTTAGGCTACTGCCCCCGCGACCCGACCCCGGATAAGCGGAAGAAAATGGATGGATGGATGGATGGAGAATGGACAGAATGTCTGTCTAAAAATTTAAAGTAGCTTATTTACTAAGTATTTTGTTAAAAGTCAGTGAAAAGCTGACTTATCCCGTCAGTTTGCTCCTGAAAGCAATGAAATAGACAGAAAACATTTGAATAGCCTAGAAATTGCGCCTAAACTTGAAGAGCTTTGGCCTAATACTTGAAAACAAATAACGAATGATTGACTTAAGAATTTTGCACAGGACAGGATGTGACATCTAAACCCAGTAAAACATGAACCTTAATGTTTTTTCATACATTTGTACACCAGTGACAGTGAGACAAGAAAACTCAAGAAATTCATCTCTTAGACACAAAGTAAATAAATATATAAAATCCTAATAAAATGTTAATCTGCCAAAAAGGAAACAATAATGTTTTAAAGCAGCCAATATAGTTTAGGATACAGACAGCAGACAGACTCCTCCTTTTTCACATCCTGATAAGCTTGGTGAGGTGGAGCACTAATGACAATGAATCACACGTCTCCGGTCGATGCGCTGGAGGCAATGAGGAAGCTGAGAGACCACCCAGAAACACTCCCTCTCCCTCAGAAACACTTAACTTATTTAATTATAAGAAAAAAAAACTTTTTTTGTGCAACTTCAGATCAAGTGCCAGACAGAAACACATTCCTCATTTTCCTTCATGGTAATTTAATGAAACTAAAAAATATTAACAGAAAACTATACATTACTGTGTCCATTGATATTCTTGTATCTGCTGGAACTCAAAATGATTTGGTGCTGCTTGAGGCTGTGATTGGGTAACACGTATTATTTAATTTTCTGTTGTTGTCACTCTTGCACTTCATGGAGCTGTTGGGGCAGTGTGGGGTGTATGGGTATAGCAACTGGCCCATATGCAAAGGTTATTAGTCTTCGATGCAGCTGTCGGGGGTTTGATGCCCGACTCAGATGCATGTCTTTCCCCCGTCTATCTCTACCCATTTCCTGTCTAAACTACTGTTATTAAGGGCTGCTGGTGCCAAGAAAACCTTTTGAAAATGTTTGTGAGGCTGTTTGGTGTCCAGACTCTCTTTAATTGATTCAATTTCTCTGTTCTGAGGCCTTTTTGAGTTATTCTAACACAAAAGTACATACTTTCTGTCGGTGTACTTGACGTTTTGGAAAGTCTGTGCTTTACACTGGTAGGTCTCACTAGCTTAGCGTCATTGGCTACGCCTCCTGTCTCTCCTTCTGTCTCTCTGTCTCTAAGTCTCCTCTTTGCTCTTGCTTTCTGTGTCAGATGTTTAATTACTCCTCTGCCTCCTTTAGTGATAATGGTACAAGTAATAAATGTAGCATTTTTGTAGCTTTGGAGGCGAGGATGTCGGAATTTGAGGCCCAGCTCCACGCTGTTTAAAAACCAGCACATAGCCAAGGCCCTTTAGCCAGCGGGGAGCTAACAAGAACAGAATCACCTATTGGTCCTCCAACAAAACCTGTGCAGCTGGGACCTCAGGGTGGCTGGGTGAAGATATATAGGATGCATAGTCCCAGAACCCAGCCCACGGGTCACCAACTAAGATAATTGGCCCTGGTAATTGGCAGCTCCATAGCCAGAAATGTGGCATTACAGACACCGACGACCATAGTCAAATGCTTGCCAGGGGCCAGAATGGATGACATCCAATCCTACCTGAAGCTCTTGGCTAAGGATAAGCATAAATACAATAAGATTGTTATTCATGCTGGCAGTAATGACACCCGGTTACACCAATCGGAGGTCACTAAAATAATTTTTGCTTGTGTGCTTGAGTTTGACAAAACAATGTCAGAGTCTTTAATTTTTTCTGGTTCACAGCCCAACCTGACCACTGACGACATATAAAGCCTCATGCTGTCATCCAACCACTGGCCTATCTAGGTGGTGCCTTGCAAACGATGTGGGCTACATTGATGATTGGCGAACATTTTGGGGAAAACCTGGTCTGATCCGGAGAGATGGCATCCATCCCACTTTGGATGGAGCAGCTCTTCTTTCTTGGAATCTGGACAGATTTATTAGTCCTCCAAATCTCTGAAAACCCAGGGTCCAGACCAGAAAGCAGAGCTGCCTTGGCGGAGGTCTGCACTTATCTGGTTGAAAATTAGAGAGAGAAAGCATACTAAATTGTGGACCCATATCTAATCTTTCTTTCTTACCTAAATTCCTTGAGAAAATGATTGCTGATGTAGTGTGGGAGCATCTAAACAGTAACGACATCTTTGAAGAATTTCAGTCAGGTTATAGAGCTCATCATTGCACTGAACCAGCACTGGTGAAAGTTACTAAAATTACTAATGTTACTAATCATGGCCTCGGATAATGGACATGTGACTGTTCTGGTCTTGTTCGATCTCAGTTCTGCTTTTGACACAGTCATTCACAATATTCTCTTAGAAAGGTTTGAACATTTTTCAGGGATCAAACAAATAGCACTAGGCTGGTCATATATTTGCCTGACAGATTCCACTTTGTCCATGTAAAGGATGATCTTCATGCTCAAGGGTTACTTGCAGAGTACCAAAGGGATCTGTGTTTGGACCGTTTCTTTTTACTATAAATATGCTTCCAATCATCAGACAGCATGGGATAAATTACCACAGTTATGCAGATGATATGCAACTATATTTATCCATAAATTCTGATGAATCCAATCACTTAAGGAGATTACAGGCATGTCTGGAATAAATAAAAACCTGGAAGACTGTTAACTTTCTGCTTTAAAAATTCTGACAAGACAGAAGTTTCCGTCTTTGGACCAGAAGCTCTAAAAAATAAACTGCTTAGTCAATCACTGCATCTGGATGGCATTAAATTGGCCTCCAGTAATAATGTAAAGAACCATGGCGTTATTTTTTACCATGACATGACTTTGACATCCAGTATTAAATAGTTTTCTAGGATATCCTTATTTCACCTCTCCATCCATCCATCCATCCATCCATCCATCCATCCATCCATCCATCCATCCATCCATCCATCCATCCATCCATCCATCCATCCATCCATCCATCCATCCATCCATCCATCCATCCATCCATCCATCTTTCACTTATCCGGGGTTGGGTTAGGGGGGAAACAGCTTAAGCAGAGAGAGCCAGACTTCCCTCTCCCCAGCCACTTGGTCCAGCTCCTCAGAGGGAATCCCAAGGTGTTCCCAGGCCAGCCGAGAAACATAGTCCTTCCAGCGTGTCCTGGGTCTTCCTCTTGGTCTCCGGTGGGACGTGCCCGGAACACCTCACCAGGGAGGCGTCCAGGAGGCATCCAGACCAGGTGCCCGAGCCACCTCAGTTGACTCCTCTTGATGTGGAGGAGCAACAGCTCTACTCTGAGCCCCTCCGGGATGACCAAGCTTTTCACTCTATCTCTAAGGGAGAGCCCAGACACCCAGCGGAGGAAACTTATCTCAGCCGCTTGTATCCATGATCCTGTTCTTTCGGTCACTACCCAGAGCTTTTGACCATAGATGAGGGTAGGAAGGTGAACTGAAGTGTAAATCGAGAGCTTCGCCTTTCGGCTCAGCTCCTTTTTCACCACGACAGACTCGTACTGAGCCAGGTTCTGCTGCAGGTTTCTTTTTGTTAAAGGGGAGTTTTTTCTGTCCACTGTCACTACATGCTTGCTCAGTATGAGGGATTGCTGTGAAGTCAACGACAGAACAAAGGTGACTGTCTACTGTTGCCACACATTCATCCAGGAGGAGTGAATGCTTCAAGTCGCTTACTCGATGCAATCTGCTGGGTTTCCTTTGATAGAAAACTTTTAAACTGATTAGACTGGGGTGTCAAATTAATTTCCATTTTGGGCCACCTCAAGTTCATTAATGTTCTCAAAGGGCTAGTTGTGGAAGAAAGTATGACAAATATACCATTTAAAAAAACTCAAAAAATATTAATATCTGTCTCTGCATTTGATTGGTACTTCTTAAAATTAAACAATACATAACATCTTTTCAAAATGATGCAGTTTGGCACTATTCAAATAAATACTGATTTGATTTGACTGATAAAATTATATTTAGGCACACAACTGTTATGTTAAAGGTTCTATTTATGTGGCCCTCTGGAGTCTAGAGGGCCACACAAATCGTTATGGTGGGCCGGATTTGGCCCGTGGGCCTTGAGTTTGAGACATGTGGATTAGACTAATGAACTGAAGGATTAATTGGAATGTATATACAACTGAATTTAAATGACTTTTCCTGTATAGTGCCTTGAGATGACATGTCGTAAATTGGCGCTATATAAATAAACTGGATTGAATAGAATATTAACTATCTTATTAATCTTGTCTTATTTCAGATATATTTTATGTAATACAGCAGTAAATGAACAGTAAAAATAGTAGCAGTGTGTTGTTCACTCCCACAAAACAGCAATCACAGTATTTGGCTATGATGTAATTTTAAAATTCTTGGGGTGCTCGGATATTTTGTTGCTTCTTTATTTTTATTCTCCATTTCTCTTCTTTTCCACTCTATCTGTTTCTGCTTGCCGATTTCTGCTCACTCGTTATTCTTAGACTCTTCATCTGCTCCTTGACATCTCACGTGCCCAATGAAATAGAAGACCAATGCAAGTGTCCTCAGGAGCGGTTTTCTTATACTTTCACATGCTTCAAAAGTTTATTTATCTGCTCTTTTCCTTTATCATAAATGTTCAAAACTGGATCTCCCTTGTGTTTCCTTTGAATGACTCCTAAACTATCTCAACGAACTCAGCTGGAAACCTAGCTCTTTAGAAGAATCCTTTACTGGTCTTTACTTTCACACCCTCACCATTGGGAACTCATTTAGTCAGCCATTTGTCTACAATCAGTTCTGCTACCCCTAGAACCTTTTCCTGACTATCTTTACAGAAAAAAATCTGTAAAGTTAAAGGAGATTCTTGAGCCTCTGGGTGTTTTGGCTAACTCTACTGTCAGAAACCTTGAAATGACTCTTGACTCAGCCTTTGGTTCAATGGTGTTTTTATCATTTGGGAAATCTTGCCAAACTAAACCCTGTCTCGTCCTGAGATGGAAATCCTAATTCATGCTTTTGTTTAATCTCTTCTGGATTACTGCAATGCGCTTTACATATGAATGACCAAAAACTGAGGCTATTGACTACGTCTTCAAATTTTTGTCATGTAACCCCACTACTAATGGAACTTCAATGGCTCCCGGTTTATCATTGTGTGATTTCAAGATCCTGGTTCTGACTTGGAGAAGTCTCCATAGACAAACACCAGACTAAATTTCTGGACTATTACATCCCCACACCCTCACCAGGGCCCTGAGGTCTTGTAATGAAGACCTACTGATTGTCTTACATACAGAACTAAAGAGTAACTGAGATAAAGCTTTCTCTTCTGTGGTTCCAAGACTCTGGAACTCACTTCCGTTGCCTCTGAGATCAGCAAACTTAATGCTATCTTTTAAAATCTGCATTTGTTTGATTCCGCATTGTGTATTTTCATTTTGTTTGTCAAACCATGTTGTGATTTCTGTCTTGAAAGGTGCTATATAAATAAAGTATTATTTACTTTTTTACAATCTTTCCTCTACTGAAAAGCATTCACTTTCCCATCTTCAGCTTTCTTTAACTTAATCAAGTAATCGTTTCTGTTATTAGTAAAATACTAACAAGAATAATTAATGAATTAAGTGTCACTGCCTTTGCTCAAAAACAATGATCCCAAGAGCATGTTTAATCACTTTAGTTGCTCCATCTTCCTAAAATTTGCACTTATGACTTAACAAATCCTTGATAGAAATTGAAGGTATATGCAGGCTTATCTTACTGCAACTCTTTTGTGATAAAACTGATAAGTAACAACAAAAACAACACAACACAAGGAATCAGAAAGTTTTACACATATGCTGAGTTGGTGCAGTTCGTTACGCTACTTTATGGTTCGGCAAATTCAGGAGAGCATTTCTACTGCCATTTGGATTCTCACTGGGCACGCTGGGTTAAACCTGACCACCTAATGTGGTGTTATACTAGTGTGACTTCAAATGTCACCCACTAGTATGTCTCCTGCTTGTTGCAAGTAGTGATGTCCCCCAATCAATGGACTGTGTTGCGTGACGCCAGTAGCTCCACCCTAACCGTACCTTACCATTGTCCTATGGACCTACACATAGGGGGTTATATGGTCCATTATTACAATGGAAACAGACTAAATAGCATACCAAACAACTCCGAACCAAACCAGTGCCATACCATTTAGTGGAAATGAGGCATTGTATGACCATTATAATTTGGGTTCCTGGATAGCTTAGTTTTTTCTTTTCTGGGATTAAACTATTTTAAGTCTTTTGCAGCCACCAACCAATTTTCTTCCAACATTGGCCTTTATTTTGCTCCCCCGCCAACTATAGCTAGCTTTTTTGTCCCTTCAGAAGAAAAGTGTCCCCAAAGCCAGTTTCACACACAGCTATGAAAAGTTCAGTGTTGGCCCTATCTGACTAGAGCGCTGTCTTTCATATGTTTGCTGTGTTCCCAAGAACACTTGTGATAAATGGCAAATTGATTTTCTTATAGATTTCTTTCAGCAATGGTTTTCTACTTGTCAATCATCCATAAAGGCTTGATTTGTTGAGTGCATGAATGACACATTCTCCCTCCTGAGCTGAGAGTGTTTGTGGCTCCTTCAGTGTAACCAAAAGTCTCTTGGTGCATCTCTGATTATTAGATATTGTTGCCAGGACTGTCAGTTTCGGTGGAACTCCATGTCTTCATAGGTATGCAGTTTTGCAATATTCTATCTATTTCAATTGATTAAATAGTGATCTATGTGATGGTAAAAGCTTGTGACATTGTTTTGAAATAAATCCCTTCTTCATAACAGTCT
This sequence comes from Valencia hispanica, assembly GCA_963556495.2. Taxonomy (NCBI): domain Eukaryota; kingdom Metazoa; phylum Chordata; class Actinopteri; order Cyprinodontiformes; family Valenciidae; genus Valencia; species Valencia hispanica. The sequence continues at coordinate 8,887,138 of OY747712.1, read as the reverse complement.
TCCAGACTTTTTTACTGTGCTTCTTGGTCTTCAAGATGCTGTTTGTTCACTTATGTTCTCCAACAAACCCTTAAGACCTTCACAGCTGGATTTATACTGAGTTTAAATTACACACAGCTGGACTCTGTTTACTGATTTCGTTACTCTAAAGGCAATTCAAGGTTGTCACAGCAAAGGGGGCCAAATATAAATACACGTCGAGGTTTTTAAAACATAAATAAACTCTAAACAATGCTCCATTTTAATTTTACCTAAGTTTTTATACTAAGTTATGCATTACTTCATATTATTCCATCACAAAATTCAAATAAAATAGATTATGGTTTGTGATTGAAGCATGATGATATGGAAATTATTCAGCTTTTTTTAAAGGTGCTTAATCTTCTTGGCCCCTTGATAAGGATTTATTTGCATCTTTTTTTTAGGCTAGGTCATTTTAATGGTTAGGATAATAGGAATCAAGGATAGAAAAATTTTAAACTTAATCAAAACCTGAATTTTTTTTAAAAATCTTGCATGCAAAACAATAAAAAATTCAGGTGATTAAAATAAGTTATGGTATAACAACTGGTTTGCAAGTCGTATTAGCTGTAATTGACCCATCGACTGACCCTTTTCTGACCAAGAGAAGCTGCAGGTGTGTTTAGTTTAACTTCAAGGACATTTTCTGTTGAAATTCAGACAATTAAAATTGAGAAACCATCAAAAAAACACACATGACTGAAAAACATTACAAACACTCTTAACATTTACAACATCCTTTTTTTAAAGAAATCTGGGGGATGAACGTTTAGTTTACCTCATGAAGGAACTCTGCATTACAGATTGTCTCTCTGCTGGTGACACGTTTTCCTCCCTTCTATGAAACTGTATATGTGTGTTTAGTTGATCGGATAAACATCTGCATCTGCAGCAGCAGGGATCCCAAGGCCTGCTCTGACCAGTCCTCGTCCTTTTCCCAGAGAAACACCAATGGGTTCAGCTTACAGGAAACAATCAAAAACAAACAAGGCATTCAGAAGTTTAGATAATGTCGTGGTGGCCGGACTGAGAGTGCAGCACATTCCTCTCCATTTGAGCTAATATCATGGGAGATTCTGTGCTTAATGTGATTACAGAGGAAATAGTGGTCTCCTAACCTCAGAGGAGAGTAAATGCTGAAACAATCTGAAACTCACTCTGACACAGGCAGTAGTGCAACAGGCTTTTTCCAGAACTACAATGCTAAGATTTCATAGAGACAGGAAATTTCAGTGGGGCTTGGTTAAACATTAAAGAGTGTACATTCTTAATTTATGATTTTTTCCCCTAGCAACTGAAGATCTTCTGAAAAGGCTGAGATGGAGGCCAAACTGTAAAACAGAATCTAGCCTAAATAAATAAGTCTTATTTTATGACTTAGCTTCAGAGGATTTAGCAATGAGAAGTCATGTGCGATAAGTTTATAGATATGAAATTTCAATACATTGTTCAGTTATTTTTGAGTGGAATTGGATGGAGTCAGTACCTCCAGCAAAACTGATCTCACACTGATCTCATCTGAGAGAATCAAGGAGAATTTCTCCACCGGATGAGTAAGTGGTGTGTAACATAATAGACGTGTCCCTTCTGATCGGGTGTGTTTTAGACGCTTATAACTGAATGGGTAGTATGCAGGAAATCTTTTTTATTCTATGTTATTAAGTATCACAAACTCACCATCCACTCCCAAAACAGCAGATGCTGTTTTTCTGCCCATGCCTTCTCAGTTTTTATGTTGTCCTTATATAAATTAGGTGAATCTCCAATTCAAGGATTCATTTGTTGCTGTCCATGACTAAAACCAATAAATTACATCTACAGACCAACTGACTTTAAACCTGGTTTCACAGGAAATGTTGTTTTCCTTTGTTTTGTTTTTCATAGTAAAGCAATCGTAAATCTGCATGTCTTTTTTTTTTGTGGGATGCTAAACACTACCCCCATGTCTGATTCTCTGTTTGGCCCGATTTAAACTACTGCGCTTGATGTGTTCTGGAAGCGTAGCATGTAAAAAAAAATAAAATACACCTGTTGCGTAAATATTGAAGAGGGCCCCGACACAATACTTTTGGAGTGCGCCTGATTCGCGCTGCTTTGCACCCAGTGGAAACGAACCCATTGACTACAGCGGTGGATATTAGCTGCGTATTACGCTATGCAAACGTTACGCGCCGCCTATGCGTCCAGTGGAAAGCCAGGGTTAAGAAAACAACTACACAAAGCAGACCCAAGACAATTGCAAGAGGTTTAACCATAAGAAACAATTCCAGTCCAAGATTCAGCCAAAGAAGGAAATAGAGCTACTGCAGGTAAGCTTGGCATCAATGAATCAGTGGAGGCTGGCCAACAGAGGCTGCAAGGGTGCCGCCCCACCACTCACCACTTGGCATATTACCTTGGATAAAATGTAAAAAAAATAATAATAATAAAATGAAAATAAGTTGAAATATATGAGTGTTTTCTTTCAGATGTGCAAAATAAATATTTTATAGTTTATGGTGAGTTGTGTTGTTACGCTCGTCGGCGGAAGATGTATTTCCGCCTTGGGGCGCAAAAATCTTTGCCCATAGACTCTTGTTAAAAGTCGTACATGCGCAGTAGCTCCTCTTCAATACAAGAGATAGGACGATTTGGGGCGGAGCTCTCCTGCGCCCCTAGGGGGCGTGATTTACATATCGCCACCCTCCCGCCGTGGGGCTGACATCAAGCTGACATCACAGACATCTGTCATATCGTGCGGCTGACTGACAGGTCAAACTTCGAGAGTTGGAGACGAACAAAAAGAAATGCAAAATGGAGAAAGAGAAAAATAATTCAGTCATATCACTCAAAAACAATACCATTTGAGAGAAGAACATACCAGGAGAAGCTTGAGGTAAAAGAGCTCGGTCCTGATCAGCCAAATATTGAGATTAATCAGAAGTCCAACGACAGGGGGGGGGGGGGGACAGTACACTCGTACTTTTTCCAGGACCTGGTTCAGCGCCAAGTCTTGGCTAACAGTCTGTAGTGAGGCTTATGCTCTATTCTGCTTTCCATGCCTTCTGTTTCAAACATCAGGATCTGGCCCAGCATGGATCAAGACAGGTATGACTGATCTGAAGCACTTTTTAGAAAAGGCAAAGAAGAATGAGCAGACTGGTATCCACATGCAAAATGCCCTTGTTTGGGAAAATAAACATTTCATCCCAGCTTGATGAAAGCTAAAGGGTAGGGTTTAGAAAGCACAATGAGGAGGTTGACAAAAACAGGCACATCCTATCAAAAATAATAGACTATGTCAAATTCTGTGGTGCATTTGAACTTGCCCTGCGTGACCATGATTAAAGTGAATCTTCAGAAACTCCTGGTGTTTTTAGAGGATTGGTGGATTTTGTAGCATCACTGGATGCAGTAGTACATGAGCACCTGCAGACTGCCACTGTGTTTGAGGGAACATCTAAGACTGTACAGAATGAACTCCTTGACTGTATTCTGTTAGTTATGAGAGTGTGCATCATTGGAGAAATCAGGAGTGCAGACTTTGTCTCCATCCAAGCGGATGAAACAATGGATATTTCCACTCAGTGTCAGCTGGTGCTTGTAATCCGCTACATTGATAAAGCCCATCATGTCCAAGAGCGGTTTTTTTAAAGGTTCATACCTCTCCAAAGTGCTACAGCTGATTCCATCGCCGCAGCACTTCTGGATAGGTTAAGCTCCGTTCTCCCTGACAACCAGAAGACCAAGCTCATTTCCCAAGCATACGATGGTGCAAGTGTCATGAGAGGAGCCACAGGAGGGGTACAGAAGAAAGTCCAAGATGTTTATATAAATGCTCACTATATCAACTGCTATGCTCATCAACTAAACCTTATCATGCAGCAGGTGACTTCCCATATCCCAAAGCAAGCACAGTGAGGTCGAACTTCCACAGCCGAACTATGAACACAGTTTTTGAGCACAAGGAAGACCTGCTCCAGTGTTTTGAAAACATCAGGGACTCAGGTGAGTTTGATCCTACCACTGTGAGAGAAGCTGGAGGGTTTGTGAGGCTGCTGGAGGATGATAGTTTCAGCTTCCTACTGAATCTGTTCTATCTCATCATGCCACATGTGGATATTCTCTGCAGCCAGCTCCAGAAGTGGACCATCGAGTCTGTCTTTGTTCAGGGAATCATGCAGCAGTTCACAGACAACATACAAAAGATCAGGTAAATTGATGTGCATGTTGTACCGTTTAATATTACTGATATTGTATTAATCACTAGTATGCTTGAACCCCTCAATATTCTGTGTTATTTTATGTGGTGACTTAAGATGAACTTTTCTCTCCTGGCTCTGTTCAGAGACTCCCTTGTCATTCTCTGTGGAGAACACAGTGGCAGTGCATCTCAGCTGGCTAAGAAACGCCGCACCCTGGGCCCAGGTGATCTTCAGAGGGTAGCCACAGAGATGAGATAAAAGCTTAATAGTAGTGCTATATTATCAGAAAATGGGGAACAAAGCTTTGAATAGGCCCTATGATCTACTTTAATCAAGGTGCAATGTTAACTTGTACTTATTGCTATTCAATGAACACATATTCATTCATAAATTAATTAATAGATAGACAGACAGATTGATAAATAGATATTAATTATATATTAAGTATTTTGAAAGCTGACTGATAGCTATCTCCATATTGTACTAAACTGGTGCATTCATTTTATAGGTTTGTGAGACTATCTTGGGCCACCAAAACAGATTCACATTCACAAAGCATCTGATCAGTGCTACACTGCTGCAGGCAGACATATTTCAGCAGTACCACAGCCAGTTCCCTGAAGTAGCACTAAACACCACTGTGGAGCCTTAACCACTGCTGAACAAGAACAAGCTGAAAACTGAACTGGGTCTCATCTACAGCAATGATGAGTTCAAGAGCTGCAGTGGTGCTGTGGCTCTGTACCAGCTCTTCATGGGGAACAATCTTCAGGACACCTTCTCAGAGACTGTTGCTCTGCTAAATTTCCTCATCACAACTCCCATGACCACAGCTGAATCTGAGAGGTGCTTCTCAACACTAAAGAGAATCAAGACCTTTCTCAGGAACACAGTGTCACAGGATTGTCTCAATGCATTGGACATGCTCTCTATGGAGAAGAATCTTGTCAAAGCCATGCCTGACTTTAACTAAAGAGTCAATGAGAAATTTGCTTCTTTCAAGGACAGGGCAAAATTTATGTACAAAAAGTAGAACACTACATTGCATTGTAATGTTGCTTTCGTTGTTTTTATAAACGTAAATAAATACACTGTTGTGATTCTTAAGTATATTTTACTTTGTGCTGGTATATTTGTAGCTATCATAGTCATCGCCCCCCACTGGAGAAAATTCTACCAGCCGCCTCTGCAATGAATCAATGGTGAAAACTTGGAGGAGGCAGCGGGAGGAACAGAGTCAGTGTAAAAAGATGACAAAAGCTTTCAGAGGATATAAAGACACTGAAGAAGACAGCATCAGTGGCTTTAGTGAGGAAGAGGAAGAAATAGATAGCAACCAAATTACTGCTTTGGTAGGCTAAAGTATGTTTTATTTTCTAACCAGGCCTGTTACTCTTGTGTTGGTGACGTACTGCCGTTTTTCAGGCAGAGTTTGAAATAAATTACATCCCAAATTAAAACTAAAGCAATCAGACCTCTGCTAGGGGGCACTCATGACCCCCATTCCTATGTTGTTATCAAATTCTAACTTTTGGTACTTTTCCAATAAAATATCTGTTAATGAGATGCATGGCTGTGCTCTTCCAGCGGAGAGCTGAGATTCGGGGCTCCTGCGTGAGGGGAGCCACTTGTGAGCTCTCCGACACTGGAGAGGAATGGAGGTTAGCACCGCTGGTCGGTAGGTTAATACGTGCTTCATGTTGGATCAATCGCAAAATTAAATCAGTCGTTCCTGCTCCCATTGCAGACATTTCCTGAAAATTTCATCGAAACCCGTCCATCATAACAAGATATATAGATATATACACAATACATTATATATATAGATATATACACAATACATTATATATATATATATATATATAATAAATATTATCTATCTATCTATCTATCTATCTATCTATCTATCTATCTATCTATCTATCTATCTATCTATCTATCTATCTATCTATCTATCTATCTATCTATCTATCTATCTATCTATCTATCTATCTATCTATCTATCTATCTATCTATCTATCTATCTATCTATCTATCTATCTATCTGTCTGAAAAACATTACCTCCTAGCTTAGGAAATAAAGAATATCTTCTGTGTATTGTCTTTCTGTGTAAATAACTCATGTTACAACATGAAAATGTGTGGCTTATATTCAGGTGCGGCCTCTATATGTATAAATTTTAGCTGGTGCAGCTTATAGTCAGGTGCACTCATTAGTCCGAAAAGAAAGTTCAATTTCAGTCATTATTGTATGTACAGGGTGGGCCATTTATATGGATACACCGTAATAACATGAGAATGGTAGGTGATATCAAAGTCCTGTTTGTGGCACATTAGGATATGTGAGGGGGGAAACTCCTTAAGATGGGTGGTGACCATGGTGGCCATTTAGAAATCGGCCATCTTGGATACAACTTTTGTTTTTTCAATAGGAAGAGGGCCATGTGACACATCAAACTTATTGGTAATGTCACAAGAAAAACAATGGTGTGCTTGGTTTCAACGTAACTTTATTCTTTCATGAGTTATTTACAAGTTTCTCTTTGTTCACAGCCATTGACATGTCGAAGAGGTTAACACGTGAGGAGCGGATCGAAATCGTGTTGATGTCTGGTGAACGCAGTAACCGGGTCATTGCAGCAGATTTCAATGCAAGACACCCTACGAGACCACCCATCTCCCATGCTACAGTCAGCAAACTGCTTGCTAAGTTTCGTGAAACTGGTTCAGTGTTGGATTTGTCAAAATGTGGACGCAAGAAAACTGTCACTAATGAAGAAACATCAGTGGCTGTCCTAGCTTCATTCAGCAAGAGCCCACAGCGTAGCACTCGCCGCACGTCACTGGAGAGTGGCATTAGTTGAACATCCCTTCGGCGGATATTAGCTACTCACAAATGGCACCCTTACAAACTCCAGCTACTGCAGCATCTCAACGAGGATGACCCAGATCGGCGCACAGAATTTGCAGAATAGGCAAAACAAAAATTGGAACAGGACCCTCAGTTTCCGCAGAAGATTTTGTTCAGTGATGAGGCAAACTTTTATGTGAATGGTGAAGTTAACAAACAAAACCACCGCTATTGGTCTGACACTAACCCACATTGGATTGATCCCTCCAAGACTGTTGGAACAACAAAAGTGATGGTTTGATGTGGTATATGGGGTACAACGATAGTGGGTCCATTCTTCATCAATGGAAACCTCAAGGCCACTGGATATTTGAAATTGCTACATGATGATGTGTTTCCCTCTTTATGCACTGAAGCTGGCACGTTCCCTGAGTTTTTCCAGCAAGATGGTGCACCACCACATTATGGGTGCAAGGTCCGAGCATTCCTAGATGAACAGTTTCCTGGAAAGTGGATTGGCCGTCGTGGGCCAGTTGAATGGCCCCCAAGGTCTCCCGATCTGACCCCCTTAGACTTTTATCTTTGGGGTCATCTGAAAGCAATTGTCTATGGTGTGAAGATACGAGATGTGCAGCACCTGAAACTACGGATACTGGATGCCTGTGCTGGCATTTCTCCTGCGGTGTTGCAATCAGTGTGTGACGAGTGGGAGAAGAGGGTTGCATTGACAATCCAACACAATGGGCAGCACATTGAACACATTTTATAAGTGGTCAGAAACTTGTAAATAACTCATGAAAGAATAAAGTTACGTTGAAACCAAGCACACCATTGTTTTTCTTGTGACATTACCAATAAGTTTGATGTGTCACATGGCCCTCTTCCTATTGAAAAAACAAAAGTTGTATCCAAGATGGCCGACTTCTAAATGGCCACCATGGTCACCACCCATCTTAAGGAGTTTCCCCCCTCACATATCCTAATGTGCCACAAACAGGACTTTGATATCACCTACCATTCTCATGTTATTACGGTGTATCCATATAAATGGCCCACCCTGTATAGATATCCACAAAATAATTGTACGGACACTGTTTTTTCTCATGAGGGAAGATTTTGTCAATTTACAGTATGTCTAAATAAATTTTAGGTTTATAGATTTTCCTGTAGAAAAGCATCAACATATGCTGCATTAACAGTGACCAGGATTGAAACTTTATTGATCCATCCATTGGTTATCGCGTGGAAATGATTATGTCATGGTGGTAACAGGTCCAGGAAAGAAAACCATACATCCCTCCACACAACAACATTTTCCACCTAATTTTGGGGCATGCAAAGGCTTACTGAGTCCAGAAGGTTTATATAGTCCCTCCACCAAGTTCTGGTTCATGCCTGAATAACCACCAAAATGAGCCATCCGTATCAGATGGCTAAACCTGACTCCTGAGAAGCAACCGAACAGCTCTGAACTCTACCGGAAATTTATTGGTGGTCCTCATCCAGGATTTACTCTGTTATATTTCTCTATTTTTAGTGCATGTTTAAAATGATGCAAAGATGCATTTTTAAACTAATTCGTAACTCTCATACTTGAATTCTATGACAAGCAGACAAAAAACACAGTTGTATCCTTATAGATTTCCAAAGAAATGTGGGGAAGTCCAACAAGAAATGCCAACAGACTTTTCAATAAGAATTCATCCCTGACTATATTATGTTATCCAGCCTGTAAAGCTGAATCATTTAATAAAAATGTCAGTCTTGCAGTGACATGTAAAGTTTCATCATTAGAAGACACTTGACCTGAGTCCAATGTTTATTGGGGAAGAAAGCTAGCAGCTGTCTCCATAAAACTGTACAACATTTTTAGAAATTTTTACAACAAATTGTGTTAAATGAGTTAAAATTTAATTTAATAGATGTAAAAGCACAACCTAACGTTAACTTAGTAGTAGATAACTTAAACTGAACATGTCAAGTTTATTTGTAGAGCATCATTCAGGGTATCTCTGAGTGCATCACAAGAAAAACAAAGGAACAGAGATAAAAAAAAACAAAATAGATAAACAAAAAGCATCACATAGCATAAAAACATGAGACATAAATAAAAGAATGAAACATCAAACTAAAAAATATCTAAGTGAATAAAAAGATGAGACACGATGAAAAGCTAAAATAATCTTTTGCCATAACATAACCTAAGTAATTTAACAAATACACAAGGTATCAACCTAATTTTAAGTGATATTACAACCTTGTACAGTACTGTGCAAAAGTTTTAGGGAGGTGTGAACAAATGCTGTAAACAAAGAATGCTTTCAGAAATATCAATGATTGTTTATTTTTTATCAATTTACAAAATGCATAATGACCAAGCAAATTACAAATTTAAATCAAATCAATGTTTGGTGTTACTACCTTTTGCCTTCAAACCCATCAATTCTTATAGGTACACTTGCACAAAGTCATGGATTTTGTAGTGTCATATTCAGGCGTATGATCAACCAGTTATACGAAACAAGTGCTAATGATCATCAGTGTCGTATGTAGGTTGAAACACAGTCATTAACTGAAACAGAAACAGCTGTGTAGGAGGCTTAAAACTGGGTGAGGAACAGCTAAACTCTGCTACCAAAGTGAGGTTGGGGAAGATAGTTTCAAGTCATGTGAAGATTGAGCACAGTAACAAGACACAGGGTGGTTATACTGCATCAGCAAGGTCTCTCCCAGACAAAGATTTCAAAGCAGACTGGGGTTTCTAGATACGCTGTTCAAGCTCTCTTAAAAAAGCACAAAGAAACGGGCAATGTTGAGGAGGGTAGACTCAGTGGTCAACTAAGGAAACTTAGTGCAGCAGATTAAAGACACATCAAGCTCATTATCTTTCAAAATTGGAAGATGTCCAGCAGTGCCATCAGCTTAGAACTGGCAGAAACCATTGGGAACCTGGTGCATCCATCTACTGTCCGGAGACGCCTGGCCAGAAGTGGTCTTCATGGAAGAGCTATAGCCCAAAAGCCATACCTCTGACATGGAAACAAGGCCAAGCAACTCAAGTATGCACGAAAACATAGGAACTGGGGACAGAAAAATTACAGCAGGTGCTCTGGACTGATGAGTCAAAATTGGAACTATTTGGCTGTAGCAGAAGGCCATTTGTTCATCGAAGGGCTGGAGAGCTGTACAATAATGAGTGTCTGCAGGCAACAGTGAAGCATGGCGGGGGGTTCCTTGAATGTTTGAGGCTGCATTTCTGCAAATGGAGTTGGAGATTATGTCAGGATTAATGGTGTTTTTAATGCTGAGAAAAACAGGCAGATGCTTATCTATCATACAATACCATCAGGGAAGCAGCAGGACATCGACCTCATTAAGACTATCTTCAATATAAAGAAGAACTAGAATGGCAGGAAGTGATGGTATGGCCCCCACAGAGCCCTGATCTCAACATCATGGAGTGTGTCTGGGATTACATGAAGGATGTGAGGAAGACTACATCTAGAAAATATCTGTGGTTAGCTCTCTAAGATGTTTGGATCAACCTACCAGCCAAGTTCCTTCAAGTGTACCTCAAAGAATTGATGCTGTTCTGAAGGCAACAAGTTGACACACCAAATATTGATTTGATTTAGCTTTCTCTTGTTCATTCACTGCATTTTGTTGGTTGATGAAAATAAATGATTAACACTTCAATTTTGAAAGCATTCTTTGTTTACAGCATTTTTTACACCTGCCTAAAACTTTTGCACAGTACTGTATAATGTGTGCTGGTAGTTAACCTATTAACCCCATTCATAGTGCATTAAGACCCCCTGTGGTTTCAAGAACTTTCATGAGCGATCCAGGGGATACCCTAAAATTAGATTAGATGGACCTGCCGTTTATGCTATTTTCTTCTTATTCTCCCACATCTTTACAAAACATGATCAAAGATTCTCTTTCTCTTTGACAGTCAGAAAGAAAATTTTGCATTTAAATTGCAGCCTGAAAAACGTAAAACCTTACTTAGCCTGTCAGCACAATTTGGAGGTGTGTTGTTTGTTGCAGAGGGATCAGTGGCAGAAGGACATGCACATAGCAGGCGCACAGTGGTGTGGTTAGGTCAGCATGTATCCTTTCAACTTCTCCGATGACAAAGCCATAAAGAAGAATACAATCCACCAAGGCTTAGCAACTACGATTCTCTAGACCTAGACTTACTGACAACGTGATAGTGAACCATGCAATATCACCACAGATGTTTTGTACAAGCTCAAGAGCCTCAGGAACTTATCAGGCTCCATCAGTGCATCAGCCCAGTGCACCAATGGCTGGTGCACTGGGCTCTTTAAAAGGACTTCTCCAAAACTGTGCAGAGAGCATCCAAGTTCTGGCTAATTTATTTTACTTCATTATGAAGTCTATGTTCAGTATGTAGTGGGCCAAGGATGGAGTCCAGCTTTTACAATTCAGGTTTAGTCAAGTTGAGTTAAAAAATATACTGCATCTTAAGTATTTATCCATGCTATTCACAGTAGTTACCTTTAAACTTAAGAGAGAGGAATGTCTATGAAGTCCCTAAGACTACTGAAATCTTTCAATATTCCGTACAGTTAACACGAAAAATAGTTTAATTCCTCTTTAGCGATGGTATTCATCATCGGAGAGGAGAAATTGCACATTTATCTGTGTTCCTTCTTGCATGCCTGGATTCCTGCCTGGTTGTATCTGTTAACCGTCTGTCAGTGTGTAACACGTCAACTCTAATTGATATAAATAATATGTTTGCAAGCCAGGAGTTGAAACCTTACAAGCCTTCTCAATGGAAACCTGTCAGATGGGGAAATGTTTTACATTATGACTCTGGTGGTTAACTGACACTGATCCTGAGTGATGTGCAGTGAATGAACATGGAAAAAAACAAGCAGTCTAAAGACCTGCAACAAAAATACAAAGTAAAATGCATAAAATGTGTTGCAGAGCTATGCATTTCTCCATTAGTGGGAACCGGAAGGAAATTTATAGTTTTTCTAACGAAATGAAAATCTGCTAGCAGTAAAAGCCTGGAAATTTCTAGAAAGGAAGTACGAAAGTCAAACTTTGGAAAGCTTTTTCTGAACCAACTCCTTGCATTAAAACTCAAAGTTCATAGTTGTTTTTTGTTGTTTCGACCACCAATAGTGATAAACAGTAATGCTATTTTGAAATTTTCAGAAATATATTTACTACATATTCCTACAGGTGTATGTACGAGGTTTATGAAGGGAAAATACTGAAGGCACATTTTATTTCTAAGTCCAGGGCTTCATTTCAGGAATAGGTGTGCACCTCTGCCTGCAGCAAAGCTCAGTTAAACCCCCAGGTGAGGAGAACTGTCGGGGCAGGTTAACATCTCAGAGTGCTGCTGTCAGCCAGCTGTCTGCTGCTGTATTGCTGCCAAAAATATGACGCGCCAACCCTGGCATCTGGATACCTGGCAAGGGATTCTGAGCCAAAGCTCTTCAACTGCAACCTTTCATACGACACTGAATATACAAGATCCAGAGACCTGTGATTTGGGCTTGGAGACTGCGAATGGTGGTTAACAGAATCAGAAAGGTTCAACTAAAGTTTCAGCTTTATCATTTGTAAATCAGGATTTGGAGGTTTTCTGTAGTTTGTTGAAGAAATCTTTGACATGAGCCCCCAATTGGGTAAAGTTCTTTCTGAGATGTTAAACAGAACAATTAATACCCAAACTACAAGGTAAAAATAGTGACTTTATTGAAAATATTTCCACGTGTTTGGGTGTTAATGCAGCATTCATATTTTTGTTAGATTTTTTAATGTAAACATTTAAATGTAAGTGTCTGACCAATTGAATAAGATGAAACCATTTTTAGATTAAAAGGGGTATGTTTTTGTTGTAAAATTAGGATGCAAATCACACTCAAAACCTTTTCATCAGCGGTTCTCAGTCAAGACAAATATTTAAAGTCAGTAACAGATAAGCAATTCAATCTGGCCATGTTTTACAGGAAAAAAATCACAGCACATCATATGTAATACTATTACAGGTGGGGTCCGCTGTACACACCTTTTCAAGTAGGATTTCTACCCCCCCAAGAACTGGTACCAGAGAAGGACAGATAAAAATCCAAATCTTATGGTTAAAAATTCACCAAATATAATGAAAACCTCCCGGAATGAAAAATATGAAAACATGCACATTGCTCCTGTTAACAAGCTTCATTCCAGATCAGCTGCCTTTTGTTGCGAAATGAAACGTCACCCTTTGCTGTGCATACAAAGCAATGAACTCAGATATTTGCTAATACCTTTTTATTGCAGGTGGAATTTTGCTAGCTTGTTTATTTCTCACATTTTTATAGTAAGTTTGGACATTTCTGCATGTTTGCAAAAACGCATTTGATTTATACCAACACCGACAGCTCAAAAGGTAAATGTATAAGTAATAAAAAATGACGCAATTATTCCTCATACACATCTTCTGCAGACCTGTTCTAATCCCAATCTGCAAAAAGCTTGACTGTTTTGCCATACTTTCATACCTGTTTCTTCTAAAACTTAGAATTCATAATATCAGGTTTTAAACCATCTTTTAACTGCTTGACTAAGCTGGCACTTATCTGCTGCATATTTCATTTATCTGACACTGAACGCTATGTTCTCTGAACCTGTTGGATTTTTCATTAGTTCAGGGATTTCAGCAGCTGTGAAAGTCTCAGAGCGTAACAGACAGTTCACCCTGTATACAAGCTCCAGCTTTGTTTACAGAGGAGGAAGGAAAGCGACAGATCTGCCAACCACAGTTCTGGCTCTCTTTGGTTGTGATGGTTCTCTGTGGGTCATCTGGTCAGTTAAATCATCTTGGGCAGAAATGACTGGATTTGTGGAGCTTACAAACTAGAAAAAAAAAAAAATCACTCAGACATCTCTTAGATTGTAATACATTTTTTAAATGAATTTTAATGAGGAAATGTGCAATGCCAAGCTTATGTACAGCACTATGTACTTAACAACCGCCATTTAAATGTATAATTTCGAGGATTAAACACGTCCACAAAGTGTATCCATTTATATTAAACAAGGAAACATGGATAATTTGAGACATTTGTTCTTACAACTTATTCATAAAAATAAACTATTATACTATACTATACAGATTAGGAACAAGAACACAAATGCACACTACATACCTTAGATTTGTGTTTGTAGAAAACAACTGAAAATCATGCATCATTTTCCATCCATTATGTGCAAAACAAAATTCAAATGTAATGCATTGAAGTTTGTGGTTACAAAGTGACAAGATATAAAAAAGTTCCAGAGGCCTGAATACCTTTGCAATGCACCATTGGCGTAGCCATGGGTGTGCCAGCGCCACCCACAGAGCCAGCTGGCACACCCAAAAATCTGAATGCATTATATACATATGTAACGACTTTTTTTTCTTCCAAAAAGCGCCTAGCGAATAATCTAGCCACATTTCTGACCACCCTTAGCTACTTTCTGTGAAACTTTCCTGCAGTCTAGAGACCCAGCTTGCTCCTTCCCGACGCTCAGAAAGGGAATGATCTGCGCATGTGTATGCAGCACGATCAGAGTATGTCCAATGACCAATCATAATCCTTTTTCGGTTCATTTCACGCACTAACAAACGAAGTTGTTTGGTAGTTAATTTTAATTCAAAAGTAAAAAATAAATCTGCATGTATATAAGACCAATCTTTCAGGCAGAAGCTTGTCTGTACTAAGCTGCATCTCACACCTGTGGTGCATTCAAGGAACGTTCGAAATGTGTGGTGAGTTCAAAAAACGTAGGACATTTAAAACTTATGACAAAAAAAACCACCGAAAATAATATCATAAGCAATAAACTTCTGTTTAATGGCAGTTGGCAAGAAACATTTTATGCATGCTAAATATGCCCTACTTATTTTTTACAAAGTACTAAAGAACAAACAAACATCTATATTCTCTCTATTAATTCCGTCTTCTTGAGATATCTCAGCAAAAAAATTTTTTCCAGAACTTTAAATTTTGTTTAAAAGGTCTTTGATGTCCAGTTGCAATTTGATATCTTGTAAATTTTGTACCAGTTTTCTCAATAGTTTAAATAATAACAGAACATGTTCCACTGTCTCTTCTTGAAGACAAAAGTCAGATTTCCTTGTAGCATGTTTCCCCTGTTTAAACAATGTATTGTTTCACCCTGTAATCCTAATCAAAATATAATGATTTCCTCCTTTCTGTTTCAATCGTCATCACATGATGACATCATCATTATGCAAATTAGCGTATGACGTCATCTGGCGAAATCTAGTGACTTTCCGGGGCAACTTCAGCTACTTTCTGCTAGACAGTTGGCAACACTGGTGGTGAACAGGATTAAAACCAGCAGCAGAGCTACAATGCTCACTGAGAGACTAGTTGATAGCATCTCATTGCTCATGTTCGAAAAAGAGCTTGCAGACAAACTAGACTCTGACGAAATAATAAACCTGTTTAAGGCCAAACCACGCCGCCTTGCCTTGTGAAGCTGCAATCCGAAGGTGGGAAGTTCAGATGCTTAAATAATATGTACATGTGATAGTGTGAGTAAGAAACAAATAGGATAAGATAAACAGGTTTACTTATAAATATTACAGGATATGCATTTGAAAATTGTTAATTTAAATAGCGTTAAAAACATGTGTTTAAAGGTTGAAAACTTATTATAATGTATTTTAGAAGTTGCGAATGTGTTTGATTATACAAGTTAATGCAAGCCAGTGATTTTGAATATGTTAGTCTGAATTTATTAGTTTTGCCTGCAGGGCTGTAGGTAGGGGGAGCTCTTGGCAAAAATGTTATATTTGTCGAGAACAAATTTGGCACACCCAGTGTTTGCTGGTGCACATCCAGTGCCTTTTTTCTGGCTACGCCACTGCAATGCACTGCAATGCACTGTAGATTAATCTGGTATTCACTGGAATTTATCCATATTTATTTTTATTTTGTAATGGTGGGTTTTCTGCCTTTTTGTCACAAGAACACCATAGGAAATTGTTCAGTTGATAAAGCAGAGAGAAAATGTATTACAGTGTAAAGAAGACACTAAATGTCTGCTGAAATCAGAACATCTCAACTTGCAAAATGTATTCAAAGATAAAAAAATATATATATATATATATACTTTTTCAGAATCGGGGAAAGCAGCAAGGAAAACTAAAGGTGGTTTGTGGATTTTGTTGAAATTGAGAGAGAAATAATGATATCACCAATGGAAACATTTGGGTGAAAACATCTGGGAATGTAAAAAAATAAAATAAAGAAAAGCACTGAATTTATGAAAAAGTGGAAATAATAAGGTGAAAGAAGAGAAGCAGTGCTGGAAGAAAGTGTCAGAAGGGAGTGGGCAGAAATGGGCTGCTGGGAGATTCACACCAAAGGTCAGCAACAACCAATCAGGGCAGCCAGGGCCTTGCTTCCAGCGTCGCTCCACGGGTCTGATGGAAAATCCCACTGAGCAGCCGCTGACCTCGGATAAAGAGGACTGGGGAGTAATATGAGATAGAAGGAATAAGAAAGAGAAGGAAAAAGAAGCAGGTGAGGGATAAAGAAAAAAGAGCAAGATAGAAAAGAGTTGAAAAAGTGATCTTTTTAGCTACAGTTGACAGGAGCACAACTCATGGCTGTTGTTGGGAAACCGCAGCGAAGCTTGTGTAATGCAAATTACACAAATGCACAATTACATGCAAATTACAAAAATGCAAATTATCACAAAAAAGACAGGTAGTCAAATGTTAACAACCACTGTTAATAGGAAAATGTAGCCCTTTGGTAAAAATATTTGACTCAGCAAGACAAAAAGTAATCTTATCATATCCAGATTGACTCTGCTTTATGTAATGACCTCACTGCACAGATAATATTACAGACTGCTGAGAATGTTTCTTTTCTTAGGTCAGCATGACATTAAACATTTTTTACAAGTGAAAATTTGAACTTAAAATGAACATAAATTTATGTCACGGCTAAAAGCTTTTGCAGTAACATGAATGTTTACATTTGTTTACAATGTTTTCTTGGAAAAACATTTCCATTAATAAGTGCAATTAATATTTTTTGTGCTGATCCTTCCTCTCCATATATTCAGTTTGGTGTCTTCTTCTATAAGAAAATTGAGGCTACAAAGATAAAATATATTTGTGTCAATGCTAAATCTTGTGTACATGACTGGAACACATAAGAAACAACTGAAATATCAAGTCAGTTGTGTTTTTATTAATTTAATTTTAAACAATTAAAAATGGGAATACATTCCTGTCTTTTTCGCCCTAAAGACTCAACAGTTGCATAATTTAAATGTTCACCAAATTCCTTATAACTATAGAAGCCCTCAGCAAAACAACAATCTACATTGAAGACCAAGGTATACTTGTTATAGTTTTACTATTATCTAAACGTTTGCCACATGAACCCAACTTGTTGCATACAATGCTTGATTTAGAGTTTTCCCTCTTCTGCCACTTTTAAGAGGCAAAGTGAACTCTTCTACTATTGAATTGACAAAAAAATAATTTCAAAGTTCTTGTTTTAAAAACGTACACAATTTAGAAGGTCTGAAAGGATACACTATAAACCAACAATAGACCTAGAAGCTGCTGCTTTCCCTTATTGTTTTGACTTTTTCGTCTCCTCTTGAACCACTTTGTCAAAGAACACAATAAAGTATCTTGATTCGTAAAGCTTTGTTAAACAGATGAGTACAGATGAGCCAGGTTAGGTAAGGCAACGCCATCAAGGGAACCATCCGCATCGGCAGCAGCGGATCAACAGCACCAGCTAAGGCACTGACCCCGGGGGTTCAGAGGAGAGGAGGCCAGGATCCTGACCTCACCCAAGCACCACCTGGAGAGCACCCAGGCAGCCACAGCTGACAACTGCCCCCAACGCAGAGGGCTCCCACAGGCGAAATACTGGAACAATGTGTGTATGTTTTTATTATATGTGTAAAACAACAGGCTAGCATATTCAAATACACAAATAAATTAATAAATAGATTGGTAGATAGGTAGGTAAATTAATTAATTAATTAATTAATTAAATTAATGAGACAAATACAAGACCAAGTAGTAAAACACGGATCAATAAAAGCAAGTAAAACATGAAAAGCAAAAAGACAGGCAGTAAATATTAATCAGTTAATTAAAAGCTTGGCTTAAAAGGTGAGTCTTGAGCCTACTTTTAAAAACATGAACGTTCTCTGTGGCCCTGAGGTTCTCCTGCAGCCTGTTCCAGAGGTTAGGGCCATAATAATGGAAAGACGCCTCACCAGGAGTGTGTGTCCTGACTTTAGGGATGACAAGGAGACTGCTGCCAGAGGAGCGCAGAGAAGGTTCATATTGTAAAAGCAGTTCTTAAAGGTAAGAAGGCCCAAGACCATTTAAAACACTTAAAAACCATTAAAAGAACCTTAAAATCGATCCTAAAACATACAGGGAGCCAATACAATGAGTTTAAAACAGGAGTAATGTGCTCCCGCTACCTGGTCTTCATCAGGACACGTGCTGCTGAATTTTGTGGGAGTTGTAAACCTGTTGTAATAATAATAATGATGGCTTGCATTTATATAGGGCTTTTCGAGATCCTCAAAGCACTTTACAACTCCATTAATCATTCACTCTCACATTCACACACTGGTGCTCTTTTTGGGGAGACCAGAAAGCAGGGCATTACAGTGATCAATTCTACTGGTGATAAAAGCATGCATCAGTGTCTCCGTGTTGGCCCGAGAGAGAATGGGGCGGACTCTGGCAATGTGCTTAAGGTGATAAAAACCTATTTTAGTTATGTTTTTAATGTGAGGGATAAAAGTTAGCTCAGAGTCAAAAATCACACCCAGGTTCTACACTTGTAAAGGATTAAAAGACAGTGGTTGTAGTTTTGATAAAAGTTTCTCTCTCTGAGCCTCAGGACCGATGACTAAAACTTCAGAACCATTTGTGAACAGCACCAGAGAGGTTAATCTGTTTTAAACGGGTTAAAAGAATAGTGTACTTAGTCTACTTATGTATTACTCAAGTACTTTATTTTTAAACTCATAAAATTTTACAATATGCAACTCCTTAACATCGTACATATTACAGCAAGTCTGTGATATTATTATAGACAATAGACAATGATATACAACAATTTAACACAGTGCTGATTTAACTGAACCCACCTTGTGCACGTTTCTTACAGAATGGTAATGTGATCACTGAGCCCACTGCACTTATCACAACCCACCAGCCAGAGAGGGCGTTGTTTCCCCCATATTACATGAACCCAAATTCAATGTAATGACTAGTGGAATCATCCACCATATCAACCCTGTTACACAAGCATGTATTGACCTTGGGGAGAAAAAAGATTTTTAGAAGTTTCAGGTACTTAAACTTCCAGTACTTCATACTGGATTCAGACCGTCCTCCAGTCAGAAGAAGTTTTCTGTAAGTGTGTCATCTGAGTAATAATTTTAGATACCTTGGTAGGAACAGTCATGGGAATCATGAGCTCAAAATCCAAAGTTTGTGTGCCTTTTAATGATCAATGTAGGGGAATTACATTGATGTGTGTCCAATAATATTCAACACTGACAGAGGGAGTACATTTTCACATTTAAACCACAATCTTAATACTCACAAATTCCTTGTTATTCTCCCAGCAACCAGCAGAGCAAAGAGATGGTGCAGTTTGGAGGTATAGTGGACTTTCCCCATATGGGACAGCTAATCCATTCCAATTTCTATGTACACAGGGCCTTAGCTTAATGTTCTGGTAAGTGGAGTGGAGAATGAGGATTCTGTGATGCAGCAGCAGGTGTGTACAGGTCCCATGGAATGGATATGCTGCAACTGCAGCAACCACACTCCTTCATGAACCCCTAGGACTCACTATGGTAAATCAACCTCTCCATGGAAACATTGTGCACACTCAAAGCAGCCGGGTAGCTCTTAAGCACTATGATAAATAGGGGCAATCCCACTCTGCTCTAATACACACTTTAAATGAAGCTTTTGCTTAAGAATGCTTAATAATAAACTAACATTTTAAATTAGTGCAGCATACAGTACAGTAGATCCACACTAAAGGAATTTCAACAATATTATAAGTAATGACAATAGACCAGAATTGATACATTTTCTTAGTAAATGTATGTTATAACTGTAAGGCAAGGCAATTCAAGGTGCTGTATCACCCTATATTGTTTGTATATTAGTTAAAAAAAAGAGAATTAAAAAAAACCCTCTGTAACATGTTTTTCTTAGGTGTATTTGTTATTTCCTATATTTTTGCTGTTCTTGAACTGCTCCTTGCCGAAATTATTTTCTCTCAATGTATTGGACAAGCAGCTGTCCATCTACTAATGTTGGCCAATTGGAAACAATTAAGCCTCGTTTGTACCTCTCCGTCTGTGGAGATGCGCAGAGACGCAGCGCTATTATCCATCAACGCAAGGGCTGTCCGTCATTCACGCAAATACACACAGAGTAGAGCCCAATTTTTTAACTATCCCCTGAGCGAAACACAGTTCACGTCTGTGATTGGTCAGCCTAACATCAGCCCCAGATCATTTCACCAGAACGTTGATCTATAGTCAATGTAATTGGTAGTCAATGCAGATTTTGGGCACTAGATGGTTTATGTTGCAAGACCAGTTTATCTAATATGGTCTTTTGGCGATTTTGAACACCAGGAGGTGTAGAGAACAAGAAAACAGACCGCTGTGTTAATTTGTTCCATCAATTTTTAGAGCATTCAATGACCTGCACTTAAAAAGCAAAAAGCTTTCCAGCTCAATCAAAATCATTCTCAGTCGGTCATTGCTCCTTGAGTGGAAATGCATTTACAAGCTGAAGAAAATTAATTGTTGTTGACCAGAGACGTCACGGCAATAATAGGCAGACTGGCTAGAAAAGGTTTGCGCAGGACAATTGCTTTATAACACTGACACAGAGACGTAGAAGTACAAAAGGAAAATGTCTCTGTCAATACGTGTGCGTGTGGGTGCAAACTTGCTGACGGAGAAGTATAAACTAGGCTTTAAGGTCCAGTAATGTGAGCTATGGGGACCTTGATCTGGTTAATCAGTTGAGAAAAGAAGATGCGTAAGGGCAAAAAAGGGAGGAATGGCGGCGCTTCATGGAAGATTCTTGTTGTGAGTTTGAGCTGATTTTAATGCTATTATTTTATGCTACATTGTGTTAGGTAGTATTTGCTCTAGGATATAGATAAAGGAGATTGTTCTGTGCTATCGCTTAAGTTTATTGGTTAGGAAGGAGACGCCAATGCTGTTCTGTTAGCTTCGCTTTTCTTTAAAGGAGGGATGGCACGTTCTTCTTATGCAGAAAGAGCAATACATCCAGTACATCAATAATTTTACCTGAAATAGACCTGTAAGTTCAATAAATGATTTATACTACCTATTTGAAATTTTGTAAGTCCGCACCGAACGCCTTGAAATTAGCTGCATGTCTCTTTAAGAGTCTTGGACACGCCCCCTTCAACATGCTGCTGTCATCGTCATCACAACATTCTCCAGTCGCACGGGGACAAAGGTTTACAGTACTGTAGCATCAGTGCGCCGGACTTTTGGAAGACAGACATATCTTTCGGTTTACTATGGCCACTCAGGACATGGTACAAGCATTTGCATTTGATCCCGTCTCTCACCCTGAAAGGGAAATATTGGAGTGTGTTCAGAGGCTCGTTCAAGAGCTAGTACTTTCCACAGGTGCTACCTGATTGCTACTGATGACACTCAGCCTCTGCTTTAGTGCTCTGGGAGCGGGGGAGGGAGGGCTGTGGAGAGATGGTAATCAAAATTTAGGGGCGTTGCTGGGAGGTTAGGGCGTTCCTAGGAGGACCCTGGCGTTCAGTGCTCAACATGGCGGCCGCGAGAGTGTATAGATATTACTCAAACATACATAAATTACCCTAAGAAACACTTTAGGCGTGTTTTTTAAGGAGGGAATGGCATAAGAATGTGATGAAAAGCTTTAAAATGTGGATTTTACATGTAACCCCTCCTTTAAGTGGAAACATTAAGCACATGGGCTCAGGGCTTCTGCACAGAGTTCTTGAGTAGGTAAAATACTACTGTATTAGAAATTGTGTTGTTTAGCTATTTGTAATTTGTTTTGTGAGCTAATTTGGGATTTGTGTAATATCTAAATAGTGGGTTTTGACGGTCTGCCACTCAAGCTGCGGCACCAGAAGTGCTCAGGGACTTGTCTCTGCATGCCCTGAGGTTCAAACTGTCGGCAGAGGACTGGAGGAATCCTTGAACTCGTTCATGTAAAAACGGTGGGTTTCTAAGGCTACTGTGAGTACACATAAATTAAACAACACCTATGAGCCCCAACAAGTGTGCCAACAAAGTGGTGCCACAAATCTAAATGTTAAAGAACTAAAAAAAAGAATCCAGGGTAATCCATTTCAATAATGGTGTGATTCCCCCTCATGTTTTTTCTTTTCGTTTGTTTTTTGTTTCGGCAGTAAATATTGAATATTGAAAGAAACCTCCACATGGTTTTTCCACATTTAGAGATATTAAAAAAACAAGTAGGTAAAACCTAGGATGGAATTTCAGTGGAGGTCAAGTCTGCAGCATGTATCTCTGAATATTTATTATCTGACAGCACTTATTTTCCCATAAAAGGTAATTATGTGTCTAAAAAAGCAGATGTATATCTATGACTTATAAAACAGTAATACAGGGTAAGTCCTTAATTTTACCAGCAAGAGCAACTTAGAGGTGGTTTATCAAGTGCATTGACATCCACAGGGAAAGAATGGAACAAATTCAGTTTTCCAACTTTCTCTTAAAAAGACCTACATAAACTGTGTGCTCATAATGTATTCACATCAAACAGGTCAATGTTTTTGCTAAAGTTGCCCCCAAACATGAGTTTAAAATGTGTCAGCAAAATGTGGTTTTACATCCTTGTGTTTTTTTGTTTCATTTGTAAACTGGGGAATTTATTTGGCTGAAGGCCGGATGCCAAATTGTGCAGAGAATTTTGTTTTATTAAAAGTACATTGACTTCAGGGTGGAGGTTTAGCATTTTGGATATAAACTTAAAAAATGCTTGCTTAAAAGTTTAGTTATTTTTTATATACTTATGCTATATGAAAGAAATGCAACAACGCCATATGATTTATTTGTGTTTGTGTTTATCTATGCATGTGTAATTATTTCTTTTTAGTCTCCAAAAACCTAACTGCACAAGCAATGTAATACTGTCTTTATACAATGCTATGCCATTAAACAAATAGTAGTTTATTTACTAGTGCGGCAATGTACACATGTACAATAAGACAGAAGTGCCACTGTATTGACCCACACTGTAACCAGTAAAACACCAAATAGCCATGTTTTTCCTACTTCATTTCTTTGACTATATTTATAACAGCAAAACTGATTAACATTGGAACAATTCACAAAAGAATAAAGGTTGCAAAATTATATAAGACATATCTGTTTTTTACTACTAGTGTTTCTTCTACTGCAAATACTGTACTATTATGTGTTTTCAGGATGGTTTTTCAACAAGGAAAGAAATGATCCTACAAATACGATGTCGGAGAGAGTTCCAAAGACGTGGCGTCAATTGAAGTAAAACTCTGAAGCTCATGGTAGTGAGGTGGGCTGGTGCTACAGTAGGGGGAAAATAAAGGAGTTCAGTCTCTAACGGTGCATTCTCTGGTGCGGTTTGATTTTTATATGTGAATGCCAAGCGGGCAGGGAACGCTCCAAAAGGAGGAAGTGGACTGTAGCGCAGGGCATTCTGGGTAAATACGACCAAAACAACCATGCAACAACAACCCTGCCTCTTTCTCTGCTCATGCTGAGCCCAATGTCGCAATCTGTCTGGCACATTTGCCAAAGACAACGGAGCAATCCTAAAACTGCTCAAATTTGATGCCACTCCATGATTGTTCACATTTCATGAAACGGGAGGTTTCCCCCTGCAGCGCTTCTTGGTGCAGCGCCACCACAGGTGGGGAAGTAAACATGTTGCTCAAAAGGTTCAGTTCGTTTGACAAAGTGCAGTGTGAAAGCAAACCGAACCAGCTAAACACAACATCAATGCTGCAATTTTGGTCCGCCACTGAAATGAGTCTGAATTGAATTCCACCCTGGGGTCTGTTTGCATAGAGTTTGTCTCTTCTCCCTCTGCCTGCGTGGGTAGTCTCCTGGTACTCTGGCTTCCTGCCACAGTCCAAAAACATGACTACTAGGTTAATTGGTTAGTATAAATTGCCCTTAGGTATGAGTGTGTGCTTGATTGTTTGTCTCTGTGTTGCCATGTGATGGACTGATGACTAGTTTAAGCATTCAGGATATCACAAAACCTGCTGGAGACCTGCCCCTTCCCAATCCTGCGAGGAGAAGCTGCTATAGAAAATGGATGAATGGATGTCATCAGCATAATTCAATTTAATGACATTCTAATTTTCTGTATAGTGCCAATTCATAAGAAATAATTCCTTAAAGGACATTATAAGACAAACAGATTCAATTTAGATACAGAAAAATATGAATAAAAATGTATACCAAATGTAGTAAAAACACAACGTAAAGGTAGGAGAAAACTGAAGCCCCTTTCAAACAGGCCATGAGAAACGGTAATTTTCCGACTTTGTCTGTTTTGCTTTTGTGTCTGAAAGCAATCTTCCGGACTTTGTCCGGATTCCCTTTACCGGTAATTTTACGGATGAAGACCTAGTAACAAGAGCGGACTTTTCGCGGTATGGGGTTTGCGTTCAGACAGTCAGGTAATGTTCCACGAACGCTTCAGGGGTGTGGGGTGGTGGGGGAAAGAGGAGAGGGGCAGGGAACGCTGTGAGCGCACACGTTGATGACGTATAAGTGTCACTATTTTCCTTTCAGCATCTTCATCGATGTCTCTTTCCATGTGCGCAAAATTGCACACATCACAAAGACGAGCACTGCGGGTAGATCTGCTGTTTCGTCAGCCATCTTTGCAATAATGCATTTGTTTGGGGAAATGACACGTATTCCTGCCGCACTAAGTTCACGTAATATCCACATACAACCCCCCCATTCCCCCGCACAGCCCACCCCACAGACATTCATCAGGATTCTCCTGTACATTTCTTGCTGTGTGAAAGCAGCCGAAAGGCAATGTTCTGGACAAAAGTGGCATGTTTGAAAACACAACTCCGGTTAAAGACCGGATAGAACTGTCCGCAAATATTCCAGAACTTCTGTCTGAAAACGGCTAAACAGAAAGAACAACCTGATGCAGTTAGCAGCCCCCCACTGTCCCCACAAGGACTATTGAAGAGTAGGGATTGATGTAAAGTCGGTGAATGAAGCAAGTAGCTGAGCTCCCTTAGCTAACTTTTTATCAGTTGAAAGCTAAATTTGACTGCATTGTAATGTAGCTAGAATTGAATTGGACATCATTAAACTGAAGTCATATCTGTCCATATGCTTGCATTGACCTAATTATAAACTAATGTAAATCAACAATATGTGGGGTTTTGTGGGGTCATTTTAATCTGTAAAGCACTTTAAGTTGCTCTTTTATATGAAAAGCACTTCATAAATAAAGTTTGATTTGATTGTTCAGTGATTACTCATAAAAGTCAATTTTTCAGTAATGTCTTTTTTCAGACCCCCCCCCCCCAAATTCTAATCACTTGCTACTAGTCCCGTTGCATACATTTCCTTAAAGATTTCATCAAGTTCCACCCATAATGTTTTGAGATATGTTGCTAACCAACAACCAGACAGACAAAAAAACCCTGGTGAAAATATAACCTCCTTGGTGGAGGTAATAACGGTAGTACAAGACGTACTACCGTTATTACCTCCACCAAGGAGGTTATATTTTATAAGACGCAGAAGACGTTTGTCTGACTCCAGTTGGAGCTTGTTTGGTGTTTTTGTGTTTTTTGTAGTTGTTTGGTTGCCATAAAGCAAAAACACTTTAAATTTTAGGAAGAGCTGATAGTTTTAGATTAATTACAGTTTTTCCCACATTAAAATCTGCATACCCACTGAAAATAAAATTATGTATCCTGCAACCTCCATCCACTACTGACTCTAAAAAATACCGGAGTTCATATATTAAGAGAAAATCTTTACACTTTTCAAAAATAATAGCTGTTTTAAACCCACTTATTAACTAGATTCTGATTTTTTCTTTTCTTGTATATTTTTTTGTATTAGAAGTCTGTCTTATAAATGTATCATCTGATATATTTACCAACTATTTATGGGAATTTAAATCCAAATCCTTTTGGGGATGCCAGCTATTTTTGGTTTAACATACCGTATTAACACCATAGCATGTCTTTTGTTGGAAATAAGAGAATAAAAAAACAAATGGGTAAAATTTGCTTTAGGATTATTTATGTAGGACAAGAACTGACACTATACATGTATACAATCAATATTATAAGAATTAGTTATTTTACTATACATGCATACTATTTCTACATAAAAGTCAGAGTCTGTTTCTTCCATGTTCTCAAGAAATTGTGGGAGTGTTTGTAGAAGAACATCCTCTCCTTAGAACACCTGAGATAATTAATATGTGTCTCTGTCCAGATTTCTTTTTTGCTTCCTGAGCCAAACACATCTCTATTCTCTGTCACTACCTCCTTAGTGTTTGCCTCCCAAACACAGTCCTACCTCTGGGATCCAGTCCACATGTGGCTAAGTGTGTTTCCGCTGCCTCCTCATTTCAGAGGAGAGGAGGAGCTGGGCCCTCAGGGCATAGCTGTCTAATGAGACACTGGCTGCTGTGCATTTGTCCTGTCACAGCAGAGAAACGGTACCTTTCTGTTGCTGTTGAAGCTGAGTTACCTCAGTGGGGAAACCGGCCAGGCTGCAGCATCTTTGAAAGGATTTAGTGCAGCTGAGCGTGAAATCCCAGTGTCTCATGGTGGATGTCCTTATTTTAACAGATGTTGAACTCACAACCACCTGGAAGCCTGCATGTATGATCATCTGAGGCCTTTCCCTCTGTCGTCTCTTTGTTTGTGCATTGTTGACTGCAAAGCCCATTTCTGCAAACCAGACCATGTCTGACATATTGATAAATCAATGAACCACATTGCTTGTTTTTGATGAATCATTCGGCAGTATGTTTGAAAAATAATGAATACAACAAAGCAATTTTTGTGTAATAAGTCACTAAATCGGAAATCCCACAAAAAATGTTTCAAAATCTTTTTCAGGAATTTTAGAAAACACTTTTACATACTTCAGATTAATACTCTTAATCACATTTATATGCAAGGAAATAAAGATTGCACAAACTTATTGTGCAATCTTTTGAATATGAAAAAGCTACAAATAGCTACAAAATCTTTTTCAAACTCTATTTTCTCTTTCCATATATTTCCAATACTCTAAAATACTAAATCCAGTGGCATATAGACTGTCCAAGTCAGTGTAAGAAAAGACTTATCTGTCATTCGACCGATTACAGGATGAAAAAAATACTGATGTGGGAAATCCAAAGCTCTTTGGACACTTGGACCTTTTACGTCATGAAAAGCTCCCTAATGCAAAGTCAAACAGCATAGAAATATCCATATAATTCTGAATTCAGCTGCATTATGTGCAGAGCAACAGATTAATATATATATAAATATATATTTTACTTTGTTTTAGATGGTCATATATGTGCACATAAAGTATTTTACTTATAGTCACTTAGGTAACACGCTGCTGCAAAGCAGAAGATACAATGGAACTGAAATATATACAGCATGAATTGTTTTCTATACTGTTTTACTCTCCATCGTTTTGGCTGTAGCATCATCCATTTAAACATTCAGTTTGTGAAAGACCTGAAAAAAAGACATAATCACAACATCTCAAACTGATAAAGACCTGAATCTGTTGCAGGAAAGAAGTGTTGGAAGAAGGAGGGAAGCTGTGGCACAGGCGTCAGTATGTAGCTGTCAACGCTTTCAGGCATGTGTCGGCTCAGTGCCGAGGAAGGAGGGAACCCCCCACTGAGAGGAAAGTCCGACGAATAACTCATCACAAAGAAACCCTGACAGTGTGTGTGCACGTGTTTGTATCAGTAAGTGTGTATGGATGTGGATGAGTGTGAGAGATGGAAAGGGAATTACAGCACAGCTCCTTATTAGCAATCATTTCAGTGACTTAAGTCAATTGGTTTTCCTTCAGGTTCTTGGAATATCTGTGCAAACTGTTACTTGCACATGATAGTTCTTTAGAGCTGCTTTACTTTGACTTTTATTGATTAAAGCTGGAAGTATATTGACTGCTTTGTAGTAAAAGAAATGACTTTCTCAGAAAAAAGATGCTCATACTGAAATAGAAACCTGTTAGGGCCTCCTCAGTTTCTTTCTGTCTCAGTCTTCCTCCTGGCTGTGCTTTTCTGCTCCATGCTCTGTTCAAGGTCAGTGGCTTCCCAGCAGGACTTCTGATCAGAGGGATGAGCCGTGGCTGGAGGCAGGAGGTTTCCTGCACCTTGCAAGACGTCGCTGCGGGCGGCCAGCTGAGTACCGACTTATCCTCCTCTCTCCCTTTTTTATTCATGAATGAGGGCTGAATCATAGTTGAGAACTGAACTATGGAGTCTTTATTCTCCTAAATAGTGGTGTTGGAATAAATGAGGACAAAGTCCTGGAAAAAACCTGGGTGGCACCAAATAGCTTTCATTCCTTGCAAAACCTTAAGCGTAACCTGAACTGAGGTCTATGCATTCGAATGCACCAGACCTGCACACACTTTTCTGTTTGTTCCTTTCCACTTCATGTCGCCATGGTTACATCAAAATACATGCGGTATTCATATTATGAGGGAAAGAAAAATGATCAAGAAGACTTAGCGGCTTTTTTAAACGTAACTAAAACAGTGAAAATTCCATAGCGTCCTAATATTTCCAGCTGGGTGATGGTATCTACAGTCAGAGTTGACAAACTATGAGCGACAAATTAGAAAAAAACGTTTTGTAATGTGAAGAAAGTCTCCATAGTGTATGACTGAAAATGCATTAAGTTACAGCTTTGATAAATATAGCTAAAACCAGATATTTACATACCCTGTGTATAAATACAAAAGCCTTTTCTCACGTTGTCATTAAAAACTAGAATAAACTTTTCCTGTTGTCCGTTGGGTTAACCAAAACCAAAAAAAGTGGGTTTCATTTTTCAAAGTCTTATTTGCATCCATGTTATATATTCATTTATGACTGTCACAGCTTCAGATCAAATATTCGGAGCAAAATATTTAGCTTCCAAACTAAATATTTAGTAGGAAGCTTAATATTTAGTTTGCAAATTCAATATTTAGGTATGTACTGTGACATTTATAGATTATTGAATAACATGGTGAAAATATAACAGAAAAATGAACTTCCATTTTCTTTCTCTTATGGTACGCTAAATAACTCAAATTACTGGTGTTAGTTTTGACTGTGTAACTTTACAAACAGTACCCTATACTCTCACACACCTTTTCAGCTCTTACATTTTCTAGGGGACTGAGATCAGGCCTTTGTTTTGATCACTTCAACAACATTGATTATAAAACTCTCAGCTTAGATATGTTACTAAGACATTTAAATTTAATTTGTTTTCAGATCCTTCACTTCTAACCACTTTTATCTGTATATTTTTGGTCATTTTCCAGTTGGGAGACCTATTTGCACTTTAGCTTTAACTTTCATGATGACGTCTTGGGATATTAGTTGATTTTTACTGCAAAATAACACCCCCACAACATGATTCTGCAAAACCCATACTTTAAAGTGGAAGGTGTTCTTAGACTTACAGGTGTGCATTTGCAAACTGTTATTTGATGTTTGATGTTAATTTTGGAGTTCTGGCTTCTTCCTCACTGAGTAGCCATTCAGCTCCTGTTTGTACAGGACTTGTGGCGTCACCGCACCTGGGGCTGGTGGGGCAAGGCCCCACCAGATGTCGCTGTGGAGCTCTAAGCACGGCATGCTTAAATTAATTAGTAGAACAGGATCGTTCTTTATAGACTAATATTATATGACAACTGATTCTCTTACCAAGAAAATTCTGTTATAAACATTTGTGTATAGCTATCTAAGTTTTTGCCAGAACACTGACAAGCTCAGTAGGCTAAATCCTCTTGAAGCAGCAACTGGGGCTGGCCCCTTAACGTTTGTTTAAATTATGAAATCACAGTGCGCATGTCCAACGTGCGCTCACTAGACAGTCGAGGTGCACAAATGCCACGGCCCCAAACTCAGATTCTGCTACCTTCCTCGATACAGAAAGGCAGGTATGCGTCATCTGGCGTGCAGTCTGCTGGAAATTTATTAGAAGAAGAAGAGATCCTACTATATTACTAGAATTTCACAATAGTATTTGGGAAGGTCGGAAACTACCACAGAGTTGGAAGGAAGCAGTAATTATACCAATATGTAAACCAGAGAAAGATGAGACAAAGCCAGGTAATTATAGACTGATAGCATTGACTATGTGGTTTGATTAGAAAGGTACTTGGGCAGTACATATTCAGAATATAACAACTAAATGTTAAACAGTTTTAAATATAATGAGATGTTTAGTGGGAACAGACTGGGGAGCAGATATGATGTCATCAAAAGCTATATACATTGGTTTAATTAGATCAGTATTCGATTGTGGGTGCATAGTTTATAATTCGGCAGTAGAAACAACTTTTAAAAAGTTAGACTTTATTCAGTACCAGGCTTTAAGACTCTGTACAGGTGCAGCAAAATCAACCCCAACAGCTTCAAATTAGGTGGAAATGGGAGAAATGCATCTTTATATTAGTAAAGAACAACTTATATTAAATTAATGGGTGAAATTGCAAGAGCATGGTCAGGATCACCCCACTCAAGTATTAATTAAACCTTGTTCGCAGAAAGAGGTAAAGGAGGTCCAGAGTTTTGGATGGATAGCAACCAGGAAAGCAACAGAAACCCAAACAGATCAAATAAATATTAGCCCAGTAGTTCCATTACCGATAATATCACCATGGATACTTCCAAATGTAAAAGAAGATCATACCTTGTTATAAAGCAGAGACAAAGAAATTAATTAATTTTTACACAGTATATGACTATATTAATCAATTTTATGGTTATGTTCAAATCCTTACAGATGCATCAAAAAATACAACTTATCAAGTGGGTGTGGCTTTCAATATTCAGTAGTATCAGATAAAAGAAGGGAAAATTATCAATAATGGACTCTCAGTGTACACAGGGGAAATGTTGCCATTATTGTTAGCTGCTCAGTGGGTGGAGGAAAATAAACTATTACGTACAATAATCTGCTCAGATTCTAGTTCACCTCTAGTAAGCTTGGATAACAGTCATTCAGAAGGCAGACCTGATATTTAGTTGAGATTTTACAAACAATCTTTTGAATAAATATGATGTGATTAATATATACATATATATATATATATATATATACTCTTTATGGGGGGGGTACCAGCACATTATGGTATTACTGGCAATAAGGATGCAGTTAAAACGGCAAAAGAGGCTGCAAAAAGAAATCAAGTAGTTTTTAACATCAACATCAGCAGAGCTGAAATGAAAAGCATGATAAAACAGAAAATGGGGGAAAGATGGCAAAAATGGTGGGAAAGGACATGGAAATGGTTTTATCTATTCAAAGGAAAACCGGAGACATGAGAAGCACAGGGAGGACCAGGAGAGAGGAGAAAATAATATCTCGACTTAGATTCGGACTCACTGGGTTAAATAGTACTCTATTCATTATAGGAAAACATCAAGCAGGAAAATGTAATAGTAGTGGAGAAAATGAAACCATAGAACATGTTCTGTTGCATTGTCAAAATTATAAAAAACAAATAAGACAACTGATTCATAACTTGGGAAAAAACAGGATTAAGCTAGACATAAAGGATTTATTGCAAAGAAATTCTGGATGTGAAAGTTTTATGGCTGTATTTCAGTTTCTAAAAGAAACTAATCTGTATGACAGGATATGAGTTTTTTTTCTGATTAATTTATTTGAGCATCATTCCGCTCCACACTCCAAGGAGTTAATGGCGGCAATGCACCAAATTATTGTTTGCCATAACTGCCATAAAACTACAAAGAAGAAGAAGAAGATGAAGAAGAAGAGATCCCGCTATCATCAAACCACAGCAGGAAGTGATCCGCCCTATTTTGCCAAATGCGAAAGTTTGTTGTGGAGCATAACTCATATTAAAATATCAGAATAGCACACATCACATTAACTTTCTGTTGGATAGAAGTGTGCAGCCATCTAATATTCATGCTAGATTTTTTTGATGAAGTCTAAATTTAGCACGTTGCCTCTTGAACGGAAATTAGAGATTTAACCTTTGGGACGTCACCAGCCAGTGGATTTTAACATTGTTCAAGGACTTTAAGAGGTTATTATAGATTTAAGGGGGACTATCTGAAAGATTATACAGTTATTGAAACGTTTGCCCAGATGAAAGATCTGCATTTTTGAAAGAACACAACTGGTGAGTGATCCTTTATTTGTAATTTAATGTAGGCTACAAAAAAAGGTTCCATTCTTTAATTACATTTACATAAAATGGTGTTTGTAGTGTGTAGATGTGTGCTATTTTATGTGGTTTATTTAATATTGAATCAATATAAAATTAATCACATAAGATAACAATCAATATTATTGATCAAAGTCAGACTGTATGCATCACAGAAGAATGAGCTGCTGCTATTAGGTATTGAATTGCTGTCCCCCACCTAACTTATCATGCCAGAGAAGCCACTGAAAATAACACTCTACAATTAGCTTTAACCAGGTCTTTTGTTCCCGGGTTGGTCCTCACATTTCAATTAGAAACACTTTTATGTCTGGGACAGAGAGTCCATCCCCTTCCAGAATGGTAAGGTAAGTGGACATCCTCGTTATGTTTATACTTGTGTATAATTGTTTGAACAGACACCTGACACATTGAGGCACCTCCAAATTATACCTAAGGATGAACCAGACATGTAGAGGTACACAATTCTTTACCTGATGCATTCACTGATGCTTTTGATTTCTCCATGATGCCACACAAGGAAGCAGTGTATGAAGTGTTCCCAAAAAATACATCTATGTATGGACCTGTATTTATCTCAAATGTTGTGAATTAACCCATCAGAAAGTTAATAAAGCCATGACATCATCACAGCAAGCTGATAAACTTCTAGCAAGAAAAACAACAAAAAAAATGAATCTTTGTTAGACAAATCAAAAGATGCTTCGATGCTCTGTGAGATTTGAGTTGGAGCATAAAGCAAACAGCAGTAAGGGAGAAGAATGATGAATAGTAATATTGACAAAGAAAGCAGGATGTAACTGAAGAATCCAGCAATGAACAATGAAAACCAGGGAGACTAAACACAGAGATGTGATCAGTAATATAGGAACCAGGTAAATCTAACCAGTAGAATGTCAAACAGCTGTGGAGAAGTGGGAGCAAGACGACTGAGGACAGGAGACTAATTACACAGAGGGAACCAAAATTCAAGCCTAACCACCATTTTACACGGGGTGCGTCAGCGGCATGGTTTTGTTGCGACCTCCGCGGCGCGTCAATGCCCACCCGAAGCATTTCAGATGGCTGTGCTGCTGTCCACAGAAATGTACTCGCGAGATCATAAAGTCACAGGTGAACAAACTTTAAACAACTTCTCTTAATAGGTATCACCACAAGGCTTTTACTGGTAGCTGACATGATGTTGTATACTTTAAAAAAAGTTTTCTTTAAACTCACCATCCACTCCTATAATTGTTGAGATTTCGATCCATGCCTTCTCCTTTTTTGGTGTGGTCTATGTTAAAAGTAGGTGTGGTGTCATATATAATTTTGTAATTCTCCACTGCCAGGATAAAAGCCTTGTTATCCATGCTGAAAAACCCCCAGATGATTTCCTCAAAAGATGCAAGGAGCAAACAAACCATTTGGTCACAGGTAATGAAGTAATAATTACAGTTAAGCAATTGCAAATCTGCACGTGTCTTTTATTTTGAAATGTACTGGATGCTTTATACTGATACTGTGTGTGATTTCCTGTTTTTGGAAGAGTGGCTCATCAAAAATAGAACCCAAGCGTATTTTTAGTGGAGAGGCATGACAACATGCTTCTGGGAACGTGCTGTGGCGCATCCAGAGTAAACCAAACCATAGACTATAACGGCTTCAATTAGCCGCGGACACCGCGCCGTGCCATAGCGCGCCACTGACACATCCCGGTATAGACTGGGGGTAAGACTAACATGGAGAACAACCTAAATGCACAAACAGAACATCAAAAATGAGTAAAAAGCCAAACACAAAAAAATGAAGTAAAATGACAACGCAAGAAATGAACTGATATGGATATGGATGGCTTAAATTACAAAAATGATCAGACAACAAAATAATGGAAAACCAAAACAAACACCCATTGGTCATGACATCAACAAGGTATCATTTTATGCTCATATACATTTCGACATTTACATTAGTTAGACATAGATTTAAATAGATATGTGTGCACTCTCAGATACTCCTTAAACATAGCATTGCTGTGCTGATTGTCTGCCATGCAGGATTTAAAAAGGAAATTCTCATTTAAAATACTAAAACTCAAAAGCTGTAGTAACCCAAAGGTGCAAACATTGAAAAAAGGGCCAGTAACCATAAATAGACTTCAGAATAAACAATAAAGATGATTTAAACTTTAAAGACAGCAAAAAAAGATAACCATTGGTAGTTTAGGAATAGAAATCCAAAACACAACACAAAGTTAGGTATGACAAAAGAGACTAAACTTGATCAGAACTGAACAGGTGAGGTGAAAACTGGAGAACTTGGTGAAAAAGCATCATTTTGTCATAATTTCCCCCCCTTTCTCCTCCCTTGACTTACAGATGCTTCCCTCTTGAAAAGTGAATGAAGGTTAGACCCATCAATTTATCTGAGCATTAAATCATCTACTTCACCATATTAATCTTTCCCATTAGTCCTATCTTGCTGGTCGATCACAGTTTCAACTGCGATGGTGCTTCCGCCTCGCTGATGCAATTTAGATTGCTTCCCCAGGTTGAGGAATGGTGTCTCAGCAGGTTAAAGCACAAACTGTACATCACCACACCTGCATTACAGGAGATTTGAATCATGTTTTTGCCTCATCTACTTCATCTCCCAATCGGTTTTCAATTTATTTATATTTTGCTCTTTCAGCAATACCCTAAACTCTCTGACCTTCCAACTTATGTCTATTTTTTTTCTCTGCTGTACAGTGTCACGTAAGAAAAACCTAGCAAAATATCAACACAAATTAACTCTACAAGCATAACAGAGATATTAAAATTCTGGTAGAATAGGATGGTAATTTCGTATCTGTTATTAGCTCAATTTGTTTCACTTTAAAACACTTAATGAGCAGTTTTCTCCTCGCAGTATCATTATTCAGCACTATGTTCCATCCATCAGCACTAAAAAGAGACAGGAAACTGAAGGAACCCACATTTATTTCTTTATGCCGAGTTGTTTTCCATACGTATGAATCAGAAAAAGACAAAGCCTTTTGGGTTAATTAGGGACTTGACCCCCATGGAGAACCTCCTGCTCAGTTTATCTCCTGCACTAACACGTGTGCAGCTAACAGTCTTTTAAACCACCACTTATTTACATTTAGAGTGAGTCATATGACCCTAGCAACCCTGAACAGGAATATTACGAGTCACAGTTAAAAGGAATCAAATACGTTTAAGTGCTGACTTTTTAAAAAGCAATTAACCCGTTTGTGTAAATGTCATGTCCCCAAGTTCCCATCCCCCTCTTTTTTACACTTAGTGAAGGTTTGATTAGACATGGCATCGCTTTGTTATCCACTTAGGAGTATCTAACCATTTCATCTCGCCATTGCTTCTGGAGGCAAATTCGCATTTCTTCAGCCTGATTGGTGGGTGTGAAATTGGAAAGTTAACGCCAAATTGCCATGAGGGGGGAATAGAAATGTGTTTTATTTGGCTGTTCCCATTTAGAAAGCTCTCAAATCAGCCTCTGGTATCTCTCCAGCTTGCAAATCAAATTGTCCCTGCTTGACACTTGGTTCTCATGTCAGCAGTTGTGCTTGGAACAGTATTTTTTATACGTGTGCTTTAAGCAGTAGGCTCTCTTCCTACAGATAAGACAAAGGATAATAAACTTTTTATGCGTAAATAAAATAATAATAATACAGGGAAAGTGTGGCAGCAGCTAAATAGACTGTAGTTATTGAACACTTTTATTTTAATGTGTGCTAAGTTTTATTTGCACTTCAAACAAATATTAATATGAAAACTTGAGTAAATACAAAATTCATATCTCAAATAAGGATTTTTATTCAGACCTG
The DNA here is from genome assembly GCA_963556495.2 of Valencia hispanica. Taxonomy (NCBI): domain Eukaryota; kingdom Metazoa; phylum Chordata; class Actinopteri; order Cyprinodontiformes; family Valenciidae; genus Valencia; species Valencia hispanica. The sequence continues at coordinate 8,850,711 of OY747712.1, read as the reverse complement.
ACACGATTGCTTCCAGATTGCTGCCAGACTGGTAGAATCAAGAAACCGACGATAAAAAACCTCTCTGACAGCATGAAGTAGGCAAAAAAGATAGACAGACAGACAGACAGACAGACAGACAGACAGACAGACAGACAGACAGACAGACAGACAGACAGATAGATAGATAGATAGATAGATAGATAGATAGATAGATAGATAGATAGATAGATAGATAGATAGATAGATAGATAGATAGATAGATAGATAGATAGATAGATAGATAGATAGATAGATAGATAGATAGACTTTATTATCAATTTACATGGAAAAGAGCCTTTCACAAAAAAAAAAACATTATGGGGTGACCGGGGCGGCTTTGCTGCTTCAGGATTCATACAACTTGACTTAGGATACAGCTCCATGACTTCAAGTCTCTTCTAGAAGAATGTCGGGTCATGAGTTTATGACCTGGAGTTCAAGCACACGTGTCATAAAGCAAGTCAATCTCTGAATGGATCCTGATTAAAGTCAGGACCAGGGATCATATTAACAGAATATTTTCCATATTTGACAGTTTTTTTAAAATGGTGATGGAGAAATCTGAAGGCCGTCGCTCATTTTGACAGATTACAATTCACTCCTCTGACCACTTGGTGCAAACACACAGACATTTTCAACTTTACGAACAGCGTTCAGGTAACTGTATCAAATAAAAACAGATTTCCATGAGAGCATCTGAGCATCGTCTCAGACCTGGACATCTTACCCAATGCATTTCACTATCTGGGAGCTGACAGCGTGTTGAAGAGTTAAGGAGGCATGGAGTCCATCTGTGACTGCACCATACACAGACGAGCAGTGACAAACCACTGTGGCAAAAATAGCAAATGCTGCTCAATTTCCTCCCGCTGAAGTGATCAGGAAAGCCCTCGTTCAGAGAGTCTTGTAGAATTCTAAGCACTTTACATGGAGAAATGTTCTCTGATTTCAAAACTTTGGCTAAAGTGGCACTTGTAATTCCAGTTTCTAGAATTGTAACAGAGCCAGCTCCATTGCACACAAGCAGGTGCACAGTTCAGGTCCATGCAGAGCATTCAGGCCTCAGCAGGTGAAACATTTATAATTAATAAATGTAGCCTATTAATCTGCTCGATGTGTGATGGCACAATCTGGATTCTCTGTTCAGTTTGTTCGGATTGAATATCAATTAAAATGCATAAAAATGTAATACTACTGAATATGTAGTTATTATCATTTAAAAAATTGACAGGTAAAAATGGATTGACCGGATTTTCTTGACGCCTTCAGTCAAAATGACGGAAAACAAAAGGTTCTAGCATGACCTCTGGTCATTCTTTAGTTTCAGAAGTGTTTGTTATAGTTTTGTTAAAGTTTTGTAGCAGAAGTTGTGTTTCGTTAAATTTAAGTCCGACTGAGTCAAACACTTTCCAATCGGGTTGAATTAAAACAATTCTGCAAGAAAGAGCTGGCCAAAATTCGTCAGCAGCGTTGTAAAAGACCTTTACGAGTTATGTCAAACACACTGGCAGTCACTATCTCCTTGGGCATTTTCCCCTTGACAAATGAAATCCTTTGAAAACTTTATTTTGTATATAGTACAGGGATTATTGTCTGAAATCTGAAGGGGAGAATACTTTTTACAGCACTGTAGCATACAGTGGCTTGCAAAAGTATTCGGCCCCCTTGAACTTTTCCACATTTTGTCACATTACAGCCACAAACATGAATCAATTTTATTGGAATTCCACGTGAAAGACCAATACAAAGTGGTGTACACGTGAGAAGTGGAACGAAAATCATACATGATTCCAAACATTTTTTACAAATAAATAACTGAAAAGTGGGGTGTGTAATTATTCAGCCCCCTGAGTCAATACTTTGCAGAACCACCTTTTGCTGCAATTCCAGCTGCCAGTCTTTTAGGGTATGTCTCTACCAGCTTTGCACATCTAGAGACTGAAATTCTTGCCCATTCTTCTTTGCAAAACAGCTCCAGCTCAGTCAGATTAGATGGACAGCGTTTGTGAACAGCAGTTTTCAGATCTTGCCTCAGATTCTCGATTGGATTTAGATCTGGACTTTGACTGGGCCATTCTAACACATATGTTTTGTTTTAAACCATTCCATTGTTGCCCTGGCTTTATGTTTAGGGTTGTTGTCCTGCTGGAAGGTGAACCTCTGCCCCAGTCTCAAGTCTTTTGCAGACTCCAAGAGGTTTTCTTCCAAGATTGCCCTGTATTTGGCTCCATCCATCTTCCCATCAACTCTGACCAGCTTCCCTGTCCCTGCTGAAAAGAAGCACCCCAGAGCATGATGCTGCCACCACCATATTTGACAGTGGGGATGGTGTGTTCAGATTGATGTGCAGTGTTAGTTTTCCGCCACACATAGCGTTTTGCATTTTGGTCAAAAAGTTCCATTTTGGTCTCATCTGACCATGGCACCTTCTTCCACATGTTTGCTGTGTCCCCCACATGGCTTGTGGCAAACTGCAAACAGGACTTCTTATGGTTTTCCTTTAACAATGGCTTTCTTCTTGCCACTCTTCCATAAAGGCCAACTTTGTGCAGTGCACGACTAATAGTTGTCATATGGACAGATTCCCCCACCTGAGCTGTAGATCTCTGCAGCTCGTCCAGAGTCACCATGGGCCTCTTGGCTGCATTTCTGATCAGTGCTGTCCTTGTTCGGCCTGTGAGTTTAGGTGGACGGCCTTGTCTTGGTAGGTTTACAGTTGTGCCATACTCCTTCCATTTCTGAATGATCGCTTGAACAGCGCTCCGTGGGATGTTCAACGCTTGGGAAATCTTTTTGTAGCCTAAGCCTGCTTTAAATTTCTCAATAACTTTATCCCTGACCTGTCTGGTGTGTTCTTTGGACTTCATGGTGTTGTTGCTCCCAACATTCTCTTAGACAACCTCTGAGGCCGTCACAGGGCAGCTGTATTTGTACTGACATTAGATTACACACAGGTGCACTCTATTTAGTCATTAGCACTCATCAGGCAATGTCTATGGGCAACTGACTGCACTCAGACCAAAGGGGGCTGAATAATTACGCACACCCCACTTTTCAGTTATTTATTTGTAAAAAATGTTTGGAATAATGTATGATTTTCTTTCCACTTCTCACGTGTACACCACTTTGTATCGGTCTTTCATGTGGAATTCCAATAAAATTGATTCATGCTTGTGGCTGTAATGTGACAAAATGTGGAAAAGTACAAGAGGGCCAAATACTTTTGCAAGCGACTGTATATATACACGTGGAAGTGGGAACTTCAGTCTTTGAGTTTTGGTAAAGTACATTGCCTCTGTTTTTTTTATGTTCAAAGTTAGGGATGCAGATTGTAGCCAGTGTGAGATGTTCTCCATAACATTGGTTTATTTGTTCGCAACACTGGTTGCATCGCTGCATGGCAATTACTGCAACTTTTTGTTGGTCTATCATATTGTGAGTGACGGTGTGCAGCCAAGTCAAGCTTCCTTCAGTCACACACCACAAGGTCCAGAATAATGTGGCATGTTTTCCACCTGCAGTATCAGACTTTAACATCACTGTCAGCTGGGCCACTTGATGATTTAGAGCAGCAGTAATTCAATTCGGTGGCAATTTTCTTCTCTAAAGAAATAGTTTCCATCTACAGGAGAATGATTGATGATTTGTGTTCTTCACTTTTCAGTTGTTACTGTGTCAAATCTCTTCATTGCGCTGCCAATATGAAAAGAACAATACATACTAAAACACATCTGGAAATTTCACAATAGAACCAAAAAAAGGGACAGAAGTGAGTAATGACGATTAATATGATTTCACTCAAAATAAAAAAGCAGTTCAGACCTCTGTGCTGCAACACGCTGAGTCCATCAGCTCTCCACCAAACAGCTGTGCAGCACTGACGCAATCTGAGCACAAGAGGAAGGGCTTAAATGCTGCAAACTCCAAAGTCTCCAATTCCGCTCCCAAAACAGGCAAACCATTGTGACCACGCTGGTAACAGCTGGACCACACTATGTTTATTTTGGACCCTGACCCTGTGGCGATGACAGACTAAGCTTCGCCCAAGAAGTCGCCTTATCCACAGACGGCACATGATAACATGATGGATGAGTGTGCGGACAGGCCGGAGAGCTGAGCTGGCACAGAGCAACAACTTCTATGCTCCTTCTGGGTGGCAGATTGCAGTGGTCTTCTCCAGAGGTTCAACCTATGTGTTAATTAACTTGTGAAAAATGTCCCATGCTCTTACTGAAGACTTAATTCAGACTCAGAACAGTCTTTTTTTTTCTTTGCACTTTAATAAAGACACTGAAGTGCTTCTTGACTTTTTATATCTTATACCTATTCAAAGCATATAAAAATCAATTCAAACAAAAATACTTTATTGATCCCAGAGGGAAATTAAATGTTAACCAAATGTTGACTAAATGTTGTAGCTTAAACTATTTCATTCTTTAAATTGGTAGTTACATTTTTCTATTAATTAAAATCCTTTCATGGTAAGCAAGGCATAATGTTAAGAAAACATATATCAAAGTTTTTATAGCAAAAGGCAAAAAAATCAACTGTGACTGCTAAGATGATAAATCAATCAGTTTAAATTGTGAAAAGCTTTTTTTCCCCCTCATATCTGTACTCAGATGTCAGGATGTCATTCATCAGCTGTGTATATTTATTAGAGGATTATGATTGGACCCAGGCTTCCTGCAACCTTTGACTCTCACTTATCCTCACATGTTATAAGCCAATGAGTGATGCTCAGACCACCTTTGATATTCAAAAGGTCGTCACTTTATTTTTTGGCAGAAACTTATGGGTAATTTGTCTCCAGCTATGCGGATATGTCGCTTTCTGTGTTTCTGTGTGTTTTTCTTTAGTGTGTTTGGAGATAACTTCCCTTTTAGCCACAGAGAATCAAATACTTTGTTTCAGTAGAGACATTCAGCTGCTTTACTTTGTAGTCAATGATCAGTGGGGTTCATGGTTAGACTTAGGGTAAATGCAAGAAGCTGCAATAGTTTAAGTAAGAAAATGTCTATTGATGTCAATGTTTAAAACATAAAACAAACATTTTGAAGTCAAACCAATTCTGAAAAAATCTATGTTAAATCTCTCTCTCTCTCTCTCTCTCTCTCTCTCTCTCTCTCTCTCTCTCTCTCTCTCGCTATATATGAATATATATATAAATATATATATGTTTATTTTTTTTATAAAATCCAAGCTCCAACTGTACTTTTATGACCTTTTTACCCAATAGAACAGCACTAGATTATTTTAATAATATTTCAAAAGTTTGAAGTATGAAGAGATAGATTTTTCCTTATTCCTCTTTGTACAACATCTCCAGAATGTCCACATTCCTGGATCCTCATATTAAATGAACCACATAAAATAGCACACATCTACACACTACAAACGCCATTTTATGTAAATGTATTGGAAGAAAGAAACATTTTTTATAGCCTACAGCACATTACAAATAAAGGATCACTTATCGGTGTAGTTCTTCTTGAAAAAAAAAATGCAGATCTTTTATCTGGGCAAGCTTTTCAATAACTGCATAATCTTTCAAATAATCCCCTTTAAATCTATAATAATCTTTTAAAGTCCTTGAACGAAGTCAAAATCCACTGGCTGATGACGTCCCAAATGTCAAATCTATAATTTTCGTTCAAGAGGCAACGTGCTAAATTTAGACTTCATCAAAAAGTCTTCTTCATTAATTTTTTTTGTCTTGGTAGCTAGCAAGGATATTTGATGGCTGCACACTTCTACCCAACAGAACGTAAACGTGCTATTCAGATACTTTAGTTAAGCTCCACAGCCAACTTTTACATTTGGCAAAACACTTCCTGCTGCGGTTTGATAGTGGATCTCTTCTTCTTCTACTTCTAATAGGGTTTGGTTGGGTTCAGTATCACCAGGTGATTTTGAACCCATCCAAACCCAAAGTAAATGCCTCGAACAAATCAGTGGATGGATGTGCCATAACTTAAGCTTCCGTTAATACAGCTAGAAAATACTGATCAGGCCCAGAATCTAGGTGTTGAAATGGACTCAGACCTGAACCTCCAAGGTCACATAAAGACAATAACAAGGTCAGAACATTTCTAGGATTAAAGGATTGATGTTGCAACAGGACCTTGAAAAACTCATCCATGCATTTCTCTTTCGTTGGATTGATTACTGCAACAGCGTCCTCACAGATCTGCCAAAAAGTCAATTGGACAGCTGCAGCTGATCCAGAACGCTGCTGCTTGCGTCCTCACTGTCCTCACATCACCCCAGTTCTAAAGTCCTTACACTGGCTCCCTGTAGCTCAGAGGAAAGACTTCTAAATACTTTTACTAGTTTATAAATCACTATACTAACGCCCCCAGACCACTCAGTCTTCTAATTCCAGTCTACTCAACGTCTCTAGTATTAGAACCAAACATAGAGAAGTAGCTTTCAGTTTCTATGCTCCTCTAATCCGGAACAAACTTTCAGACAACCCCAAAACTGCTGAAACACAGTTATTTTAAATCACGGCTTAAAGCATGTCTGTTTAGAGCTGCCTTTGAGTAATGATTTCATGTATCATATGTTTTGTGTGTGCTTCATGCTTTAATGCTGTTTTTACTTTATCCTAAATTCATGTAATGTTTCTACGTGTCATATGCTCTGTGTGTGTTTTATGCTTTATTGGTTTTTTTACTTCATCCCATAATCATTTAAAGCACCTGGAATTATGTTGTTGTTAAAAGTGTGCCAAAAACAGTCTAGCCTTGCCCTAGGCCTGGATGGCAGATTGCTGCCTTTCTCTATCAATCTGCCTTTCTCTATCAAGGAGGGCTCAGCTTGGAGCCCTGGCATTTTTGCCCCTCGGCTGTCTACTGAGTGCACATTGGGCCTGCGCACTGTAATTTCAGATGTTCATCATTTAAACAAACGTTAAGGGGCCAGCCCCAATCGCTGCTTCAAGGGGTTTTAGTCCAGTGAGCTTGTCAGTATTCTGGCAAAGAGTTATACACAAATGTTTATAAATAATCTTCTGGGAAACAGAATCAGTCTTTACACAATATTACTCTGTAAAGAATGACCCTGTTCTACTGATTAATTTAAGCATGCCATGCATAGAGCTCCACATCTGGTGGAGCCAGGCCCCACCTCCCCTAAGTGCAGAGATGCCACAGCTCCATATGTTTCTGTTTGTATGGGTAATAGGGTATTGAATAGACCCCCGAGATTCACGGGGGTTAGGGTCCACAGCCAAACAGCTGATATACATTCAATGCTTTTTTTTTTTTTTTACACGTGTCCTGTCTGGCAGTGTGGAGCTCAGAATTCGTGTCTGAGTACCAAGTAGAAGCCCGACAGATTTACTATCACAAGTGGAGCATTAAGGCTTTTGCTATAGGACTCCGCTTGATATATATGTGTAAGAAATCTTTATTAGAAATTGCGTTTTTGTGTGTGTGTTTTCTCTCTCTCGATGCGCCAGGGACACAGAGACAGAAAATAAAGGGGAAGAAAACTCACCAAAACTCACACATTGAGGCATGTGATCAAGACACTTTACAGTTATATAACCTGGGTTGTTTCACCATTAACAACACTAACATCTACAAGACTGCTTAGTGCTTAGAAGCTTAGGCAACCCTGATAGCCTAATTAAGTATAACGATAGTCCCATTAGCGAACCTTAACCATTGACTTATAAATCTGATACTCCCAATCCAGTTTTCAGAACTGAAGAAGCCTCTTGGATGAGAGAGGAAATGTTTTCAAGACAACAAGAAAGGTTCATTTGCCTTCATTTAAACTCTCAAGAAAGGTGAAGAAAGAAAGAAGATTAAGGGAGGTAGGAAAAAAGGTTAAGAGGAAGAGGGCACCCACCCCCAGCAGGGACCCAACCAGAGACCGGCCGACGGGGGACCCCGCCGCCAGGCAAAGTGGGCCATGGCCAGCTGATGGCCAACATGCGCCGCCACCTCCCCAAGCCCCACAGCCAACATCCCAATGGCCCCCATGCCAGGGCACCACACCAATACCCCCAGCAGTTGGGTCTCCAGGCCAAAACCAGCCAGCACCCGGACACTGAGCTCAGCCAGTTTCAGAATCTCACTCACACACACCGCAGAGAGCCAAGACCAAGCATCCAACCAAGGTCAACCAAACCCATCAATGAACTGATCAAGCACGAAACATACAGAACAGGAGATCAAGTGGAGGCGCCAGACCCGACCCCCGCCCGGCCATCCGACTGCTACAACCAAACAAAACTGGCCCCTCCCAAAGAGGCGCCCCGGCAAAGCGGCTGACCCCGAACAGGTGAAGCCCCAAATATTGAACCGCAAATAGACAGGGGTCCATTGTAAATATACAAAATAAAATTGTGATTTTTTTTTTGTGATTGTTTTTTTACAGTGAGATTATGCGTTTTCTTAAAAAATTCAGTTGATTTAAAGGCTATCTATCTATCTATCTATCTATCTATCTATCTATCTATCTATCTATCTATCTATCTATCTATCTATCTATCTATCTATCTATCTATCTATCTATCTATCTATCACATATTTACCACGGTAGCCAATACATGTGGAGGGGGTTGTGTAATATAGTAAAAACCTACTTAAACAGTACAGTAACATTCGTTTTTATTATCTAATGACTACATGGACAGCGGCGGTTAGGATAAACAGTAGGTAAGGATAGATACAGTGATATGCACAAAGTGGAGGTGCATGGAGCAGCTATGTATAATGAATGAACAGCTGAGCCACTGGAGGATTATGCCTGGTGAATTTATTTATTTATTTCTTACACATGTTAGAGTGCCATGCATATTTCATTGAGCATGTCTGGTCGGGCTGTTGCTTTCCTGGGGAGCCTGACAGATGTTGCATGAGTGTGTGTGTGTGTGTGTGCGTGTGTGTGTGTACATGTATAGCTATACTTGTGTGTGTGTGTGTGTCATTGGATAGAAATAAGGCATCAAAAATGAGACAGTGTGTGCAAAAAACTCCTGTCTGCATGTGTGAAACAGACCAGGTTGCTAAAAACAGAAGAATATTGGAACAACATGATCATTTTATTTATATTCTCATTTAATTACAGTCCAATAATAAACTAAGATGCATGATATAATAATTTCTTCTGCAGGTGCCAGACAATTTGTTGCATTGGGATTGACGTTTTTATTCAATTATTTAATACGCAGACATATTCCAAAACCCGAAGACTCAAAAAGAAAACAAACAAACACATTTCTTGTTTTTAAAAGCACGATTCAGCAGGTTTCAGAAAAATCTGCGACATGTTAAAGGAAAAGTTTGTTTCTTTAAAGTGCTGGTTTGCTTTGGCACTTATAGTCACTTTTGCGCAAACTGATTGACAACACTTTTGTTGTCTCTGAACCAAGTTTTCTAACAGCCTGTCACCAGACAGTTTCCCATAGACAGGATGATGCCAACATGACTAGAGGCTCATTCATCTGTGAGCCTCAGTGTGAGGGCTGCCTCAGTATCACACTGGGACTCTGACAGAGAAACTTTTGGCTGAAATGCGGCTAGATTGAATTCCACCAACATCACAATAAATCCATGCTTAAAAGTTAAAGGACAGAAACTCATGTGGAAGGAAGGATTTTTTGTCTCTCAAGAGGATGATTTACATAATTCTTTTTACCTATATTGGTCAGAAATGTGGGCTGCACAGTGGCGCAGTTGGTAGCACTGTTGCCTTGCAGCATGAAGGTCCTGGGTTTGAATCCCCCTTCTTTCTGCATGGAGTTTGCATGTTCTCCCTGTGCATGCGTGGGTTCTCTCCAGGTACTCCGGCTTCCTCCCACAGTCCCAAAACATGGCTGTTAGGTGAATTGGTCTCTCTAAATTGCCCTTATGAGTGTGTGTGTATGGTTGTTTGTCCTGTGGGTCTCTGTGTTGCCCTAAGATGGACTGGCGACCTGTCCAGGGTGTACCCCGCCTCTCGCCCGATGATTGCTGGAGATAGGCACCAGCCCCCCTGCAACCCTGCATTAGGATGGACGGGGACAGAAAATGGATGGATGGTCAGAAATTGCAAAAATTTGTTTCATAATATTTTCTCTTGCCACTCATTGAAAGTGTCTTCAGCAATAAAACCTGATACCTGTTACCTGATGGACTAAAATTTTGTACCAATAATCATTTCATTAATTCTAAATTGAATCCAGAGCATGCATTTAAAGTAGAAGTCAGATATTTTCATACTCTGTCTAAAAAGAGATAGAACCTTGTTTCTCCTTGTGTGACACTAAATCTGACTCAGTTGCTGCAGTTTTATCCTGGAAAGATTACCATTCAATTACAGAGACACACTGAAAGAAATCAACTACACACATTTGTACTCACTTCTAAGGACACTTTAAGGCAGTGTTTCTCAAACTTTTTTTTATCATTCCCCACTTTGGACAAAGGAGCATACACAAGCCCCCCATGCTTTTATCGCCCCAACAGAATGTTGAGCATGCCTGATTTTTAAAGTGTTTTATTTATTTAAATAGCCGAGTTAGTCTACAAGTTTTTAAGGGTATAAATTAGTTGGAAAAAGGGATTGCACACTGGTATAAAACCGGCTCAGAAATATATGCTGTCAGTAGTTGCTACGTGTAGAACTTCAGCTCACAGTTGGAGAAAATAAAAGCTTTAGTCTTATCACATTTACAAAGCTTTCAAAAGAAGAAAATAAAAATAATAAAAAAAAAAAATAAATAAAGAGCAAGATACTCATCTCTGTATTTCCTCCGTGGTTGACCGTGTGACTTCTCTTACTCTGAAACATTCCCTGATCTTTTTAGATATTTGTACATTTTGTAGATGGAATCTCTGATAATGCGGCTACTTCAGCTTGTTTTGTTCTGCTGCGATATATTCCAACGTCAAACTCCCAGCCCGATTTTCCAGGTCCTGGTTCTGTTTACAATGATGATCACAATTGTCATTTTATTTGAGTATGTTTAATTTTGTGAGAGGGGGGAGCTGGTTGATTTGATTTACAGTGCAGAGAAACATTCACAACGACAGAATCTAGTTTTGTGTTGGAATCACAGCCTTGAAGACAGCCGTGCAACTATCGGAGCAGATCAGCTCCTTCCCTCAGCAGGGCCTGCGGACGGACCGCTCCTCAGCCATGTACAGCTGCTATGATGCTCAGTCCTTCACACAGTTACTTTATCTACCCAGCCCCTGGAGTTTCTGTATTAGACCAGATCTCTTCTTGGATTACTTTTTTATGGACTTATCAACATGGTTTTTTGCTCAGCTGAGGATTTTGAAAAACTGCTCCACAGAATTGAGGGCATTGAAACGAAGCTACGTCGTCTGGAAATTAATTTTGATCTTCACGCTGATTATGGACAAAATGACACAACTTTACCGTTGAATACAAACAGGGAACAGGCTATCAGCCCGGTGTTACATCGGTCTAACCGTACCACAGAGACTCCCTACAGGCCTCTGAGCGGCAGAACTCCGCACTATAATGAAAACTGGCCAGCTTTAAAACGCATGAAATCAACCCCAGCCTGTTCTCCGAGGAAGAAAAAACAAAAGAAACTCCGGCACAGAGAAACCTCTGAACCCACAACTGCCGCTTCTGCTAAGAGTAAACAAAAGAGGTTTCAGCCAAAAACAAGAGATATTTCTCCACCTGGAAACCCGCTGAAAAACAGATTCGCAGCCTTGAGTTCCCCGAAAGATGACGCAGCCCCTAGGACCGGTCAAAGCTACCAGGAGAAACCCAGCCGCATCAAACGGACACATAACAAAGTAAGAGCCCCCCCAGCAAAGATTGTTATCATACAAGAGGGATCAATTAATGGAACTGAGGCTTTTTGTAGCAAGAATACCAAAGTTCATAGCTGCTACAAAAATACAGTGAGAGAAATATCAGAAAAAATCCCTAAAATCTTGGACCAACATCCTGCTTTGGAAAAGCTTGTCATTCACGCTGGATCAGCAGATATCGCGATGAGACAATCAGAGATTCTGAAGAGAGACTTTTCTGATCTCCTACAGAGACTTGATGGACTTAACGTAAACATCCTCATCAGCGGACCAGTCCCTGAAGGGAATGATGAAAGATTTAGCAGACTCCGCATGCTCCATAAATGGTTGAAGAAACAATCAGCTGAGAAGTCGTTTATATTTATTAATAATTTCAAAGTATTTGGAAGTGCTAATCATCTGTTCAAAGAAGGGATGCGCTATTTGAACAAGGCCGGAGTAAGGCTCTTAGCAGCAAACATTTTTTCTTATCAAAATCAGAAAGCAAAACACTTGCTCCCAAAAGCTGACCTTGAGGCGCCCATGGATATCAGAGAACAAAAACAGCAAGTCATGATGACACCACAGAACCGAACAGATAAACAACCATCAGAGATTAAGTCTTCATCTTCCTGTGACTAAGCCACATCAAATAAGTCTCCATTTAGAAACTTTACAGACAGACTGAACGAGCAAATCAAATTTGGGACACAATTAACACCTAAACTTAGACTAGACCAAACGCCTGGGACTAGTGTCAATAAGCCTGGGAGCTTCCCCCCACTGATTATTACAGATATCTGATATTTGAGGGAACCGGGCAATAAATCCACCCCTACCGTCTCCCAGAATTCACCCGGCACCCCTGAGGCTATATCAGTGATTATCAGCAGCAGGAAACATAAACCGTTAACCACACGCTCTCATATTAAACAAAATCTCAAATTGATAACCTGTCAGAAGGTTCAGCTGCCCATCATCACAATACTTAAGTTAGCTTTATTAAACATTAGATCTCTATCCGGGAAGTCTTTTCTTATCAATGACTTCATCACTGAGCATAATTTGCACGCCCTTTTTTAATCAGAAACTTGGCTAGATGAAAATAACGAAACAACTTCATTAATAGAATCTAGTCCTCCAAATTACAATTTCTTAAGCGAGAACAGAAAGCACAGAAGAGGTGGAGGTGTAGCCACCATCTTTCACAACTCAATGAACTTTAAAAAGGTAACACTGGGCACGTTTGATTCTTTTGAATACCTAGCCACCCAGATAAATGAGCCTAACAAAGCGTTATTTCTAAGTTTATATAAACCACCAAAACTTAACTCTAACTTCTTTAATGATTTCAATGACCTTCTTTCTGTAATATGTATTGACTATGACCAACTAATCATCGTGGGGGACTTTAACATCCATACCGACAACCCCCAAGATAGACAAGCAAAAACATTGGATGATACTCTCCACAACTTCGGACTGATCCAGCATGTCAAACAACCAACACACAATAAAGGACACACTCTGGACTTAATTATCAGCAAAGGTTTAAATATTTCTGACATCTCTGTAATTAATATTGCATTATCTGACCATTTCTGTATTTTCTTTGAAAGTACCATCTCTGCTAAATTATCCAGCCACAGTAAGACCACTATAAAAAAGCGTTTTCTAGGGGACAGTTCAGTAGAAACCTTTAAATGTATTTATCCTTCCACCACATCCCCCTCATCTCCCAACTCAAACTCAGTAAATAAGTTGGTAGATAATTTCCTTGCGAAAATCTCAGACATCATGGATTCCATTGCTCCAACTAAAATGAAAGTAGTCTCAGGTAGAAAGAAGTCTCCGTGGACAAGTAATCCACTGGTACGTAGTGAAAAAAGAGAGTGTCGACGAGCCGAGAGAAAATGGCGGAAAACTCGACTCCAGGTTCACTGTGAGATCTACAAAGAGAGACTGAATAGATATCAGCTAACTATAAAAGATGCTAGGGAATCATTCTTTTCTGAAATCATCAACAGAAACATTAATAATGCACGGACTCTATTTGCAACAGTGGAAAGACTAACTAATCCTTTAGTGACAGTAGCCCCTGAACTAAATTCTACCAGGGCCTGCAATGAATTTGCCAGCTTTTTCACTGAAAAGATTCTAACAATTAGACGGTCAATCTGTACCTCAATATCGAACTCACAACCAGTGCTATCCCCAATCAACAACAATGTAGAGATAATGTCTGAATTCCACGAATTAAACCAGAACAGCCTTGAAAAAAGCATTATCCAATTAAGCTCCTCCTCCTGCTGTCTTGATATCCTACCCACAGCTTTTCTAAAAAAGGTTCTTCCTGTTATTGGTTCTGATCTTGTTCAAATAGTGAACTCATCACTGCTATCAGGTGTCTTCACTCAGGCTTTAAAAACAGCAGTTATTAAACCACTGCTAAAGAAGAAAAATCTGGACAACACGTTAATGCAGAACTACAGGCCAATCTCTAATCTCCCATTCATCAGTAAGATTATTGAAAAAGTGGTGTTTCAGCAGTTAAATGGCTTCATAACAATGACAAACCGTTTTGATGCTTTTCAGTCTGGTTTCCGTGCTCACCACAGCACCGAGACTGTCCTCGTCAAAGTATTTAATGACATCCGCATAAATACAGACTGTGGAAGAACCACAGTGCTGGTTCTGTTGGACCTCAGTGCAGCATTTGACACTGTTGATCATGATATTTTATTGGAACGACTGGAGAGCTGGGTCGGACTCTCTGTTAAGTACCTCTCTGGTAAAGTACTTGGCTGGTTCGAGTCTTACCTAAAGAACAGGGACTTCTATGTTTCAATAGGAAACTTTTCATCAGAACGAACAGAAATCACATGTGGGGTGCCCCAGGGCTCCATCCTGGGGCCCCTCTTATTTAATATCTACATGCTCCCACTAGGCAAGATTATAGCAACCAATAACATTAGCTACCATAACTACGCAGATGACACTCAGCTCTACATTACAATGTGAGCAGGTGACTCTGAACCCATTCAAACCCTAAATCAATGCATTGACCAAATAAATGGATGGATGTGCCATAACTTTCTCCAGCTGAATAGAAACAAAACTGAAGTGATTATTTTTGGACCCAAGGAGGAACGATCAAGAGTCAGCACACAGCTTCAATTAATACAGCTAGAAACTACTGATCAGGTTCGAAACCTAGGTGTAGTAATGGATTCAGACCTGAACCTCCAGGGTCACATTAAGGCAATAACAAGGTCAGCGTTCTATCACCTGAAGAACATCTCTAGGATTAAAGGACTGATTTTGCAACACGACCTGGAAAAACTCATCCATGCGTTTATCTTTAGTCGGATTGATTACTGCAACAGCATCTTCACAGGTCTGCCTAAAAAGTCAATCAGACAGCTGCAGCTGATCCAGAACGCTGCCGCTCGCGTCCTCACTAGAACCAGGAAAGTAGAGCACATCACCCCAGTTCTAAAGTCCTTACACTGGCTCCCTGTAGCTCAGAGAATAGAGTTTAAAATACTTTTACTAGTTTATAAATCATTACATGGCTTAGCACCAAAATATGTTGAAGACCTGTTGTCATGGTACCAACCACCAAGACCACTCAGGTCCTCCAACTCTAGCCTACTAAACATCCCTAGACTCAGAACTAAACATGGAGAAGCAGCTTTCACTTTTTATGCTCCCCTTATCTGGAACAAACTTCCTGACGAGTGTAGAGCTGCTGAAACTCTGAACTGCTTTAAATCTAGACTAAAAACCCATCTGTTTAGAATTGCCTTTGAGTAAATGCTTGATGTTATATGTATGAAATGTGTTCATGCTCTCTTGCTTTTTTTATTTTTCTCTTGCTTCATTGTGTATCATGTGTAATGTGTGTTTCTTTCATGTGTTTTTTTTTTAAATCACCAAATCATGTAAAGCACCTTGAATTACCCTGCTGTTGAAAGTGTGCTATACAAATAAAATTGCCTTGTCTTCCCTTGCCTAGGGGGGAAAAACTATTTAAATCCCATTGATGCCACGCTCCACCTGCAATACCTCTGCGCCCCACTAGTGGGGCTCGCCCCATAGTTTGAGATACACTGCTTTAAGGCAAGGTAACTTTATCTGTATAACACAGTTTCAACAACAAGGCAATTTAAGGTGTCAACTAAGATAACAGTCATGTTTTCAGTTCAAGTGTAACAGTACACAAAAATGTGCATATATTTTTTTTTTTACTTTGATCAGCATTAAAAAACCTTTTTTTCTTAAATTCCTTCTTTTTAATTTAGTAATTGTGTTTTTTAGCCATTTGTCTTTCTCAAAATGTATCTAATCTGTGCCCTAAAACCATTTGTCTGAATAAATACAGTTCAGCTACTGTACTGCAACAAGTTGTCTGGTTCTTTACATCGTATTTCTTCTCTGTTGCCACTTTATTTATTGTGACTGAAACATGTATATTAATGAATGCACTTTTCATTTAAATTATTGACATGATCAGAAATTCACTGATCTTTGACCTATTTCATTATTTAACACACTGTTCCACTTAAATATTGGCTATAGAGAGTGACCATAGTTTCCATGATTATGTTGCTTTTGGCTGTTTACAGGTATTTGGCAATTGTTCTTCCAGATTTTCTGTTTGAAAGCTTGCCTTCAAACTTTCTATGCTCAGGTCTGAGCTAGGCCTGTCAAACACCATTCCAATGAGACACATACAGAACTATGATCATAGAATGGACCCTGGCACAACCTAATCTCTTCTGAAACATATTCATGGGCACTTTTTTAGCAAGAACTCACCTGCCTGGGTTCTTCAAGCAGCACAAACCTGATGAATAAAGTCAGAAAAGGCAAGACACCATTTTTAATACTGCAAGACAAAGAAAACAGCGCCTCAAGTTGACTTGCAGATCAGCTTAAAAAATAAAGTTTCGAAAGGACATGGTTGATAGGAAAGTGGAGAGGAGGAAGACATGTTCATAGGCAGAGATAAGAGGAAATTCAAGAGTTACGAATTGAGAGTAGGGACTTTGAATGTTGGGATTATGACAAAAAGCTAGAGATCTGGTAGACATGATGCAGAGAAGGAAGGTGGATATACTATGTATTCAGGAGACTAGGTGGAAAGGTAGCAAGGCTAGAAGCAAAGGAGAAGGATTCAAGTTGTTCTACCGGGGTGTAGATTGAAAGAGAAATGGAGTTATCTTGAAGGAAGAGTTTTGTTATGAATGTTCTGGAAGTGAAAAGAGTGTCAGATAGGCTGATGAGTCTGAGCTTGAAATTGAAGGAATAATGATTTATGTTGTTAGTGGTTATGCCCCACAAATAGGATGTGAATTAGAAGAGAAGCAGTAATTCTGGAGTGAACTAGATTATTTCATGCAGTGTATCCCCATAGTTGTGAGGGTGGTCATCAGTGCAGACTTTAACAGACATGTTGTTGTAGGGATCAGAGGTGATGAGGAAGTGTAGGTTTGGTATCAAGGATAGGAACGAAGAAGACGGATGGTGGTAGACTTTGCGAACACACACAAATATATATATATATATATATATATATATATATATATATATATATATTATTTATTACTCCAAAATGTACACACTAAACAGGGTAGCCCCAAATAACGCACTAGGCTCAAGATGTTGTCCTGAGGCAATGCGTTCCACTCTTCCACAAGTGCTACACGCAGTTCTGCCAGGTCATGTGGGGGCGGGGAATGATCATCCAGTCTCTGCTTCAGCTGGTCCCAAATGTGCTCTATGGGTTATGGTCAGAGGACATTGCTGGCCATACCATATGAGGCACTCCGACTTCCTGAAGTTGAGCTGTGACAATTCTGGCAAGATGTGGAGGAACATTATCATCCATGAACAGAAAGTGGGGGGTGTGCTGGCCGAGTTGGGGGATGATGATGGGTTCTATGATGTTTCTGAGGTAAGAACATGCAGTGACTGAGCCATCTACAGTAACCAAATCAGTTTTGTGCTGACTGGTGATGCCCACCCAGACTATTACACCTCCTCCACCAAAGCTAACCCTGGGGACCATGTTGACCTCGGCATATCGCTCACCTCGCCTTGTCCAGCAACGCTGAGGACCATCATTTCTTTGCAAGTTGACCCGACACTCGTCAGCGACCAGGACGGTAGACCACTGCTGCATTGTCCAGGTCACTGCAAATGTTCAGTGACCTGGTGCGGTGTCTTGGTGTCAGTGGAGTCACCTGCAACGGTCGTCTGGCATTCAAGCCAAAGCGATGGAGTCGGTTGCGAATGGTTTGTCTGGAAACCCTAGTACCCCTCACATCTCGTAAATGGGCCTGCAGCTGTGTGGCAGTTGCATGACGATGTCTGAGTGCATAAGTCCCTAGGTACTGGTCATCGTTGCGGTCTGTCACTCGTGGGGTTCCACTCCTGGGTCTGTCATGAACTCTGCCAGTAGTTCTGTGTCTTGATGCAAGTATGCTGATGACACTTTGGGACACACCAAGGTCACGTGCAACATCTGACTGCCTGCCACCGACCGAAGGCATGCTATGGCCAGGTGGCACTGCTCGTCCATTAAGTCATTAAGTGATGTCTCTGTTTTACTTCCATTCTTCATCCACACCAGTGGAGTTACCGAGTCATCTGCGTATTTTGTAATCAGACGTCGATTATTCAGGTGATTATCGCAGTCTCTGAAAAGACAATGGTGGGTGCACTGGTTTAATAATCTAAAACAAAGAAGGTAAAATACATTTTACACAGCTAGTTTGTATTGAGGCTGCACAGTGGCACAGTTGGTAGCACTGTTGCCTTGCAGCAAAAAGGTCCTGAGTTTGAATCCCAGTCTGGGGTCTTTCCGCATGGAGTTTGCATGTTCTCCCTGTGCCTTCATGGGTTCCCTCTGAGTAATCCAGCTTCCTCCCACAGTCCAAAAACATGACTGTTAGGTTAATTGGTCTTTCTTAGTTGCCCTTAGGTATGAGTGTGTGCGTTCATGGTTGTTTGTCCTGTGGGTCTCTGTGTTGCCCTGCGATGGACTGGAGACATGTCCAGGGTGTACCCTGCCTCTCGCCCGATGATTGCTGGAGGTAGGCACCAGCCCCCCACAACCCTGCAGAGCATAGACGGTATAGATAATGGATGGATGGATGGATGGATGGATAGTTTGTATCATCCTGATGGCACTTTCAGCATCCATGACCAGTGTCAGCTCCATCTGACTTCTACTTTAAATGCATGCTCTGGGTTCAGTTATAATGAGACCACTGAGAAAACCTTAGAACAGTAAAGAAAACACCTAATTACTGCAATTTAAAAAAAATATTGTCCAATCAAAACGTCAATCAGAACATATGAAGCTATTCAGATTTTAGCTGAAGGTGTTCTGACAAGAACCAGAAGAGCCCTCAAAGAAGAAACTGCCTATTGATTGTGGACGAGAAGTTTTTTTTGTTTTTTTTTTCCTTTTTTGTAAGATGCAGATCTTAGACAACTTAGAAAACTGAAAACCAAGCTCATTTAGCTTTATTCAGGTCATTATCGCAATCTCTGTAAGATGATGAAGGGTGCAGTATGGGAATTTCTTCCTATATAAGATGGAAAAGTTGATGTTCCAACATGTTTGCTGCCCATATTTGCTCTTCAGGAGACCATTTGTTTCCATGTAAGAATAGTAAATGGTTCAAAAGTTGCAAAGAGAATTTGTTTAAAGTACAGGGGGATCGAGGAATAACATGGAAACAAATGCATCTAAAAAATTCATGTCCCATTTGTAATTTACGTTTTCGGTACTTAAAATCTCGCTACTCGCTGCAAAATAGTACAAATCTTCTTTTCTTTAGCTCAGCTCTTCAGGCGCTCTGTTGTGGTAAAATCTGAACCATCCTGTTACAGTTCCCTCCCTCCGGTCCTGACCTCCTACTTCTGACTGATGTTTTTATTGGAGTCCTACTGACTCTGGAGTGATGCGCCTATTATGGAGGTCACAGAGGTCTATTATTTTACTACCCCCCTCATCTGCAACGACTTGACAGCAAGAGCTCAGACAACTATTCCCAAAAGCAGCATGAAACTGAGTCCGTCGTTTTGCATTCCCATGCTTTTTAAGCTAAGATTAACTTATCCTTTCCAAGAGCTCTTAGAAAAAAAGGAAGTCACCCACCCCTTCCTGTCTCTCCTCTGTCTAAACACAATTTAAATTTGTTTCACCTCATTGAAATACCCACATGACCCTTTTTGCAACAAGTTCCAGATTACATGGATGTCACCAATTGTCAGTTACAGGGCATACTTGCATAGGTGGGGAAATTCATTGGGAGTGATTTATAAAAATATGCTGCAGTAATTGAGCAAGGCTTCCCAGACAGTGGCTTCCCTGTAATGCAGGAACTTAGGGTGCATTATCCACTGCTGAGAGTTATTTACTGCTAAAGCAGTTTTGACAAGGCTGTTCATCACAAATTAGTGTCGGTCAGTAATTCAGCTTGTTTACCATGTTTATCTAATAGCACATCTGTACGCCCCAAAACATAAAGCCAAATGAAATTTATTTGACAAGCAAAACTTTGCTAGGAAATGTGCATTAAGTTGTGGTTTGATAGAAAATAAAGAGCAGCTCGAATTAAAACTAAGACAGGTCTGGATGACAGCTCTAAGCTTAAGCTCTTTGCGAGCAGCCTACTAAATTATTGACATCATGAATACCACATTTTCATTCCTGCCAAAGATGCCAAAAGATGAGGGGTAAAAAAAACCCAACATATTTATCTATTCCCTAAGTGCTTCAAAGCAGCCAAAGTGTAACATAGGCCAACCAAGCCAAATACAAACACTTGAAAGGAGAATGATGATCCAGAAGCAGCCAAATGGTGCCGAGCAGCGCCTGTAACAGGAGGCAGCGAGGGGGGTTTGAAGTGCCATGCTGGGCTGTTGGCGGTGCTGACATTCAAGCCGCGACACAGCTCACCGGGACGCGATTTAGAGCGTGTACTTCCACCTTCCAAATGATGGCACATCTAAGAGGTGAAAATAGATCCTCCTGCCTTCTCACAGAGTTCAGAGGCACTTTATTTCAGCTACTGAATCATGAAAAAGGTCTTTTGGAGCTATGAGGCACATTAGGCTTAGGTACGGCTTGGTAAAAAAACCTTCCTCAGCTCATTAAAACTAAGTGGAAGATGACTTTAAAAAATAATTGGACATTTCTGGATGTTTGTATGGCCTAAAATGTGTTTTTCATGGCCAAAGCAGGCTAAACTGTCATTTATATTTTTTATGAAGCTGAAGCTATTTTTCAACCACCAACTTCAATATACCTTTTCAGGATTTAATATGACAAACACAAAGTGGTGCATAGCTGTTAAGCAAGGACGAAAAGATAGGTTTTTCAAAGATTTTTTACAAATATATAATATGAAAAAAAAGGTATTGATATATATCCAGCCCCCCTAACAAATTTATTGCGACCACTTGGTTTCAAAAGTCACTTATTTGACAAATTAGGCCCAGCTGTTTAAATGCAGCCAGTCTGTGATGTCTTCAGAGATTTGTTAAAGAAAATTCATCCATCTATTGTCTTTCGCTCATCCAGGGTCGAGGTCGCGGGGCAGCAGCTTAAGCAGAGTGACCCAGACTTCCCTCTCTCCAGACACTTGGGCCAGTTCCTCCAGTAGAATCCCAGGGCTGCTGAGAAAACTCATGTAAGCCGCCATAGATGACAGACCGGTACAGCGCCCGCATCACCACTAATGCCGCACCAATCCATCTATCAATCTCCCGCTCCCTTTTTCCCTCATTCATGAACAAGACTGTTACCTTTCAGTAAGAAAGTCTTTGGTTCGAATCCTAGTCTGGGGTCTATCTGCATAGAGTGTGTATGTTCTCCCTGTGCATGTGTGGGTTCTCTCTGTGCAATATGGTTTTCTCTTACAGCCCAAAAAACATGCATGTCAGTTAAACTTGCCTCTTTAAAATGCCCCAAAGAATGACTGCATGTGTGCATGGTTGCTTGTCATGAGTCTCTTTGTGTTGCCCCGTGATCGATTGAGCAACCTGACCATGGTGTACCTCACCTCTCGACCAATAGCTGCTAAATACAGCCATCGGCACCTCCACAATTCTGCACTGATCAGCAGGAATGTATAGACAGAATGGGCAAAATTTGTCTTAATGAGCATAGCTGGTATCCATATGCCAAAAAACTTGCAGTTGTAATTGCAGTGAAAAGCGATACTCAAAAGCTCAAAGATATTACTACTTTTACAAGACCCATGCACATCAAGTTACCTTCTTATCACTTTTAATAACTTCTGAGAGGAAAATTACTGGGGTAATTTCAAGGTTTGAGGTTTGTCTTCAAAGAGCAACTATTGTTATGTTTCGGCCCTGAGGGATCCACGCTCTCTAGTAAAACATACACAAATAACTCAGAGGAATAAGCAAACATGTTAATTCTTAATTCCATTGCGTGTACTAAGACCCATTGGTTGCTTTAGGAATAAAGTATTACCCTTCTTACTTTGTACGATGATTAAATATTGGGAGCTACGTGAGGAATTCTTACATACTTTAAAAGAAAAACAAACTGTGGTCCATTCGTGTACTGTAATGGATTCCTGAGAAAACTCTGGTTTCCAGGGCCCTTTGGAACCCTTCAAAATGAACTCCTATAGGAAAATAACGTAATGACATAAAGTGTTGACACAGACCTCTGATACAGCCCTGAAAATAAAGCTTTTAGAGTCTAGGTCAAGTTTTGATATAGAATACATAAGATAGCATTACAAAACAAAAACAATGCCTATGAAATGAAAAACATACACAATCATTTAAGATCAATTTCATCATAATACATATAAAAACAAGTGCACAAAACTTAAATATTTTCATATTTGGTAGTAAAATATTTAGATTATCAAAACAAAGCAGAAAATATAAAAAAAATCTGGAAAATATATTTATTTTCTGGTAGGTTTATGACCTAGCACAATGTTTTCCTAATATATTTGAGAACAGTTGCTCAACTCAGGGTAAGGTCCTAAGTTTTAAGAAAAGTAAACAGACTCAATTTAGCCTAGTGGTTTTATAGTCAAAACGACCCTTTAAAGTGCTTTACACCAGTCCCCAATCAACCAGTCACTCTAACACACACGTTCATAGACTGATATGCAAATCAGTAGGCAACTATGGGTTAAATGTACTGCCCAGGGGAACATCAACTTTCTTTCTGCATGGACTTTGCATGTTCTTCCTGTGCATGTGTAGGTTCCTTCCGGGTTCTCCGGTTTCCACCCACATTCCAAAAAGATGACTGTTAGGTAATTGGTTTCTCTAAATTGCCCTAAAGTATGCGTGTGTGCATGGGTGTTTGTCCTGTGTGTCTTTGTATTGCTGGTGATGGACTGGTGACCTGTCCAGGGTGAACCATCTTCTCGCCCAATAACTGCTAGACACAGGCATCCCCCCTGGCAATCCTGTGAGGATAAGCTGATATAGAAAATGGACGGATGGATTAACATTTGTAAACAGATATTAAACCATTTACTATGTGGTGGCAGAACACGGCCTGAGATAAAGAAAGGTTTATAAGAAACAGTTTATAAGTGACTCATTCGACACAAAAATATCTACGTTTTGAGGCATTTCATGGAGTTCTGGCATAAAAATACTGTTTGTAGCTAATCTAGCTTTGATTGTCCACAGGATTTCACATTATTTATTCTTGCAAATCCTAATTCACGCGGTATCTTCCAGAATGCTCTAATTACAGTGTGAGAAGATTAGTTAGTTTTGCAGTTTGGACAATTTGTCTGTCTCTGAGCACAAGGACACACAACTACATCTATTTCCTGTTTAGAATTTGCTTTCTTCTTTCTTTTTAGTTTTTTTTGTGCAAACCACTGCATAATCGCCTCCTAAAACATGTATTGAAAACTGTGTATCTCTGTCTTCAATTTGACCAAAAAAGAAATAAGGTCCTATTTGTTCCTGATTATTCAGTGTCATTAAGTACAGTGTTTTCTTCCTTACTTTGATTAGGCACATCTGTTATACATGAACCATGCAATAGCTATAATGAAATGGCTTCAAACGTTATGGTATATTTAAATAAATAGGTTGGTGTGTGTCGTTGTTTGAATTTCACTTTGTGTCCTGGATTTTGTCCAAGTGTTTTCTTTACCTGCTCGTAAAGAAAACACCTCTAACTCCACTTTAAACTGGTCCATAAATGTGTTCAGAGCCTCTGTTAGCTACAGCCACAAACTCTATGACCTGTATTTTACCAGGAGGCTTACCAGTCAACACCAACTGTCTTTAGACAGAATATTATGGGACAACTGACTTTTAAAGTTTGGAGTCCTAATAACTTAAAAAGGGATGAAATCTACAGTCTTATTTCTGTGATTTTTGTACATTGGTCATAAGTCTAAATCTTAGACTCCTTTTAACATAATTCCAATGCATTTTAGGATAATACATCAACACTATATATTTACCAAATTTTATAATTTTAAGATGCAAGGTTGGTCAGAATAAATATCAATGTAGATTCAAAGGCAGATTATGTATAAATATACTCACCATGAACTAGAAATACTATGTATTATTGATTAGTTTTCTTTTCAGCAAATGATCTAATTTGTATCATATTGATTTTGCTGAAATATTAATGTCAACATAAATTAACCACATTTTTAAGGACAATTTCAAGCATGCAGAGAGAAAAATTAATTCTCATGTGCAGCTGCAGACATTTCTGGGTCTGCTTGAGAATCCAAGAGGATATTTCTTTTGGTGCTTTACATCCATTGTTGCTTTCATCTCAGAAGTTCTGTGCATGGCCTTTTCTTTTTTCCATCCTGAAAAAACTAGTAGCAAAGGTGCCAGCCCTGGCTTTGTTATTTCTCTATTTATTTAGCTGCTGGAGTTAAATGGCTTAGTGACAAATTAGAGTGTAAGAATAATGGTGGCGATAGTTAACATCGCTCGCTTCTCATCGAACAGTGGAGGGAATTTCCAATGCTTCTTTTCTCCCATTCTTATTCTGACGTATTTCACACCGACTCAGTGTGAATGACAATCACTGCCCCAACCATGAATGGGAACCCCGAACTGTGTTTTCTTTTTTCCTGGAGTCTAATGTGGCAATTCAGAAATACAGAACTGATTGAAATTGAAGGACACAATAAGGAAGAGGGGCGTCTTTTTTCTTAACTCCTCTTCTTAGAGTGGGCTGACTTTAGGAAAAAAGGGAGTCAGGAATCAAAATGGGAATGACATTTGCCATCACCAGAGGCCTGCATTGTGCCAGCTATAGATGCGCTTTTCCCGAAAAGAGCCAGCAAGGGGGTCGATTTGCATTGCAAATCGGCTGTGCACTGCCCCTTTTCACAAGTGGACAGGCGGGTCAGGGCATGGTTCCCACACACACCCCATCCGTCATCCTGCTCCTTCATCAATGATGCCCCCCCAATGCTTCGTCCTCCTTCCCAACCTCATCTTGCCCGGATGGCCTCATTCGTAACCAAGTTTGATGCGGCTCAATGTTCTCCCAGGCTGACTCCCAGAAGCAGGCACACACAGCGGGGGCTTTGTTCCAACAGCGAGGGGAGAGGAGGGTCCGGGTCAAGGGGGAGGAGATCCACAGCTTTGACGGGCTGTAAATAAAGGTTTAGTCTGAGCTGTGCAAGTTCCCTATCAGTAAGCTGAATGTTTGTTTGTTTGTTTTCCCCCAGCAGTACCATCTGCCACCCTTTGGTACATAGGAAGGCTATCATTTAACTCATAAATGCATGCAAATGTTGCCTTTTAAAGTGTCACATTGCACATGTAAAAGGAACAAAATATTTTATAAATTACATTTAGAACTTATCAATAACAGACTTAAATCCAACTTTTTTGACAAGATTTGGGTTGAATTTTTTTTGGAAAATATCTTCCTCATGCAGACTAAATTTACGTCCTTAAAAGATTCAAATTTGCTTTCTCTTTGAATGGGGAATTGTTATGAAAATCCCCTATTTCTGTACCCGAGATTCTTTATTAACATTCTTTTGAATCCTTAGCTCCCACATATTGACATTTAAGACGAAAAAAACCCACCATAAACCCCGTATTTACATAGTTTTATAATTTTAATATGCAAAATTGGTCAGAATCAGATTTTTGGCTTATGTTTCATGTAGCTGTAGAGAGTGGTAGTGTAAATATGGCATGTCAAGTTATTTTAGATGCTATGCTAAACATAATTCTTCTCAAAATGTAAATAAACCCACTCGTTTTCTGTTGGGTCCGGTGAGTGTCTGTGCAGATTTGTGTGTCTCCTCACCTTTTTCCTGCAGGGTGTGACAGGTAGGTGCTGCACCAGCTGCAGCGCATCAGGAACTATCGAGGAGGCAGTTTAAAAGTGGAGCATTCATCTGAAACAGATGCCAGATGATTATACTCTACCAAGGGCTCCAACGTTTCCAGTCTCTGGTCCTCTTGAGCTGTCCTTGTTGCTAAACCTTTCACTGATCAACGTCTGCTTACCCGGGATCACTCCTCCGCAGCTCCACGCCGCAGACTGCCCTCCTTTGACTGCCCTCCTTTGACTGCCCTCCGAATAATCACCTGCCCAGACTCTCCGTCACTCACCTGTCTGTCAACCCTCGAAGCCTTGTGTCCCTCAGCCTCCAACTACAATAGGAAAGGGAAAAAGGATTTAACCATCCATCGCACAGTCTGCCAGTCACACACTCTCAGGATCCACTTACCCTCCTCCGATTATCTCCAGCTCCAGTGCCCATGGTGCCGTCTCCTGAAATTCCTCTCCATCCTGTCTCTCAAGATACAACTTTCAACTTCTTTAATAAAACTTTTTATCTGATTCTGTTGCTGTGACTGG
Organism: Valencia hispanica; assembly: GCA_963556495.2. Classification (NCBI taxonomy): domain Eukaryota; kingdom Metazoa; phylum Chordata; class Actinopteri; order Cyprinodontiformes; family Valenciidae; genus Valencia; species Valencia hispanica. The sequence goes on along the minus strand of OY747712.1, from coordinate 8,824,023 downwards.
GTTGTGTTCGCTCCAGAGTCACACTAAAATCATGACATTTTTATTATACTTAAACTCCTCCACTTGAGGCAGGACCTCGTCCTCGACCCGGAGAAGGCACTCTACCCTTTTCCGGTGCAAAGCCATGCTCTTGGATTTGGTTGTGTTGTTTCTCATCCAGGTCGCTTCACATTCGGCTGTGAACTGCTCCAGCGAGAGCTGTAGATCACATTCTGATGAAGCCAACAGAACCACATCATATGCAAAAAGCAGAAACCTAAACCTTAGGTCACCAAAAGGGAACCTGAACTCCTTGGTTGCACCTTGAAACCCTGTCCATAAAAGTTATGAATAGAATCGGTAACAAAGAGCAACCTTGGCAGGGTCCAACTCTCACTGGAAATGAGCCTGACTTAAGGTGCCAACCAACCAAGCTCTACGCAGGATAAATTAGAGATAAAAACGTGGACATCTTTTGTAGTTTTGACACTGGGTTATCAAATGAGGCAGCTTAAAATAACCTTGGAAACTGATTTTTATTTTGACTAATTCTAACTTGTTAAGATATTTGGTCACCAACCATTGCTTCATTTAAAAAGTAAAGTTGTCTGCTAGTTCCCAACCTACTCAAACTGTCTAAGAAATAAAGCAACAATTATACTTGGATATCAATTTGACCCTCTGACCTGGTAATTTAGCTTGGATTTAATTTAATCTTTGCTGTGGATTGGTATGGAATTTAATGTCTTTGATTGTCTAAAATAACCACAAAAGAAATAAAAACATTTTTGGGCATCTAAATTTGAAAATATTAAATTTGTTTACGGATCAGATTTAAAGTGGAAAAGTGAGCCTATTTCCATGCACAGTGTTTATTAATTCCACATCCCTCTTTCTTGCTCACTTTAAATAATGATGCATTCATCATTCTTTTTGGTTTGCTTTGATTTTTCTATGTACATTTCCTTATTAATAAACATTTTTAAAATGATGCAGAATTTTTAATCTGGTTGTCTGTCGTGTTTAAATCCCATTTCATAAATATATGAAAAGAACAGCATATTTACTCTTGTAATCTTATACTTAAAAATATTGTTGACCAGAAAATGTTCATTTTTATTATAAGCAGTTCACTCAGGACCCGGTATTATTCTCAGAAGGAGAGGACAGACATTTCGTGCCTCAGCAACTTCCAGGCTGAGCAGAGGTCTAATCAGTCAAACTGACAGTAGACCTCTGTGGGAGGACAGGCCATCAGATCTAAAAGTTACAAACGCGGGTCACTCCAGGTTAGTTCTCTGGAAGCTGAGAACCATGTAGCTCTTTAATAGTCAAACTTTCCAAGAACCAAGTGATAATTAACAGACATGTTTTCTTGTCCTTACCTGCCTTTTTTTGTTACGTTTGAAAAACAACCAGACAATTTCAACCTTCTAAAGTAAGTTTTGTTCACTTTGAACATTGATTACTTTTCTTTTCATAATCTTAGTTTTGCTGGTGGGATTTTCATTGGGAAAGGGTTGTCGAAGGTATGAACTTGCCTTTCTCTCCACACACACGCTAAAAAACAAAATATTAAAAAACAAAACAAGATCAGTTTATATTGAATTTCACAAGGCAGTGAAAATATATTTTTCAATCATCAGACAGATTTCTCGGTTTGTCATAACTTGCATGCTTGCTAAACTCATTTGTTAAAAGTTATGATGTAATAGCTATATTTCTTTGTAGTTTTAAATCGTTTCGGGAAGTAAAATGATAATTATGAACCTTGCTTAATGAACAACTCAAAAGAAGTATATTTCCGAAGAATGAATAACTGTTTAATTCGAACCCATGAAACTGAAATAGAACAGAATTAGTGGAAAACAATGATTTTGGTTTTTAAATCAGTTCACTTTTCATAAAGTTATGCGTTTAAATTTCAGGTCAAAGGCTTCTTACTGGACTCTACAAGATTATATGGTAAAAGTGAGTCATAAGGCTTTATGTTGTTCCTGGACCTTAAAGAGGAACGATCAAGAGTCAGCACATAGCTTCAGTTAATACATCTAGAAAATACTGATCAGGTCCGAAGTTTAGGTGTAGTAATGAACTCAGACCTGAACATCCAGGGTCACATAAAGGCAATAACAAGGTCAGCCTTCTATCACCTGAAGAACATTTCTAGGATTAAAGGACGGATGTCGCAACAAGACCTAGAAAAACTCATCCATGCGTTTATCTTTTGTTGGATTGATTACTGTAACAGCATCTTCACAGGTCTATCGAAAAAGTCAATTAGACATCTGCAGCTGATCCAGAATGCTGCTGCCCTTGTCCTCACTAGAACCAGGAAAGTAGAGCACATCACCTCAGTTCTAAAGTCCTTACACTGGCTTCCTGTAGCTCAGAGAATAGACTTCAAAATAATTTTACTAGTTTATAAATCATTAAATGGCCCAGCACCAAAGTATCTTGAAGATCTACTGTTACTATACCAACCCACCAGAGCACTCAGGTCCTCTAATTCCAGTCTACTCAGCATCCCTAGAATTAGAACCAAACATGGAGAAGCAGCTTTAAGTTTCTATGCTGCTTTAATCTGAAACAAACTTCCAGACAACTGCAAAGCTTCTGAAACACTGAGTTCTTTTAAATCGCAACTAAAACTCATCTGTTTAGAGCTGAGTAATGCTTTCATGTATCAAATGTTTTTTATGGTCTCCTCACTGTTTTTTTCTGTTTCTACTTTATATGCTTTTGTCTGTGTTTTACTGCTAATTTTATTTTACCTCCTAATCATGTAAAGCACCTTGAATTACCTTGTTGTTGAAATTGTGCTATACAAATAAAATTGCCTTGCCATGCCTTCAAAGATTAACAAAAGGTTCAAAACCCATCAGATCATTAGGTTCGCTGATTTTATTTATCCACAGTTTCAGGTCAATACAGGTTTTGTGGACAAAAATATATAAATACGTCACAAGATGACTTCAGCTCATTAAATATTAGAGCAAACAGTAAATCAAAAACAGATTACTTAATTTAAAATCTGACGTTATCCTGGCAAAATGGTATCGTGTGAATGTGTTTCAGTGAAAAAGCGAACAAAAAAATAAGCTTTTGGTTCAGCTACTCTTTTCTAGGAAACAGCAGTTCAAGATTTCAGAACGAGGTTAATCATTAAAGTCGGATGATTCTGTTTCCCAGACAACATGGCACACTGCTACAAAATGTTCATTGTGCCATGTATAAAAGTAAGGGAGCTGTTTGTTAGAATAATCTTGAGTGATACAATCACTTCCTTTGGAACATCTCTGCAAACTATAGCTTTTAGCAAAATAAATTAAATGTGGAAAACTCAACTAGGACAGCGGGACCTTCTTTTTAAGTTTTTCAGTTTCAGTAAAAATATTATTAATTGATGGTAGAATTGCCCCTCCCTGGGCTGCTAACTTATCGTGGTGGAGGGGTTTGAGTGTCCCAATGATCCTAGGAGCTATGTTGTCGGGGGCTTTTGCTCCTGGTAGGGTCACCCATGGCAATTTGGTTCTAGGTGAGGGATCAGACAAAGTGCAGCCCAAAAGACCTCTATGATGGAAAAGAAAATTGAATTCAGTGTTCCCTTGCCCGGACGCTGGTCACCGGGGCCCCCCTCTGGAGCCAGGCCTGGAGGCGGGGCACGTTGGCGAGCGCCTGGTCGCCGGGCCTCTACCCACGGGGCCCGGTCGGGCTTAGCCCGAAGAGGTTACATGGGTCCCCCTTCCCATGAGCTCACCACCTGTGGGAGGGGCCATAGGGTCGGGTGCTGTGTAGGATGGGCGGCGGCCGAAGGCAGGGACCTTGGCGGTCCGATTCTCGGCTGCAGAAGCTGGCTCTCGGGATGTGGAACGTCACCTCTCTGGTGGGGAAGGAGCCGGAGCTGGTGTGAGAGGTTGAGAGGTTTCGCCTGGACATCGTCGGACTCACCTCGACGCACGGCTCTGGCTCTGGAACCTGTCTCCTCGAGAGGGGTTGGACTCTCTTCCACTCTGGAGTTGCCCCCGCTGAGAGGCACCGAGCTGGGGTGGGCATACTTGTTGCCCCCCATCTCGGCACCTGTATGTTGGGGTTTACCCCGGTGAACGAGAGGGTAGCCTCCCTCCGCCTACGGGTGGGGGGACGGGTCCTGACTGTTGTTTGCGCTTACGCACCAAACGGCAGATCAGATTACCCACCCTTTTTGGAGTCTTTGGAGGGGGTGCTGGAGAGTGCTCCTCCCGGGAACTCCCTTGTTCTGCTGGGGGACTTCAACGCTCACGTGGGCAATGACAGTGAGACCTGGAGGGGTGTGGTTGGTTTGAATGGCCCCCCCGATCTGAACCCGAGTGGTGTCTTGTTATTGGACTTCTGTGCTCGTCATGGATTGTCCATAACAAACACCATGTTCACGCATAAAGGTGTCCATATGTGCACTTGGCACCACGACACCCTAGGCTGCAGCTCGATGATTGACTTGGTTGTCGTCTCATCTGATCTGCGGCCGCATGTTCTGGACACTCGGGTGAAGAGAGGGGCTGAGCTGTCCACTGACCACTATCTGGTGATGAGTTGGCTCCGATGGTGGGGGAGGACGCCGGACAGACCTGGAAGGCCCAAACGTGTTTTTCAAAAAATTGGAATTGAGCTTAAAGCCCTGCAGTGTGAACGCAGCCTTTGCTTAAATGGCATTAAATGTTCAGTTCTAATCATCTATTGAACTTCTCCTGATTGCCAGGCTGTTAAACCCTGTGAAATCAGAGAACCATCTTCAAGACACAAAAAACCAATGGCATTCCTTTGCATTTAGCACAGCACTGAGGTTTAATGTGGTCTAACTTTGTCTTCCAGTGGAGGCTACAATCCAAGAGAGCTGGTATTACAAAAATTAAAAAAAAAACGTTGCAACTGCTGGAAAACTCCCAGAAAAATTCCCAAAAGGCTCCATAAGTTTTTCATGTGAAGTTAAGCTTGGAGATGTTATTTAAAACATGGAACTTTCTATGGAAATTAACTTGATACTGGGGATAATTTAAACAAACTGTATTATATACAAACAAAATAAAAACAGTTTGTTTTCAAATATGTAGACATCCGAGAAAAACCAGTATATTGAGCAAGGAAAGGCAATTTTATTTGTATCGCAAACTTTCAATACCAATGTCATTCATGGTGCCTTGGCCTCGGCTGCTGCTGTTGATCTACCGCTGCCGGTGCAGATGGCTCCTCTGATGGCATTTCGTTGCATGGTTCATCTACATTCTGCCCTTTTTTACTATTGCTTTTAACTGTGTGTGTGCATGGGAGTTGGGTTAGGGGGGAGGGGGGTATAACTGTGACCATAATTTTAAATATGTGGGGGAGGGATGGGAATGTGGTTTATGTGGGGTCATTTTAATCTGTAAACCACTTTGTGATGCCACTTCTTGTATGAAAAGCGCTTTATAAATAAAGTTTGATTTGATCTGATTTAGGGATGCTGAGTAGACTTAGAATTAGAGGACCTGAGTGGCCTGGTGGGTTGGTAAAGTGACAGTAGATCTTCAACATACTTTGGTGCTGAGCCATTCAATGATTTATAAACTAGTAAAAGTATTTTGAAGTCTATTCTCTGAGCTACAGGGAGCCAGTGTAAGGACTTTAGAACTGGGGTGATGTGCTCTACTTTCCTGGTTCTAGTGAGGAACACGTGCATCAGCGTTCTGTATCAGCTGCAGCTGTCTGATTGACTTTTTAGGCAGACCTGTGAGGTTGCTGTTGCAGTAATCAATCCGACTAAAGATAAACGCATGGATTAATTTTTCGAGGTCCTGTTGCGACATTAGTCCTTTAATCCTAGAAATGCTCTTCAGGTTGACTTTGTTATTGCCTTTATGTGACCCTAGAAGTTCAGATCTGAGTCCATTGCTACACCTAGTTGTCAGGCCTGATCAGGAGTTTCTAGCTGCATTAACTGAAGCTGTGTGTTTATTCTTGATCCTTCCTCTTTAGGTCCAAAAGTAATTACTTCTGTTTTGTTTCTGTTCAGCTGGTGAAAGTTATGGCACATTGATTTGCTCGATGCATTTACTTAGGGTTTGGATGAGTACAAAGTCACCTGGTGACATCGTAATGTAGAGCTGAGTATCATCTGCATAGTTATGGTAGCTAATCTTATTAGTTCTTGTAATCTGGGCAAATGGGAGCATGTAGATAATAAAAAAGAGGAGCCCCAGGAGGGAGCCAGGGGGCACCCCGTATGTGATTTCTGTTTGTTCGGGTTAAAAGTTTCCTATTGAAACAGAAAAGTCCCTGTTCTTTAGGTAAGACTCAAACCACCCAAGTAATGTACCAGAGAGTCCAACCCAGCTCTTCAGTCATTTCAATACTACATCATGATCAACAGTGTCAAATGCTGCACTGAGGTCCAACAGAACCAGCACTGTGGTTCTTCCACAGTCTGTATTTATGTGAATATTATTGAAAATTTTCACGAGGGCAGTCTCAGAACTGTGGTGAGCACGGAAACCAGACTGAAAAACATCAGAGAGGTTGGTCATTGTTAGGAAGCTATTTAACTATGGAAACAAAGCTATACAGATTTGATCAAGAGACTATATGTCAGATCTATTGATCAAATGATCTTATCCAATTTCTGATCACTGTATGTAGTCCATAGACTGAAACAAATCAGTTCAAAAGGCCATTGCTCCAGAAATCAGCTCTGTGTGTGATGGAAGAATGCATAGGGCATGTTTGTGGGCGTGGCTGGAATTAGCCTGAAATAAGCAGTGTGCAATATGCAGTATGGGTGGATTGCACTCATTACTTATGTTTCTGATTTGTATGAACCTAAAAGCGGAAACCATTTTCTTGAAGTCTCAGCTGCAGCAAACAGAGGTTTATAATTTTACTTGTACATCTTGTATACTAACAAACTAAGCATTTCTGAATAATGTTTAGACAGTGAAAAGTGTGTTGAATCAACATATGACTGAACACTTGAAGTGAAAATATCTTGAAAGAAAAATAAGTTCACAAACATGTTTCTTTCAGAAATTATAGTCATCAAATTGGTAGTGAAAAATGAATGTCTCAGTTTAGTTATTCTCTTAAAAAGTGTCTGCTCAGGTAGTCTTTGGTGGTGCTCCCCGATTCCCTGACCGCATCCTTAAGTTTACATGGCTTTGTGATGGGACGTAGATGAATGTGGCTGGAAAAGGAGAAGCCCAGGGATGAACAGCTTTCATATTTTTTGCTATGTTTTTAAAAAGCATAGGATTGTTTTCACCCCACTGTGTCCTCCCCTCAAGATGCCCCAGAGCAGAGCAACACTGAGGCTGTTAGAATAATCATCAAGGCCTCCTGCTGGTCAGTGCATTTGGAGCTGAAGCTAAGGCAGCTAAGGAATTAAACCTTCTAGAGTATATTTCAGTGCTTATATAAATGATGAATGGGAATAAATATATATGATTAACTGAAATGATTTTGTTATCTGTTACTTTTAAAATACCACACAGGCATTTTAATTGCATTTGCTTGCACTAAACATGCTTTACAGGTTAAGGAACTCTGTATAAATAAAATAACATGAGGGCTCGCAGAATACTATCTCAACCTTTAAAAATTTCTCTGAGTACAGTTCAGTCCAATAATCAGAAAATGGAAAAAAGAATGCCAACCATGGGTGTAACAGTATGTATTTGGGGTTTCAAAGTCATGGTTCAGTACGTTTACGGTAGTCTTTCATAAAAAAATAAATAGATACAAATATGCATATGACTTTTTTTTTTCTTTGATCAGTATTAAACAAAAACATTTATTTCCTGAATTCCTTACTTTCAATACAAGAAATTAATTAGATTTTACCATGTTCTATAACTTGAAAAAGCGTAAGGTATAGAACTGAATGGAGATTTGATTGGATTTAAAAAAATAATTAAAATATTACAAGCAGACATAGCCAGAGTAGAAAAAAGAATAACCACATGAGAATAAAACATTCTTAAATAACTTGGGAGTTGTTTTAATATTTAGACAGCTTAGTCTCCCAGCTGTACTTGAATGTAGCATGGGCAGCTGTTGGGAAAATCCCTTCTCATCAACGGGGATTTTGCTGACTTGCTTTTATACAAAATAGGGAGTTTGGGCTGATTGGATATTACTGGTAGCCATGTTGACATCAGCTGTTTTTTCTCTGGTATCACTGATGTTTAAATTCAGCTTGACATTGTTTCAGGTGAGTAATTCAGTTCAGTGCAGAGCATTTTATGTACCTTATTGCTGTCGAGAGATGCATTCACTGACAAAGTTCTGGTTCGGTCCATCTTTCTCTTTCTTATATAGCTGCATGAGAAACCATTAATGTTCCCAACGGGACCTCGAAAAACTCATCCATGTGTTTATCTTTAGTCGGCTTGATTACTGCAACAGTGTCTTCACAGGTCTGCCTAAAAAGTAAATTAGATAACCACAGCTGATCCAGAACGCTGCTGCACGTGTTCCTCACTAGAACCAGGAAAGTAGATCACATCACCCAAGTTCTAAAGACCTTACACTTGCTCCCTGTAGCTCAGAAAATAGACTTCAAAATACTTTTACTAGTTTATAAATCATTGAATGGCTTAGCACCAAAGTATGTTGAAGACTTGCTGTCACTATAACAACCCCTCAGACCATTCAGGTCCTCTAATTCCAGTCTACTCAGCATCCATAGAATTAGAACCAAACACAGAGAACCAGCTTTCAGCTTCTATGCTCCTCTAATCTGTAACAAACTTCCAGGCGACTGCACAGCTGCTGAAACACTGACCTGTTTTAAATCAAAGCTAAAAACCCATCTGTTTAGAGCTGCCCTAATGAGTAATGTTTTAATGTGTCATATGTATATTGCTGTTTATATGTAAAGCACCTTGAATTGCCTTGTTGTAGAAAGTGTGTTATACAAATAAAATTGCCTTTCCTTGCCTGTCAAAGTCCAGATCTAAATTTAATAGAAAATGATAAGTAAGACATGAAAATTTATGTTCAGAAAGTCTCCGTTCAATCTGACTCAACTCAAACCTATTTTGCAAAACAAAGATTTCAGTGTCTAGATGTGCAAAGGGTGATAGAGATATGCCACTAAGACTTTCAGTTTTAACTGGAGTGAAAGACAGTTCTACAAAGCAGTGACTCGGACGTAGGGTGACCAACCGTTCTCTTTTCCCCAGCCAGGTCCCCCTTTCACGTACTGTCAAGGGAGAATTTCAAAGATTGATGAATATGTCTGGGTTTTCATCGTTTTTAAAGTAAGAGTTCATCTACAAATTGAAAGAGGAGGATGAAGATGAAAACCAAAAACTGGAGTAGGCATTTTTTATTGTCTTTTTGAGACGGCTGCTTTTGACTTTTATTATTACATTGAAAAGAAAATACTTGTTTTCTCAGAATGTTATTTCAGATTTTTGTTTAATTTTTGTCCAGAATGACTTAAAAAATAAACTATGATTGTTAGTGGTAAATTTTCTAATTCAGAAGAGTAATTTTTTCTATTATTAATAATTTCCAGAGATTTTAAGGTAATTTTTGTATTTGTGAAACCCTATCTGAAGTTTATTTAACTGTTCATTCTAACCACATGAAGAATCCATGCTTTAAATATGTTAAAATCAAAAGTCTTGGCACAGGGCCAAGTATCCTCTTCTTTGGAAATCAAAATCTGATCACCCTACTCAGGGAGTGAATACAAATGCTTGTCACATTTTTAAGATTTCTATTTGGAAAAATGTCCTCTTTCTTTCCTTTCACAATCTGTTAGTCTATCACATAAAATTGCCCTAAACTGAAATTTATGGTTGTAACACTAATAATGTAGAAAGGTCCAAGGCAAATGATTACTTTTGCAAGGTGCTACAGAACCCTACTTCGAAAAAATCCAAATTTCCTCACTGACATAAAAAAATTCTGCTCCTTTTTCAGATTAGGTCTGTAATAACTAAGCAAAACCTGAGACAAAACAGTGTCATTCAAGTTAAAATGTTTGGATCTGAGGAATAAAATAACATCTCTGCTTTACTCACCACCATAAGTCAAACATGGAGCATGTAATTTCCAGTGGAACACTGTATTTCTCATCAGCTGCTGGGAGGATACTCTCCCTGAGTTGGTCATGACTCAACTTGAATTTGCAACAGAAACATTAACGGAGATAAAATCACTTACTGGGAAAAAAATCTTCCTTTGCTACAGTTAGAAGGTGAAAGTAAGATTTTCAGTTTTGAACAAAAGTGAGAATTGGTGTCTCTATTTAGAGTCTGTCAAGCGTTCCTTTCCCCGAGTTTCCAAGAGACAACTATTAACGAGTGAGCTGATTTCAAAGGCCCTCTGGGTCGCAGAGACTGCATGTCCAGGCATCTGTGGAAAGAAAAAAAGGAGTCCCACATTGCTCTCTAATGCTTTCTTTCTCTGTCTCTGTCTCCACTCTCTTCCCTTTGAGAACTGACAGAAGTTTTGACAGTGGCAGTAAATTCACTTCGCAGACCTGCTGGGAGGCAGGGGAGAGCGGCTATGGGAAGACCTTTCTACACTTCAAGGACCGCGAGCGTCTGCCGGATAGCCTGTCAGAAATACTAAGGCTGATAATAAATTTGCTTTTGCACTGCTGTGGCTGTGAAATGAGCGCAGAGGCACTGGGGTGAAGGCAAGAGCTAAAGTAGACAGATCTATGGGAAGCAATTGGTTATAAAAAAGGAATTGTTCAAATGGCAAAGACCAAGGCAGAGACTGAAATTTATTACCAATGCATTCAGCTAAACATTGTTGGAATTATATCAATACAGAAAGACATGTCAGAAAATAGTTTTTTAATAGAACCTCAAATAAATCAGCAGATGTCAAACAGAGAGTGGATTTTCAAAGATCTCTACAATAAGTTGGACGGTACAAGTCAACTCTTGTTTTGATGTGTCACTGAGACATTTGTTTAAATGTAAGGTATGACAATTTTATGAAGGAAATCATTGCAACTATGTGGTTTTCCTCTTTATTTCAAACCCTGTAACATTTAGTAAAATGTATGTGACTTTCTAATCCAAGGTACCAAAGGACATTATATGATTCCCCTGTTACAATCTATTGGCATTTAATTAATCATTTTGACAGGATTTGAGCTTTGACCCACGGTGCATTATGCTGGATAATGGGCTAGAAGTAGCCATCAGATGACGGGGTAGACTGAGGTCATAGAGGAATGGAGATGTTCATCATGGTTCTAAGAGACAAAGTTTGACAAGGAATATCCCCCACAATGTTACACCACCACTGCTAGAAACAAGTCAGGATGTATCTATGCTTACATCTACCATGTGAATGTGACAGCTAAATTCGAGACTCACTGACGATGCAAACCTTTTTCCAATCTGTTGTTCAACTTTGTGAATTGCATCCTCAGTTTTCTGGTTTTAGCTCACTGAAGTTGCACCTTTTGTGCTCTTCTTCTGCTGCCCATCTGGTTCAAGATTAACTGTGTTATGCATTCACTGATGGTATGCCATAAACCTAGGTTAAAACAAGTAGTTGTTTGAGGTACTGTTGCTTTTCTATCATCTCAAGCCAGTTCTCCTTTGAACTCTAAAATCGACAAGGGATTGTCACCCATATAACTTGCTGGATAATTTTTGTACCTTTTTTGTAAAATGTAGTTATGCATTTGATCAGCAGTCTCTAAAATACTTAGACCAACATGTCTGGCACCAACAGCTATGGGCCACTCAAATCCCCTTTCTTTTTTATTCTGTTGCTGAACATCAATACGTTGTCTTCATGATCTTTCTTGAAGGCATGGTACATTTGGGATTTGGTTTTCATCTGTGTTAATATTCTGATTGTTTCCTTGTTGTCTTTTATTGTTTCAGCTTAGATCTAGCCTTTTCTGTTCATTCCTCTGCATTTGTTTTCTTCTTTTGTTCTGTTTTAAGCGTTTGCGTGTGGACAGAAAGAACTGGAGTTTTCGGCTCCGCAACGTCGCTTTCCGCGACAAAAATGCTCTGACATCATTTGTGCGACCTTTGTTTACACTCAGAAACAGCATTTAGTCAACACAGTGCTTCTAAAGTACTGTTATGTTTTTTTTGACACATGCACCGGAGCTTCAGCTTCAAACGGACCATCACTAATTATTTCTACAATCATGGTAGAAATGCCTGACAGAACACACAGGGAGAGGAATATAAATACATATGAAAAAACAAAAACAAAAAAACACAAGGACTACTAAATCTAAGGAAGGAACCAAACAAAGATAGCAAAGGGTGAGAAATCCTAACTAAAAGCCAAAGTCCAAAACAATATGACATAGACAAGTTGTGACCAAATCAGATTGTGCCACTATGGCTTGGGTGATTGAAAGTGTGTCTACACTGATAAAATGTGGATACTACCATCAATCTGACTCTGTGTTATACCTCTCCAACTGCAAAGGTACCATTGCAGCTTGTATGGCATCTGTTTGCTTTATGTATGATAAGATAGCAGCCCTCCAACCAGTAGGGATGGAGTCCTAGACTCAGACTCAAGTCCTGACTTGAGTCACGTTTAGGTCACGTTTACTTGTGTCTCGAGCATCACACTGATGACTAGCAATTGGACTTGCGACATTAGAACATGAACTTTGATTTGGACATGGAAAATTGCTACTGTTTGAATTAGGATGTAGCCAATGCTAATCTTAGCTTGTTATATAAGGTCAGATTACTCGACAAATTTAATAACTTCCCAAACCCTTTGTAAATGTATGGGTAGCATGTCAATTAATAATTAATGTCAACTAATTTTCAAATTTAATTTGAGCATATTTTTTTTTTGTTTTGCACATGCTACTGTATTAGCTAAACCTAAATTCTAACAGTTAATCCATGTAACCCTAGGGTGAGAATGGTATTTCTAAGTATATTTAATAGGCTAAGGAAAAATGTAATTTAAAAATTGTGATTCATATTTTTTTAGACATGCCTTTCATGCTGCTGACCTTATGTTTTTGGTCATTGTCATAGGCTGCCATGCAAAACTAATAACTGAATGCTGAATTAATTAGACGATTTTAATGACACAAAACAATGAAACACGGAAATTCAACAGGCTTATATATGCCAACCCACTCTTGTGGTCCTAGTGAGCAAAGGACTGTTACAGGGAGCAAGCTGGGGAATTTGTAGTTTACTTTGGGTCTTCCTACACACTTCCTCTGCCTCAGGCTGTACTTGCTCTGTAGTGTGTAACCAAGGATGTGCTATTAAACAATATAAGCTGTCAGCTTTACTTTGCATCAGTGTCATCAACACAAAATCCTCCAGCTGTTGAGCTGACAGGTGACATTAAAAACCGACCGTAGAAATGACTAAAATAGTTTTTTTCTTTTAAAGTACAGAAATGTTTGTTTTAGATCTATTTTTGTTCTTTTTTCTACAAATTTATGTATTCCAAAAAATTGAAAAAGGTAATTTAGCAAAAAGCATAATCTGAACATGTTTAGAGTGACTTTCAAAAGTCTACACACCACTGTAAAAGCCAGGTTTTGTGATATGAAAAATTTGACTGTGAAGTAGTGGGGCCCCCCCCTTCAGAAAAATATAATCGTGTGTATAATACACTATATCTTTGTTTATTGCTGCCTTTAATGACTATGAAATACGTCACTCCCCCTCAGGCAGCATTGAGGATCTGTTGGACCTGTTTAACAATACATGTGAAGGAATTTTGGACAAAATTGAATCTGTCAGATCTTTCCGCCCTAGGTCAGCATTGGAACCATGGCTTAATATGCATATCTGTGCCATGGGGAGTGACTGTCGATGTCCAGATAGAAGATCCAAGGACGGGTTGCATGTATCGCCACTGACTCTAAGGAGTTGTCTTGTCTCCTCTTATATCAGGTGGCCATTAAGGCAGCAAAGACTGGTTTATGTCTAAACTGGTGTCCTCTAATTGTCATAGGCCTCACGTGTTATTTATTGTGTTTAACAGAATTGTTATTTCTTGTGTAAATTCTGGTTTGGTACCGTCGGTGACTCTTTGTGCTGATTTACTTAAATTTTTCACTGAGAATTTAAAATGTTCGTTTGGTTGTTGGGTACTGACACAGACCCTAGTACTTTTCCTGCATGGTCTGGTTTTTTTGAGTCGTTTGAGCCCGTTCTTTTAAATGAACTACTTGATGTGGTTCACTGGCTGAAGCCCTCTCTTGTCCTTCTAACTATCTGTTATCAAATCTTTTTAAAAATCAGTTTGACACTATAGGACCATTCATTCTGCATGAAATAAATTCCTCACTTGCTTCCAGTTGGGTCCCAGATTATCTTAAGCGGGCTATAATTCAGACATTTACTAAAGAAGCTTAGTCTTGAACCAACTGTTTTATACAACAATAGGCCGATTTCGAAGCTATCTTTTCTTTCCAAGGTGTTAGAAAAGACAGTGTGTTTGTTCCAAGAATATAGTGAGGATAATGGCATCACAGAGAAGTTTTAGTCGGGCTTTAAACCATGCCACAGTACCAAATCAGCACTATTGAGAGTTTTTAATGACTTGTTTTAAACCACTGACTCCACTGTTGCAGTTCTTTTAGTGTTTGATGTGATAGCTGCATTTGATACAGTTGACCATGGGCACTCTCACTTCACCGGATCAATCAATCCATAGGTGGCCGTGTTGGGTCGTCTCAGCCCACTTCGAACTGAGCCAGATGTAGTCCAAAAAAAGGGTTCGGCTCAGCCCAGACAAAAGGTAGTGAAAACGTGCTAAACTTGGGTGGACCCCACCCGGTCCAGGCCAAGCCAAACCTGGTGGAAAAGTCCCTACACTGGTTTCTTGCATTTTATAGGATCCAGTTCAAGTTTCTGTTGTTTGTTTTTAAGTCTTTGAATGATCTTGCACCAGCATATTTGTCTGAGCTTTTCATGTCCCTACTAGACATATGATATCTAGTACTTAAAACCTTCTTTTGATCCTTAGAACCAAACACAAGTCTCGGAGTGATAGGACTTTTTCAGTAGTGGGTCCTAGATTGTGGAATAGTCTTCCAGCAAACATCATGGTTACTCAGACTCTGAGTAATTTAAAACCGCCGTTAAAGACGCATTTTAATGAGCTGGCTTTTAGCTAAGAGCAAACTAAGTATTTTGTAATTCTCTTTTATAATTTTTATTTTTCTGTCATTTTGTTTTATTGTTGCATTTTAATCTGTCTTCCCTACAGTGTGAAGCACTGTGGTCAGCAATTGCTTTTGTAAATGTACTAAATAAATAAAATTGACATTGACTTTGCGCCATGTTTCAATTGTGGTGAGCCACTCTTTGTATTAGTCCTGGAATGTGAGTAATGCATTTGTATATTTGGATTTGCTACTTTCCGCACCTTTCTGCTCAGGCAGGCCTGAAGTGTCCAGGACCTCCTCGTGAGACTCCCATGGGGGATACCTGGTGTTTGAAGCCATCTGCCTGGCTGTTTAAAAAATAAAAATTAATATTCAGTTCGGTTGAGTAAGAAGGCTGGGAGGTGCCTGGAAAGTGAGGAAAGGAAATACTTTTCCAGATTTGTGTTATGGAATTTTAAAATTTACACATCAAATACTTTTCATATTTTGACATTAAGTTTCATTTTTTGGGAAGCTTTAAGACATGTAGTAGATTTCTTTGATGAAAAACATGCGTAGGCACAATTTTAGAATGGCATAAACGTTAATTTATAGCCAACATAAAATGATGTCCTTTTACACTGAATGCAATGCAGATTAAAACTTACAGGCGACAGAACATAGATTCAAATTTACAAATAAATTTAAGAGATCTTGCAATTAGTCAACAAACAGCTACAGGCTGCTTTCATTTCTCTCTGCTTTATTATTCCTAAAACTACACACACAACATTGTACACCATTACACGTTTTAGTGCATTTTGCCATTTATTAGAAGGCAAAAAATATGTGGTATAAACAAAAACAGTTGAAGGCTAACATTTAAATAGTTTTGTGGGTTTTTTTGTTTTCAAGAACAAAAAAGTATTTCAGAGACTACTATTAATTTCAGAGATATTTTTTAAATAGGCAAAACAAGTCTATCTCACAGTAAGCTGGAAGTCAATTTGTAAAGCTGAAAAAAAAATTTAAGGAAAAATATGTTTTAGGAAATATATTTTACTTGGTGTTTGAACCACATAAACAAGGTTTCTCTTCTTCTTGAAACGTCCTCCAACATGTACTATGTCAGGTTAGTATATGTCTAAATTGGGCTCAGAGCTGAGTGGGAACATCCATGGTTGTTTGTCTATGATGGAGAACCTGTCCAGGGTGTATACAGCTTGTTACCTGCAGACTGTTGAACCAGGTTCCAGTTCCTCGAGTTGTCTTTTTCATGTCTTTAGAAAGTTTCACAGCAAAATTTACGATATCACAAGTTTCAGAGAACTGCCATGTGAGGTGGATAGTAACTAGTTACTTTCACTTCATGCACTTTCTTTTGGGAGGGGGGGGTGAATTGCTAGTTTACTGCACCATAATTTGTAGGTCCTAAATTTTGTTGCATGTATTTTTGCAGTGACTATGAAGAATCAAATATAATCATACTTCTACCTGCGTAAGAATATTTTTGAAATAACCCTACTTATTCAGCTACTCTATCCACCTCGAGTTACTTCAGTGAAGGAAGGACAAGCTTGTTTTAAACAGATTGCACCACACTGACGCACATCTACAGTTTATGTTAAAGTGAGACTTCATTGTTCTAATGTTATTTTGTATCTGCTGAGCCTGCTGTGTCATTTGGAGTTCAAATGAACATAGACTAAAAATTCTATATTATTACTGGAAGTACTTTGCTCTGTTCTAATAGAAATGACCTACTCTAAGTATTGGTTTTAAAAGCATTCTTTTGTGGACAACATTAGAACTGGAAATGCATTTTTCTGCTGCCTGATTTTGATTTGTTTTGATGATACTTATTTTTAGTAATTTTTTTAAATTCCTTAAAATACAAGAATTTTCATTTATATTTTTATCTGTCTGATGACGTATTTACTCCAGCTTGCTCCTACAGTCCAAAAACGTGACTGTTGTTTTAAATGGTCTCTAAATTGTCTTTAGGTGCGAGTGTGGATGTATGGTTGTTTGTATTGTGTGCCTCTGTGTTGCCCTGCTATTGGACTGGTGACCTGTCCAGGGTGCACCCTGTCTCACCTATGGATGGATTAATGATTACATGTTTTTTATGAATTAATTCAGATGGAATGATCAGTTACTCTGTACCTGAGTATTCGTGTTTGGAATTTCTTTGTAAAATTACATTTTCCTTCTACTTGAGTAAAAATATTGTGAAATAGTCCTACTTTTCCTTAAGTAGTTTTTGGTTATCCTACCCACCTCTGCAAACTTTTTATAGCTACATGGTTACATAAAACTTATAAATACCTTCAACCTAGCAAAAACTGTTTTAAAACAAATTAGATATTTACTTGAAGTAGCCTTTGGCATGGAGAATTAAGTGTTTTTGCTTTTCTGTTCTGTCAAATTGATATAAGCAATTAAAAAGTAAAATTTCAGTTAAATAAATCAACCTATATTTTATCAAAACCCTACATTTTACGACTGTGTTTTGTTGTTTTCACATGTTCAAGACAAAGGATGTGTATTTGTGATTCAAATCATACCTAAACTTACCAATATGCTCCACCATCTGTGCTCCATATACCTGTTCTGTTTTCAGTTGGAGCGGCACGCAGCCTGGCAACATTACAGCTTGAAACCCAAATAATGAACTATGCGTTTGTTCAGGAAATCAACCCATTTTAGGTTCACGTGTTTTTCTCTCTGCCACTCTAAAGTGTAAAAAGTGATAGTTTCTTTTGGCTGAACATCTTGCTAACTGTGCTAGCAGGGGGGGCAGAAAGCAGCCAGAGCATTTACTGCCTTCTGCTGAGGACCAGTTTGCTTAAGAGGGTCCTGGAGGAAAGTGCCTGTGCTGTTGTTGGCTTCATCTTCTGCTCTACTTCAACAGATCTGACCTTTTTCAAGTCATTCGATCAACAAACTGTGTGGACACCCAGTGAGAAGGAAAATGAAGGAAAAGCTTCATTAGAGAGAAACTAAATATGTTTTTTTTAAGGTTTTTCAAGTAGTAAATGATCTCCTACATTTCACACTGATGCGAGTTAGACTAAATATGTATTTTTCACAAAATAAACCCAAATGAATTTATTTTAAAGAACAGAAAAATAAAATTATTAGTAACATTAACTTACACATTTGCTTAAGATCAACCAATAACAAATGATCTTTTTAAGATTATATCACGCTTGATGAATACACATCTTTTTCAGTTACATTACATCTCAAACCACAGTATATGATGACCAGTGGGACTTCTAAGCATTTGCAGACGATCTGCTTGTGGTAATCCTTCCTGTCCTCATGTTATGCCTCTAGTGAAATAACGTTGCTTTCACTCTTTTTTTCTTGCACCTCAATGTTACCCACCTGGAGCTTATCATGACATCCTCTTCATCACTTCCTGATTCAATCTACCTTAGCAATACTCAGCTGGGACAACAGAAAACAGTGTTGTATTTGGAGAAAAAGTAACCTCTAAGCCCTTTAGACGGAATCTAATTTGACTAAAAGGTTCCTGGTTAGGCTTTTGAAAGCTAACATGTTCAACAAAAAATACCAAGAAACCCAGGGACCCAGCTGCAGAGATGGACATAGTTTGAAATATACAGATGTTCGACTGTGGCTGCTGAAGGAGGAGCAACCTCTCCTGATCACTCGCCTTTTTCTATTTTTCTTTTCTAAGCTTTTTTCTTAGTTAGTTTATACACCCAGCCTCTGGGGTTACTGTACAAGACTTCTATTTTTGATTACTTTGTAAAGGACTGTGGGCAGCCTGGTTTTAACTCGGTCCAACAGTCTCGCACAGAAACCACAGAACAAAGCTACTCCCACAGCTAAAAGGTGCTTAACAGGTACAACACCCCATTTACAGTTTGATGAAGACTGGCTGGCTTTAAAGTGCACTGAATCTACACCTGCTTTTACTGTTCTGAGGAAGAAAAATTGTGAGAAATTCCAACCCAAAACAAGAGATATTAAATCCCCTGGAATCCTGCTGAAAAACAGATTCGCAGCCCTCAGTTCCCCGAAAGACAAAAGTAAGAACCCCCCCAGCAAAAGGTCTTATCATACATGATTGATCAATTGATCGGATCGAAGACTTTTGAACCCAGAACACTAGAGTTTATAGCTGCTCCAAAAATACAGTGAGAGAAATATCCACACAGGATCAACTGATGTAACCAAAAAACAGCCCGACATTCTGAAGAGAGACTTCTCTGATTTGCTAGAGACTTGATTGAGTTAACATAAACATCTTTATTAGCAGACCAGTCCTTGAAGGGAATTATGAAAAGTACAGCAGACTTTGTATGCTCCATAGATGGTTGAAGAGAAAATCTGTTGAAAAATGTATCTCATTAATTAATCATTTTAAAATATTTGGATATGCCAAGCATCCATTTAAGGAAAAACAACTTTATCTTAACAAAGCTGGAGTGAGACTGCTGACCTCAAATATGTTCTGTTATGTGAATCAGAAATCTAAACACTTGATAAAGCACCCAAGAGCTGACCTCGAAGCACTGCCCGTGGATACTATCAGAGAACTAACACTTCCTCAAACACACCAAGTCAGGATGACACCACCGGCTGAGGCAGATGCACGACCCGCAGAGATTGACAGAGAACAAACACTTCCTACCTTTTCTTTGACTGCACCAGCAGTGTGCTATGACATACAGGGCTCACGACAGCGTTCTTCAAGTATTCCAACATCATCTGACTCATCCACACCAAATGATTCGCCCTTTAGAAATTTTTTAGATAAACTGAAGGCACAAAGTAGAATTGGGACACAACACTGAAACTTGGACTACATCAGGCCTCTGGTACTAACACTGGATGTATTCTGCCCATGCCCCAACTGGTAATAACAGGCATCTGATGTAGAAGGGAACCGGACAGTAATCCTACTCCCATCGTCTCCCAGAAGTTGCCCGGCCTCTCTGAGAGTAGTATTTCAGTGCTTATAAGCGGCAGACAAGAAAAAAACTAAAGCCAAACGCTCTCATATTAAACCAAATCTCAAATGGATCACCTGTCAGAAGGTTCAGCTATCCATCTTCAAACCACTTAAATTAGCTTTATTAAACATTAGGTCTCTTATCAGGAAAGTCCTTTCTAATCAATGAATTCCTCACTGAACATAATATACTTGCCCTTTTTTTGTCAGAAACCTGGCTAGATGTAAATAATGAAACATCTGTATTAATAGAATCTACTCCTCCAAATTATAAATTTTTAAGCAAGAGCAGGAAACACAGACGAGATGGAGGCGTAGCCACAATTTTTCATTACTCAATGACATTTAAAAAGTATCCCTGGGCACATTTGACTCTTATGAATAACTAGCTACGCAGATAAATGAGCCTAACAAAGCTTTATTTATTTATTTCTAAGATGTGTTTCAACAGTTAAATAGCTTCCTAACAATGACCAACCACGTTGATGGTTTTTTAGTCTGGTTTCCATGCTCACCACAGCATTGAGACTGCCCTCGTTTTTAATGACATCCGCATAAATACAGACTGTGGTAGAACCACATTGCTGGTATTTTTGGACCTCACCGCAGCATTTGACACTGTTGATTATGATGTACTATTGGAATGACTGGAGAGATGGGTCACACTCTCTGGTATAGTACTTAGCTGGTTTGAGTCTTACCTAAAGAACAGGGACTAAATTGTTTAAGTAGAAAGCTTTTCATCAGAACGAACACAAATTACATGCGGGGTGCCGCAGGGCTCCATCCTGGTGCTCCTCTTATTTAATATCTACATGATCCCACTTGCCCAGATTATAACAACCAACAAAGTTAGCTACCATAACTATGCAGATGATACTCAGCTCCACATTACAATGTCTCCAGGTGACTTTGAACCCGTCCAAACCCTAAGTAAATGCATTGAGCAAATCAATGGATGGATCTGCCATAACGTTCTCCAGCTGAACAGAAACAAAACAGAAGTAATTGCTATATCAAATAATAAGAGCGCTATGAATGATTTGCCATTTCCTACTTAATTCCACTTGCTTTATGAGCTACTGGTATGAATTCCAGCTCTATAGGATAATTTTTGGGTTCAAAAGAGAGGGGATGCATACTGTGGTAACCTTCAAATGTCCATTGCCAAAAGATGCCCTGCTATTTTAAAGATTGATGTGTGGCATAACGTTTTTTTTTTTATGGAACAATGCATGTTTTTTGGGATGCTGGTGTGATTTTCAAACCTGTGTCATGTATTTTAGGGTTAATGGAGATGGTACACTATAGGGATAATTGAGTATTTGGGGTCTATTTAAAGTTTTTGAAGAGTGGTATACACAAACAAACAACAGGGGAGGAGTTTTTTGTACTTTATTGATAATGAAAATACTCCATCAAAACAAGAGAACTTCATAACAAACTTTCCAGGTCCTGACCCACCCTAAGAACAAAACATGATTTCTTGTCTTCCATAATAAATAATTGATGTAGGCTATTAATTAAGAGTTTTTAGACCAACCGGTAACAGAATTGTGCACTCTGCCATTAACTGCAGATAAAACGTTTTCTTATGTACATTGTGTCCTGTTTGCACCCATATCAGCCTTTAATCGCTAGTTTAAAAAGTTTAGATGTTATACAATGCCTAAACTATCATGTTGTTGATAGAAAAAGCAGAGAATGTGACCCATAAACAGCGGGACACCTAAAGATACTCCTGAGACACTGACGTTAAAACAGTAAAGTTAAACGTATTCAGATAAAACGTGTCGAAGCTGTCCTTTTTCACATTTATCTGCCATAAAACTGTACATTTTCAGGACGTACATGCATAAGAAACATGGTAATATTACGAATATATTTAAAAGCTGCCACGTCGCTTATATTTTAATCCGTTTTCTCATTGTTATCAGGGAGTTTCCCGCGGCAGGGGATGCAATTTTTGGCAGGTATGCATTTCTCGGCATAAGACCGGCAGCCTGCTCCAGAGGTGAGCGCCATAATAATAGAAAGACGTCTCGCCATGAGTGTGTGTCCTGACTTTAGGGATAACAAGCAGGAGGCTGCAAGAGGAGCGCAGAGACTGCGAGGGTTCATAGGGTAAAAGCAGTTCTGAAAGATGGGGAATCCCAAGACCATTAAGACACTTTAAAACCATTAAAAGAACCTTAAAATCGATCCTAAAACATACGGGGAGCCAATGCAATTAATTTAAGATGTGTGTAATGTGCTCCCGCCTCCTGGTCTTCATCAGGACACGTGCTGCTGAATTTTGTAGAAGTTGTAAACCTGAGATACTCATTTTGGGGAGACCAGAAAGCAGGGCATTACAGTAATCAATTCTACTGGTGATAAAAGCATCAGTGTCTCCGTGTTGGCCTGAGAGAGAATGAGGCGGACTCTGGCAATGTTCATTAGATTATAAAAACCTATTTTAGTGATGTTTTTAATGTGAGGGATAAAAGTTAGCTCAGAAAAATTATGCCGAGGTTCTTCACAAAGAAGGATTAAATGACAGTGATTGTAGTTTTGGTAAATGTTTCTCTCTGAGCCTCAGGACAAATGACTAAAACTTCAGTTTTGTCCTGGTTGATCTGGAGAAAATTTTCTGTCTTCCAGGATTTGATATCTAAAATGTAGTTAAAAAGTCCTTTCTGTGAGATAGGATATGAACCATTTGTGAACAGCACCAGAGAGACCAATCTGTTTTAAATGAGAAATCAATGTTGAAATGTAATTTTTTTGGCAGGAATTTACTCCTTCGTGGTCAATTATATTTTTTTCTTTTTTGCTGCAATTACCCTAATTGTTGTTGTAGTATGACACAAAGTAATGACTAGTCATGTCCCACAGTTTGCCATTTAAATCCTACTGTTGTTATAAAGTGAAAAAAACATTAAAAATGGACACGTGACATATGCATCTAGAATCCATAAATACCACAGCAAAAGCATTAAGTAGTTTTAATTTGACCTGTGAAACATTTTTTTGTCAGGATTCATTGTGTAAAAAGATTACTTAGCAAAATATTCTTCTTGGCTTTTATAGGATATTTTAACCATGTTAATCTGCTGCAATTTATATTATTAATGGAAAAGGTATTTAATCTGGGAAATATTCTGTATGCATTATGGAGCTTCTTGCCCTTACCTGAGTTGTGCTGTTCTCTAAGAGGCACTGATAGCTTCATGGTGGTCTGAGCCGTTGTAAGTTAATCTGATGTTGTCTCATGCGTGCAGCAGTACAATCAAAACTTCCTGCATACTCATGCAATGCGTTCATACACAAACAAGGTCTTACTCAGAGATTCCAGACTCTTTTTGTGTTACTCCTGCCTGACAGAGTCTTAAATCTAATAATTAACTGGGCTTTTTTTTTTACTTCTACTAACAGCATTTTTTTGTTTACTGTGGCCTGTTTCCAGCGTAATTTGTAGATCATTGAATCATCAAGGTATTGAGTGACAGATACTTTCCTTCCACACTGATTGCTCTTGAATACTCTTATTTTGGTCTTGCAGAGTTCATACAGTATTATGTATAACTTCAAAAATTTCACATTTCAAATAGCTGTATTTAGTATTACATTACCCAAGAAACTGTCAAAGGTAAATAGCAATATATTTGATAATCAATACAATGTCTACTTTCATTATGTGATTTGTGTTACTTCGATGTATTGTAATGTTTTGAATTTTACATTAAATATTTCAAATTAAAATACTCTACTCATGGCACACTGTAATACATTTGAAGTCCTTTAACTTATAAAGTTCAAAAGTTGCTTTAAAACTATGAATAAAGTCAAACTTTTAGACATAAAAAATGTATCCTTGCAATCTTAAAAACAGTCAGGAAAATTCACAACAATAAGTCAAACTCTGTGAAAAACATTATGATCTGTGTAAAAATCTCAGTATACTAAGTGGAGCTGGAGATAAAATAAATCAATTTAATTCAAGCGACTGTCAGTTATTACATATTTTACACATATTTTGCATATTGGAAATAAGTGGAATTTATATTTTTTGGATCATTTATTTCTTCCCAAAGAGTTGTTGGAAACTTACATTGAATCAAACAGAAATGAGAGAGTCATATGGCGTTTGTGTCAATTTCCAGTTGGAAGCCTCACCCAAAAAACCTACCCTAATTAAAAGTGACTCAATATGGCAGTCCAATCTATATCATCATGAGCCTACAGATGTAAGTCAGGGTCAGGTGAAGGTTGCTTCATCTCTTCTCTAATATACTGAAACTGGATAGTGAAGCTCTGGCTTGTAAATTGACCTCATTCATCACCGATGAATGAACAACTTCAGTTGACTGATAACTGCACTAGTCTCATGACACCATGCTGTGCAGAGAGCTCACTTGCATTACCTTTCTCATGGAGATGACAGGGTTGAGAACTCACAGCTGAAGATAAATGTGTTTCAGGGTGCTGAAACCCTGTATGTGTGCGTGTGTGTTTGAGAGAGAGAGAGAGAGAGAGAGAGAGAGAGAGAGAGAGAGAGAGAGAGAGAGAGAGAGAGAGAGAGAGAGAGAGAGAGATAGTTTTGTCACAATCCACTGTACTTGTGCTGCTTTCATCATTCATTCGACTTCTTGCCCTATTGATGTTTGGTTTCAGAGTGGCTCACTCCAACTTTCTCTTGTGTTTTCCGCCGTTTTGAATTTTCCTGTAGTGTGTTTTACCCTTCTGACACAACTACATGGCAGTGTTCATGTCTGCCATATGGTCCTAGCTTACCAGAGTTAACTGCTATGGTAATAAAACCAAAAATCTGATGTTCACTATGTGTATGCCAGGTCCTAAGAGGTTTCAGAGAAAACCCCTGCTTTTAAGAATCTTCATTCAAGGTAGGATACTATAATCAATGTATAAGAAGTGTGAGTATCATGAAATTTAAAATAGAGTTGACTGAAATTAGCCCAGATGCCAAGCAGTGAATTAGCCCTTTGTAATACAGCCAACTCAGACACCAAATTCATGATTGTGTTGTTTTTATGATTTGTGAAGCATATATTGAAGAAAACTCAACTAAGAAAAGGATTTGTATTCAAATGTCCCAAATGTTATGGGGAAAAAAGCCTGAAAAAGAATTGCATTCTGAATGAAAACTGGATACAGTTTTGAGTCATTATAAGCTTTAATTTATTAATGTTTTTGTTTTAGGATAATACAAGTATTTAAGGTGGAGTAAAGATAACACAATTGAAGAGTTTGTTATATGTTTCTATTTTATCTGTAACAGTTTTTTAAATTATGATTGAATTATTTGCATGTAATTATTACCAAATAGAGCATATTCTAAATTTGGCATGGTTTTCTTTATAAAAAATAGATTTTCTTTTTCATGAGGATATGCAGGAAACTGCATACCAAAAAAATACACGCAGACCAGAGGTAGGTATGTAAATTATTCCACTTTTGTGGAACGACATGTCTAGTTTCAAAGTTTCCAATTTCAGAGTTGTGGCATCCTAGTGGAGCAGTAATGCTCCAGTTTCAGTCACAACAGCAAGAGAAGGTCATCAGAGCAAGAATATATCTAATAGATGCATTAGCAGAACTTTATGGTTATTGCCCAGCATATAAGAGGCATCTAGATGCCATAACACAAAACACTTCACGTGACCCGTTCAGCTGTTGATTAGGATCTGGGTCCTTTCATTTTCATCACCATCATGCGTACCAAATTACACGCAAATTAACCCACTCATTCTGGCTGCTTGACCTTTTTTTGTCAGTGATGGTATGTTGGCCATGCATGATGTATTATCAGTTTAAAATGCAGAACTACTATTTAGTATTAACTTTTATAATTAAGTATTAGTATTAGTATTAACTTTTATAATATAAGAAGCTGGAGTGCTAGAAACATTCAGGGTTGGGAGAATAGGGCTGAGTGTTAAGGGGGATGAGAAAGTGGAGTTGGGAGGGATGTTAGCAGGGGGATGGGGCAGGATATCGGGGAGGTCTACTTGGCCATGAAATTAAAAAGCAAATGCAACTTGATGCAAGAAAAATAAATAGTCAGGAGGGCCTCCCTAGTTTGGTTTAAACAACCGCAACTATTATTGAACTGTGTTGATTGCTTCCTGGCTCACTGGCTTTAAAAAAAGAGGACTACCACAAAACTCAAAGAGTTAACACAGAAAGATTCCCTCATTTTTTTAAATTCATCAATCATATAGGTATGTTATATTTGTAAATGAAAGCAGTTGACTATTAAACGCAAATAATTGTTATAAGATAGAAAGACACAACCACTGTTTTGAAATTTTTAATACTTGGGCATTAGTTTGACTTTGAAAACATGAGGGATCAGTCATGGGAAACAATCTTAGAAAACCGGTAATAATCTTCAAGACATCAAGGCAGAATTTATGTTTAATGAAAAATTGAAAAAATAGAAAAACTAAAAAACCAGCTGGACTAACAGGTAGTTTTTGTTGAAATCACTATTACATCATGATTTTAAAACTATATAAATGCATTTTTCTATGGATGTAAGTTTTGATGTTCCTTTTGTTTTTAGTACTAACTGGATTGAGATTCATATGTATTCAGAATGAATTTAAAAGGTGTTCTGAAATGCTAAATATCTAATACTTAAAGGGACAATACAGGAAATTGGGTTATATTAAAAGGTTTGGAGCAAAGGCTCCCTGCTGCTATAGGCTTAGACTGCTGGAGGACAGACTGACCACTATACAGGTTTTTTATTTATGCAAATATTTGAGTTTAGCCACAATATCTGCTGTTTATCTCTAATATGTTATCAGGCGTAGAAAACTGAAAGCAAAACCACATAGACAAACAATTTCTAAAAATTGTGACACTCCTATTTATTGTTTGCTGGGTTCTGTGCATTTGCAGTTCTATGGAGGTAAAAAGTCTTTTTATTTAACCCTTTTGCATTTTTATGCCCCGTTGGCGGTACATTATATACTTCAGGGTCTAATCAGCCTTTTTTGAAACACATTTTCTATGTACATATACATATTAGAGATCATTGGAAAGATAAGTTTCTTGAGATTCCAATGATGTATGCCAACCAATGATACAATCATACCTGTAGACACAGTAAACACTTATGTCAAACCTCAGAAAATAATCTGCAACTCACCGTTCAAAGCCTCATTGACAGAACAGAGCCATCTTGAAAAAAAACAGTTTTTCAGGTCCACAAGGGTCCAATTAATGTCCTCCAATAAAATAACTAGTCCACAACAAGTCTTACGTCCGCAATCCAACAATAATCTTCCGCTCAAAACTTTCCTTTCACACGGAGTTTTCATCATAACCACAGCTAGCATGGTCAAATTAGCCTAAAAATAGGACAGCAACGCAATTCTTCTTTGTGATGTTTATTGTTGGGTGCCAAAAAATTGGTGCATTACAGCGTTTTTATTAAGCCAAGCTCTAATGTCCATTTTGGCATACAACTTATCAAAGTATCTTCTTTACTGCCTCCAAAAATCTCGATAATAATAGTTAATAGTCTAAAGCACCCTCTGCTGTTTGTCTTGGGTCAATACATTGCATGGTTGCAACTTAATTGACACGTTGTTGTAATCTGTCTTGGACGGGCCCATCAGCTGAATGGGCAGGCCCAGCCTTCCCGACCCGCCCATTGGCATCGGGCCTGTCTACCTGGACTTATTACTGACTTGGACAAATGAAATGGCTGACAATTGACTACTATTTCCTGGCCCAGCAAAGTCATTTCCTCTCTTCTTTTGGGATATGTAGCTGCAATCAGAGTTTGAAGTAGTCAAAATCAGCATCTATGTAATGTGAAACGCTTAGAGCTTTAAGCTTATGTTAAATCATATAAATGTGATTAAATAACATAGCAGCTGGAGAATGCAACAGAGAAAACCAGTATTTTTGATTAACCTAATGCTTTGATGTATCATATGTTTTGTTTGTGCTTCTTGCTTTATTGCTGTTTTTACTTTATATGCTTTGTCTGTGTTTTACTGCTATTTTTATTTAACCCCTTAATCATGTAAAGCACCTTGAATCACCTTGTTGTTGAAAGTGTGCTATAGAAAGTGTGCTATAGAAATACAATTGCCTTGCCTCGCCTATGTTTGGTTGTAAAGTGTAGCAGTTGCTTCCTCAAGTTACGCTTACTTTCCATTGGTGAAAGGGTGAAATATTTCACACAATGCATTTATGCAATACAGCGCTGACATTTGTTCACACATGTGCGTGACAATGCTCCTTGGAGCTTTTTCTGGACACTCTTTAGTCAAACAAACTGTACAGTCCGGCGCTGATGGCTGGCATATGTGGCAGCAGTTCCCCGCTTGCACCATGACACAAGAATTCACACTTCCCTTCCACCGAGCTTTGCCACCGACAGCTGCACTTTTAACAAGAGCTCAGAGATTCAATTACTGGCCCTTCTTCGCGCTTAAGCCTCGTCAGCCGAACCACACAGGAAATTGCCTTTCACAGTGTAAAGGTGGTAACTGAATTGCTGGCCTCTCAGGGAAAATATACACACATTGTCCCTGCATGCATTTGATTATGCTGTTAATTATTGGCAGATTGCATAATGGCAAAGCTGGATGCAGATCCAAGCTCCAATAGGTGCAATTTCTGAAAAGTCTGTTGGGAAGCAGATAATTTATTTTTCTTAAAATGAGCTTTTAATCAAGAGGCATGGAAAGGCATTCAGTAAATAGGATATGAAAAAAAACGATTTCTGATAGTTTTAACTCTGACTAAATGAGCACAGGGAAGAATAAATTAGACCCCCCCCCCCCACACTTCCTCATCTATTTTTTATGCTCCATGAAAGACTGAATTGATCCAGTTGTTAAAATAATGATTTGACTCCCTCTGTAGGCATCTGGACAACACCAAGCCCTATTTACTAAAGATAACAAAAACATTATTTAATAATCTATAGTATATTTTGTTCATATATACCCACAAATTCTATTTTGCACTTCCTTCCTGTTAAAAGATGCACACACATTAAAAATCACAAATAAACTTTCCTTTCCTTTCCTCCTCATGAGGCCAAAGCTGAGCCGAGTTATACAAAGTATTGTAATCGTCTTATATAAATATCTGACAACATGAATTTCCAAACCCAATATTTGGTAGTGACTGGGTCACAGAATAACAGTAGCAGTATAACCAGTATGTTTCACAGCAGCAAAACCACTTAAAAGCACACCGCATTCCCTGCATTCTGACTGTCAGCTCGGTCAGCTTGCTGCCTCCTCAGCAGTTGGCAAGTTACTAGCAAATTTACACACAATGATTTTCATATCTAAGATTTTTGGTGTATACTTTTTGTCATTGCTTTAATCTTTATGTTACATACAGGTCCGAATCCTCTCGAGTGTGATTTATGTATTCCTGATGTTAGATTTGAATAATTGAGAAATAAATAATTGGGAAATAAATGAGAACTGCTTAAATACTGAGGAGGGGGTGAGGAAATGAAACTTGAGGACCAATTAGTGAAACCAGATGCAGGTGATAGTAAGAGTAGACCGATTAAGAATGCAATGCAGCTGGGCAGAAAGGCGGACTGGCAAGGAGGAAACAGAGAGGATGACCAAGAACAAAACATAACGACTAGACAAAGAACCATTCTAAAGAAGAAAAAGGACTCATTCAAAAGATAAAATATATCAAGGAAAATGAGAGTTAAGGAATCTAAGAGAAACTCAAAGAAGCACTAGAGAGGAGAAAACAGAACAGAAGGAAATGAACATACTAGAAAAGGATTCGTTAAAAGAAGACCAACTAATAAGAGAAATGAAGTTAAGCACAACTAACAGGACCAATTATGAAATAAGAAAAAAGCAAATAAAAGATAAAACAATTAAACAAAGGTAAAGACTATCTAAGGACAGGAAGGGAAAATATGGAGGGGAGACAGTGCCAAAAAAGTAACACTAAGCTCCTAAAGTATAAATTAACAAAAACTAACGTCAAGAAATAAACTAAAATGACAAGGCAAGCTGAATATGGAAATGAAATAACTAAAACTCAAAACAAAAACACCTAAGGAACCTAACACATTTAAACAAAAGAGATACATCCATGGTTGCAGGTAGGCTGGTTTCAGTAACAGACTATTTGCTGAATTTATAGGCGTTTCATTTCGGAGATAAATTACTGCTTTGACCAAACTGTTCTTAAGTTATAACTGTTGGGTTTATTTCAAACAGAAGTAATGCATACTCCAAACAGATGTAATAAATCACTCTAACCTTATAGCATGTCCTGTCAGCTTTACAGGTCAAAAAATGCAATTAAAAGATTTTAAAGCAACAATGTTTTGCTCAGGTTTTCCTTCAGGTACTTTTATAGCAGCACTGATTATAATCCACACCAGACGAGGATGTCATTTTTAAGAGTAAATGTAAAACCTGCTGCTAATTCATAACTACAACATTTTGCCTTGGAAATTGGAATGAGCTGAGTGCTCCTTACATAAATGTCTGCATGTTGAGTTCTTTTGACATTTTGTTGGAAGTCACCAACTGCGTGAGTGAATAAAACGTTTTGGGAGCACTCGAGTTTTCCGTGAGAGAGAAGTGCATCAAGTTATTGGTTTCCTTTTCCCCTCTGTTTCTTACACACTTTTTGGCAGTAATACTTCCACGGTAAGTGGAGAAGTGGATGTTTTATTCATTGTAAATTGCTTGTACAATACATATTTTGTTCAGTCAGTAAGGGAGGGAGAGTTTGATGTTTTACAGGCCTTGGAACGTGAAGAAAATAGTTGGGAACAAATAATGATAGCTTCAAAACATATTGAGACTGAACCACAATTGACTGTGTAAATGCAGAGGTTCCAACCCCTTCAGCACTCTAAATATGACACTATTATTTACAGATGCAAAACATTTCACATCGAAGATGGACTTTCTGCAGATGTGTCTGCAGAATTCATCAGTGGCCACTACTGGGCAGAGTGCTGACAGTGACTTCGAAGCTTTGGTTCCAGCATGGTGTCAACACACAAAGTCAAATTCCCCCCGGAACCATCCTTAAAAAACAGAACTGCCTCCACTCTCTGGACCAAAATAAATAACCAAAAGAAGCTATTGAAGCACATTACTTCTCTGGAATGAAGCCTTACTTTTCCCTTAAATAAACGATGGTTCTTTCTGTTGAAGATCATTTTTTAGGGGGCCATTTCAAAGTCTTTGAGCGGTGTGATTGTCTGTTAGATGGGTTAATCGTGGATACCGAGGTCAGAGCATCCTCTGGGAACCATGGGCATCAATCACTGCCCAACATCACTCATCGCACTGACTGCTTCCTCTTCCTAATTGCCTCTCTTTACAGCTGCAGTCCAATAGGGAAAATATTTTTATTAAATCTGATTCCTTTCATAATAAAATCATACAAAGAATTATGTGATTTGTATAAATAACTTCAATTTCCACCTATGTTTGTATTTTAGACCTAAAAAGGCTTAAAGGAGGAGGTTAAACCCCAACAAGGTAAAATGTTTATTTTTCTCAAATATGTTAAAAAACAACAAACCACATATACGTTTTTATCTTTATTTGCTGTAACCATTATTATGTCTATTGGGAAACATGAGCTAGAAGCACTGGCTCCTCCTAAAGATTTTAATCAGAATCCAAGAAAGTGCATTGTGTAAAACAGGAGGAATCTGTTGGTTTGATAACACCTTTCTGCTTTTTGGTGTTTATCTTTGTCTTACTTTAGTTTTATGTCTCTTCATTTTCCACTGGCTGCACATAAGCTTTAAACTTCCATGCACAGAGTTCCCAGTTTGAGATAAATTGTAGGGTGAGCTTAGGGAACGGGTGATTATTGTTTAGGGAGCTGGTCTGTGCGTGCCTGGTGCTGACTATGAACATTGTGTTTTTCTGTCTGTCCATGATGTATTTCAGTTGGCCTGCAGTCCTAGAAACAGGGTAAATGCTGACAATTTTGCTGTAGTTTTGCAAGCACAGAATGAAAAAAGTAAATGTCTTCGAGGCCATTTTACTTGTTGAAAGAGAAGAATAGTATCCTTAAAAATGGGTTTGTTGCATTCAAGATATTTCTTTCTTAAACATTTTCAAGTTTATTTAGTGAAATTAAATTAAATTTATAAACAAAATCTCTAGGCAAATTACAAGACAAATCAATCCACCTGTGTGTGTATGTGTGTGTGTGTGTACCAGGGGTGGTATTGACCAAATATTTTCTGTATTTAACCTTTTTTTGTTTAAAGCGGGGGTATGATGCTTCTTCCAGGCACATATTACCCTTCTATAGCACACTCCAATAAAATTGTCACTTTAAGTCTTTTAAAAGTCCGTCATATATCCAAATCCACCTTAAAGAAATTTACTTCCTTATTGGACGCCTTGATTTTCGCCTGTGCCTCTCTAAGACCCTCCTACTCTTTCTGACACTCCCCCTTCAGTTCGTCACATACCGTGCATCATTGCAGCATGCACGGAATCGGACTCCGCGGACCAAAAGAACAGCAAAAAATAAATCCCACAAAAGACGCGCAGCTGCAGCTGGTGTGTTATAATTACTGCACCTGGGACTCAGCCGGAGTTGTGTGAGGTGGGGAGGGGTAGGGGAGCTCTGCAGGGGCGAGGCTCTTGGCTGAGTACGTAAGGTCGGAGGAGGAGATGGGTGTAAAAGGCGGGGATAGGTGGGTGCAGGCGTTTCAGCAACCCCGAGAACTACCAGCAGAGACTCAAAGATTACTCTAACATGAGTGAATGGGTCAGAGCAACACTTCAGGCATGTTTTTAAAGAAGGAAAACAGGTTTTCAGGTTATTAAGATTCAGAAAGTCCATTTTGCATAATACCCCCCCTTTAAATGGTGAAGGAAAAATTTGAAGGCCAAGGGTCATTTTGGAAGATTGCAATTTGCTCCCCTGACCTCTTGGTTTAGACATGCAGACATTTTCAACTTTACGAGTTTAGGTAACTGACTCAATCAAAAAAGGATTCGCATGAGAACATCTGAGCATTATCTCAGACCTAGACACTGTACCCAATGGATCTCGTTATCTGGGAGCTGATAGTATATTGAAGAGTTATGGAGGCATGGAGCGCATCTGTGACTGCACTGGACACAGATTGCTGCAGCTTAACCATCGATGCAGGATTCAGCCTCCATTACTCACAAGTGGGAGCGCAGTTCAGCTCCATGCAGAGCATCCAGGCCACAACAGGTGAACCCGACTCTTGCATTTGGAATTTTCATAGTCAGAAATGTGGCATTAGAAACGACCATAGTCAAGTACATTCCAGAGGTTATGTTGATTGGCAACGTCACGGTATAAATACAATAAGATTGTCATACACCGGCTAATCCTGATCCTAAATCATGCTGATTGGTTGTAACTCAGTGGGAAATGATATCAGTAGACATCGGGAAACATTTGTAAAATTGGAAGAGTTGCTGGCAAAGCAGTTTACAACAACATAGAAAACATAAACACAGCAACCATCCCTGCCTCTTCCATTGTTAATCTCTTGTTATTATCTGATATCACATTTTGACACTGATCAGTGACACTACTCACTACCAAAACGTTCACAATATGCTGACATTTTAGTAAGATTCCTTAAAGGACCAATTTTGAACAGAGACGCGATGGCTGAGAGGACCGAACCAACATTTTTACTTTCTTAGATGAAGGTCCAGTAAAATTACCCTGAAGTTCCAATAGTAGAAATGCGCCTATAGTTGCATTTTAACACATCTCTCTAGAACCTCTGTGCTTTTCTTACCCATTACCCCATTGAAAACAATGATTATATAATTTGGCATAAAGCCCAAAGTAAAATAAATCAACTCAATCAAATGGACCAAAAAAGATATTCTCATACAAAATATTTAAAAGTCATAATTAGGTTTTAGTTTCACATTAGATTAGTTTAATGTTTTAATGTTTCAAATGAGACTGGCGACCTGTCCAGGGTGTACCCCGCCTCTTGCCCCTTGACCGCTGGAGATTGGCACCAGCCCCCCCGCAGCCCTGTTTTTGGATGGACGGGTACAGAAAATGGATGGATGGATGGATGTTTCAAATTAATAAGTGTCAAAAATGTTGCACTATTTGACGCCAAAAAATGTAAACCTGTATGTGTAAATGGACTTAGTCAGTGCAAAGCTTAATTCATGAACCATCAAAACTTTGGGCAACCCTGAAACCACTGCTTGCAAAATCCCCTTACTAAAAGATACTTGGAAAGTTTGAGGTGTAAACTTGAGTTTGAAAGTAGAACACTAAAAGTGAAAGACTGTTATCTAGTTTCTTTCAGGTTGGCTTGTAGTCTTGCATTGATTGCATGTAGACTCTAGCTAAGCCTTCAGAGAGTGATGGTCTTATTTCAGATCAATGATGTCAAGAGTCAAGGTTAGCATGTCTTCAGGGTGTGTTTGCACTTGTGCCAGAGAAAGAATCCCAGAAAGGAAAAGGCTGTAATCCTACAGTGGCCTGAAAGCTGAAGAGAGACGTATTTTTTTACCTCCTTACTGCCTGAGAGCACAGAAAGCAGCTGTAATAAATTAATGAATGAATACATAAATGAATGGACATTGTGTGGATGGAGAAGAGAGTGTAAAAACATTAGTCTCAGGTCCTAAAACTGAACACAGTCTTAAATGTACTGTTTCAGACAGGGATTGATGTATTATAGAAAATTAAGCTGTATTTTAAATTGTGGATTTTGGCATGGTCCCAAGTCTTCTTTTCTCCGCTTTTACTCAGAAACCTGTATGTATCCGGCTTCCCTAGGGCTGACTGGGAGGCAAGAAGACAAATTTTCTGCTTCCACCTCCAGGAGTAACTCAGGCTAAATATTTCACGTTAGAAAGTTTAAAGTTAATTACTGCATAGGCTTTATCTGAGCTAGGTAAACCAGTATGACATAGGGAATTTAATTTACTGTTAAGATTTCAATTTTCAGTGTCATAGCATTAAAAAAACTTAAAATCAAAATTAGTCAATATTTCTAAGCAGAAAAAGAAGTCTTTAAAGTGTCTTGCAATGCAACGCCAATTCAGGGATTTTATTAGTTAGATCTACACACTACGCTTTTTGTTCATTTACTGACTTCCTCCAAGTTTCAGATTCTAATAAAACTATTGAAAGTAAAAAACATTAATCAAAAATATTATAATTCAAAACATACAGGTCCTTCTAAAAAAATAGCATATTGTGATAAAGTTCATTCTTTTCCATAATGTAATGATAAAAATTAAACTTTCATATATTTTAGATTCATTGCACACCAACTGAGATATTTCAGGTCTTTTATTGTTTTAAAATTTATGATTTTGGCATACAGCTCATGAAAACCCAAAATTCCTATCTCAAAAAATTTGCATATCATGAAAAGGTTCTCTAAACGAGCTATTAACCTAATCATCTGAATCAACTAATGAACTCTAAACACCTGCAAAAGATTCCTGAGGCTTTTAAAAACTCCCAGCCTGGTTCATTACTCAAAACCGCAATCATGGGTAAGACTGCTGACCTGACTGCTGCCCAGAAGGCCATCATTGACACCCTCAAGCAAGAGGGTAAGACACAGAAAGAAATTTCTGAACGAATAGGCTGTTCCCAGAGTGCTGTATCAAGGCACCTCAGTGGGAAGTCTGTGGGAAGGAAAAAGTGTGGCAGAAAACGCTGCACAACGAGAAGAGGTGACCGGACCCTGAGGAAGATTGTGGAGAAGGACCGATTCCAGACCTTGGGGGACCTGCGGAAGCAGTGGACTGAGTCTGGAGTAGAAACATCCAGAGCCACCGTGCACAGGCGTGTGCAGGAAATGGGCTACAGGTGCCGCATTCCCCAGGTCAAGCCACTTTTGAACCAGAAACAGCGGCAGAAGCGCCTGACCTGGGCTACAGAGAAGCAGCACTGGACTGTTGCTCAGTGGTCCAAAGTACTTGCATGTCATTCGGAAATCGAGGTGCCAGAGTCTGGAGGAAGACTGGGGAGAAGGAAATGCCAAAATGCCTGAAGTCCAGTGTCAAGTACCTACAGTCAGTGATGGTCTGGGGTGCCATGTCAGCTGCTGGTGTTGGTCCACTGTGTTTTATCAAGGGCAGGGTCAATGCAGCTAGCTATTAGGAGATTTTGGATCACTTCCTGCTTCCATCTGCTGAAAAGCTTTATGGAGATGAAGATTTCATTTTTCAGCACGACCTGGCACCTGCTCACAGTGCCAAAACCCCTGGTAAATGGTTTACTGACCATGGTATTACTGTGCTCAATTGGCCTGCCAACTCTCCTGACCTGAACCCCATAGAGAATCTGTGGGATATTGTGAAGAGGAAGTTGAGATACGCAAGACCCAACACTCTGGATGAGCTTAAGGCCGCTATCGAAGCATCCTGGGCCTCCATAACACCTCAGCAGTGCCACAGGCTGATTGCCTCCATGCCACACCTCATTGAAGCAGTCATTTCGGCAAAAGGATTCCCGACCAAGTATTGAGTGCATAACTGAACATAATTATTTGAAGGTTGACATTTTTTGTATTAAAAACACTTTTTCTTTTATTGGTCGGATGAAATATGCAAATTTTTTGAGATAGGAATTTTGGGTTTTCATGAGCTGTATGCCAAAATCATCAGTTTTAAAACAATAAAAGACCTGAAATATTTCAGTTGGTGTGCAATGAATCTAAAATATATGAAAGTTAAATTTTTATCATTACATTATGGAAAAGAAGGAACTTTATCACAATATGCAAATTTTTTGAGAAGGACCTGTAGAATAAAATTTGCAATAAATATTTCAGCCCGAGCAAATGAAATGTTCTGCAGCAATCCACCAGATTAATGAAAAAAAGTGAAATGTCACCTCCCAAAGCCACCAAAGCCCCACCCAGGTGGGGGTGAAAGCCCCTGGCACAAGACCCCCCAAACGATCCCACCCCCAGAGGCCCCAACCCAGAAAACCCCCACATCAGCAAAAATGCCCAAATGACAAAACCAAAGGCCCCCGGTCCCAACCAGGTGATGGAGCCAATCAACTGAGCCCAATAAGATTGATCAGATGTGGAGGCAATGATGTGAATTTTAGACTAAACTGACAAATTAAATCTATGTGGTGGGTTAGTTAACATACAGGTATTGCTTGTGCAAATAATCTGGTCAATTTAAATGAATTTGTCTGAAAAACAACAGTTAAAGGAGCTGTATGTAAGAAATGTATTTCAATTAATCATAAAATAGCCCTTCTTTGGCAGTTGTTACGCCAGTAGCGCAGCCGAAATGGGGAGGAGAGCATTGGAGGCGGGGCTTGAGTGCATCGGAGAGGGAGCTATGTGGAGCTTGTCTGGTTTTAAATTTTCAAGCAAAGTCTGCTCTCCTCTCAGAGTTACCTACTGCAGCTTTAAAGGGGCTATATGCAATGTTCTGAAATTTAATCTCGCGTCTGACCCCATGTGGCCAAAAACGGAACTGCTCTTCCTTTCTGCTCGCTCTCGCACCGAGCGCTCGTGCACCGATCGCTCTCAATCTTCTATCTTTTTCGGGCACTTGTCAGGGGTTTAACTTTTTTTGTCTTATGTGGAGTGACTGTTGGTGTCAAAGTTGTCCTGGGTCTCTTCTGTGTATTCGCACAATCCATTTAACTGCTTGCGAGTGCTGACTACCGGTAGTGGCAGAATGATCTGAAACATTTGAGATGAACGCGCTTGACATCACAGCCGCAGACAGCGCGGTAAAATCGGACTGACAGTAAATAGAAAAAATTGGATACAGGCTTATAGGTGCACCCACTGTAATTGTCAGCTTACTGTGGGTGTCAGTATGCTCATCAGGAGATATTTGAGTCATAAATGGTCACATAAAAAGGCTATTGTTAGGTTTATTTTGAGGAAAAAGTTGCATATAGCCTCTTTAAGACATTAAGTCAACCTACAAACCCCTCAAAGCCTAAAGGTGTTTCTAAAGTTGATTAAAAAGAGAACTTTAACGTTTTGATTCATTTCTTTCTCCCAGTAAAAGTTGGAGCAATAAAGGGGCCCCAATGTGAGAAAAAATAGTCACTACTTGTGCATCATGGTTAATTCATAGAGTGTAATATATGTTCTTTACACTTCAGCATTCATTGCAAAGACTTGGGCTGCATCATGAAAACTGAACAGTTTTCCCGTAAAACATATGAAAGAAATTCTGTTATTGGAAGTCAAAGACATTGCCATGATGGGCTGGAGGAATGTATGGCCCTTTGTTTGGTTGAAGGAACACATGAGGTACTGGGCAGGTAAAGGAAAAGTTACCCTTAAGGATTACCTGGGCTTAGCCTAGACAAGATGTTGTATTTTTGTAAAAAGTAAAGTGTTACAATAGATTATAGACTATAGCATACATAGTAAGGTGCCTAAATTATAATTTATATTCAGTGCATTCATGTCAAAATAGTGTAATGTGTCATCTAATATAGAATGGCTTATTATTTTATTTCTAATGCTCAATGTTTAATTTTTGTAGAAAATTGCATCTGAAAACAGCAGAACCCAACAATAATTTCGATCAATCTTTCTTCGATTATTTCTGTTGGTCTCCCCTTTCTATTCTTTACTTGAATGTCCCTTTCTTTTTCTCATTTTCTGTTGCTTTTTCCATCTCTCTCCTTCCACCCGTGAACCCAAAATCTTGAATTTAACATTAGATTGCTCACAAGCACTATGCAGATACTATCATTCCTTCACTATTCACATACTGCTGTCTCTCTCTGTCTCTCTCTGTCTTTATCTCTAGCTGTTGTCTCTCCTCTTCTCCCACTAATCAATTGGTCTTCTCTCATCATTGGTTCTGTCAATAATGCCAAAGTGGTAAATGAGCACATAAGGTAAAGCAAAACTTTAGTTATTTCATTTATTATGTCTTCAATGATGCACTGTTACTGACCCGTTTTGAATTTACTTCTATCTATATTTCACAAATTTTCACGAATGAGGGAAAAATGGAGCGGGAGATCGATAGGTGGATTGGTAAGGCGTCTGCAGTGATGCAGGCACTGTACCGGTCTGTCGTGGTGAAGAAAGAGCTGAGCCGAAAGGCTTTTGATTTACTGGTCGATCTACGTTCCCACCCTAATCCATGGTCAGGAGCTCTGGGTAGTGATCGAAAGAACAAGATCACGGATATAAGCGGCTGAAATGAGTTTTCTTCCGCAGGGTGTCTGGGCTCTCCCTAAGAGATAGGGTAAGATGCTCAGTCTCCGGGAGGGGCTCAGAGTAGAGCCTCTGCTCCTCCACATCGAGAGGAGTTGGTTGAGGTGGCTCGGGCATCTGGTCAGGATGCCTCCTGGACGCCTCCCTGGTGAGGTGTTCCAGGCACGTCGCACCGGGAGGAGACCCAGGGGAAGACCCAGAGGAAGACCCAGGACACACTGGAGGGACTATGTTTCTCGGCTGGCCTGGGAACGCCTCGGGATTCCTTCCAAGCAGCTGGCCCAAGTGACTGGGGAGAGGGAAGTCTGGGTCTGTCTACTTAACCTGCTGCCGCCGCGACCCGACCCCGGATAAGCGGAAGAAGATGGATGGATGGATGGATGGATTGATGGATCTATAGTTCAATAAGTATTATGGGGAATTATGGAATTAAAGAACCTTTTCTTATTAATTATCTATAACACAATGTCACAATATTTAATTGTTACCAGTTCACATGCCTAATGATGATGCTGGTGCTTCTGCTGGAGCTGCAGCTACCCTCTACAAAATCATGACATCAGAATTAAGTGTGCAAAGTATGATTATTGAAAAACTAATAATACAAAACACAAACTAAATATCCCTATGCAAACAACGGGGCTACATCAAGTCATGATGCATCAAAAGTTTTTACTTGGTTAGCAATCTCTAGCACAAAAACATTCTGCTTTAACAGTGACCAATTTCCATGTTTGATTAGAACAGCTCTGCTGCTGCTGGCTCCTTCTCTGTCTGTTGCTCATCTTTGCTTCCCTCCACAGAATTATTAAGTCAAATCAAAGTGTGCAACAAACAAACAGAAAACAAGTTGCACATATAGTAATACAATAACGTAATACAAACAAGCGGACAATAAAACCAAATCATCAAGTTTAACAACAATGGAAACATTCAACCTTCTTGTCTAAAGCAGCAGTTCTCAAATGGGGAATAATGTTTGCAGGAGGAACGTGAGTTAAAGAAATGATCAGAGCTATAATATATATTTTAAAAAATCAACAAAAAAGAACAAAATAAATCCAAGTTTAGTCAACATTGCTATATTAGTGTTTCCCACATCAAGGTTGCAGTGATATTTTTTCATTTTTGGACTGTGCTCTGTAATTAAAAAGTTATGTTATAAACGTTATTGAGAAGTATTAGTAATTTTTTATGAATCTCCTTAGTTAATGTGCTTACTAAGGATAAATAGTTTGCTACCAGCAGGATTCTTAACATTGTTTGTCCCTTTGTTCAGATTCTACATCCAGAACAGGTATATGGGAGGGACTTCCTGTTTGTATAGCTTCATGAAATTATTGGTTGCTAAAGAAAATTATGCATAAGCCATCATTTGCCTTTGTGTATCACTTCATTTTACAAAGATACATTCGTACCCTTGGCCTCTCTCTAGTAAAAGCTCAGGAGTTGTTGATTTCGTAATTTTTTCTTGATCAATTGATTTCTGTTAGTCTTTGAAATGTTGCTTATCGTAATGTGTCTTCTGGTTTGGCGCTCTGCAGTTTTTTGCGCATCCATTTGTACAGAGCGGCTTCCTTAGGAGAGGGGAGGAGCCATGTGCCCAAGGTAGCAACATACTGACTATGGCAAGCCATGGCATGGCATGGCAAGGCGTTAATATATGCCTTGGTCATTAATAGGTCGACAAAGCTTTAATATACACCTTATTTTTGATACTGATGGCTTGCCTGGTTTTGTATATTCTTATCATTGATTGTCCCTTTGTTCAGATTCTACATCCAGAACAGGTGTATGGGAGGGACTTCCTGTTTGTATAACTTCATGAAATCATTGATTGCAGCACTAGGTATGACTGAGCTGCCTTGGCGAAGGTCTGCACTTTTAGAGTGCTTTTTTCAGTTCTGTATAAAACCAGTAAGGTTTTGGCAACAGAGAGCTTAAGAAGGCAGAACTGAAGATGTAGTTGAATAAAATTCAATTCAAGATTTATTTTACACTACCTTTCAATTCTTTTCGAATACAAAGATGCAATATGCACAAGTATGGGCTGTTTGAAATTGAGATTTGAGTTTGAGATCCATCCATTTTCTTTACCCGTCATTCCTATGCTGGGTTGCGGGTGGGGGGGCTGGTGCCTATCTCCAGCTGTCAAGGGGCGAGAGGCGGGGTACACCCTAGACAGGTCGCCAGTCCATCGCAGGGCAACACAACGCAGGGCAACACAACACAGAGACACACAAGACAAACACTCATACCTTAGGGGAATTTAGAGAAACCAATTAACCTAACAGTCATGGTGTGGGATGAAGCCGGAGAGAACCCACGCATGCACAGGGAGAACATGGCAACAGTGCTACCACCTGCGCCACTGTGCAGCCCCAAAAGGAGAGATGTTGCAGCTAATTGAATTACGTGACATCTGGAACAATGTTTTTTGGACAGATGAGACAGTTTCACAGAGTTTTCTTTCCAACAGCACATTGGTTGAGTGGTTGGTGGGACGGATTACAATTAATAACCATTCCCCTTGCTGAATCTT
Source organism: Valencia hispanica (assembly GCA_963556495.2). NCBI lineage: Eukaryota > Metazoa > Chordata > Actinopteri > Cyprinodontiformes > Valenciidae > Valencia > Valencia hispanica. Next base: position 8,782,223 of record OY747712.1, on the reverse strand, counting down.
GTTGTCACAGTGTTTAATCCTATCTGTTAATGTCACACTGGTAATCCAATGATCCCCAATGTACTTAGTCACCTCGCATTAGGTTAGCCTAACACGTTTTGAGTATGATTGACTCGCTTATCAATCTCTTTATATGGTTTGCTTTAAAGGCTTTTAGCAATATATTCAAGCCTCATTCTGTCCTTGTCCATTTACACTTTGTCTCAAGTATGTCCTGGTCTGTTCTGGTCTCTTGACACCCATTTAGAGCTGCCTGTGCAAACAGACGCTATCAGCATTTGAAATGTTTTGTCTTGGTTCCATTAGCTGGAACACATGGATTCCTTGAAATGCAACATGCCTCAGGTTAGCAAAACACCAAAGCATGCTGGTGAAGTTGGCATGTGTGTGCAGTCATTTTGATTGACCACAGGCGTGCCTTCTGCTGCACACAGACCCCACATCCAGTGAATATCACAAATGTTACAGCAGTATTTTCATACCTAGGCATTCCCAACATACAAATATAAATAATATTACTTTGTAGACTATTTCATTCATAAGTGTGCCCAGGGTTCAAATTACGGTGGTGCTAAGGGGAGCTCGACTCCCCTTAAAACAGTGCTTCTCAAATACTGGGGTGGTCGGGGGTCCATGAGAGGCACGTTTATTGTTCTTCTTATTGTTCTTCTTATATGCTTTGTAATGCCTTGATGTATCTGTGTTAGCTTGATGTTTTTATTTTACCTCTTAATCATGTAAAGCACCTTGAATCACCTTGTTGTTGAAAGTGTGCTATACAAAAAAATTACCTTGCCTTCATGCTTGAAGAACAGTAAACAAGACTCCAGTCACTAGTTGGCATCAGTATTCAAACTAATCAACAGGCTGCTTGTTCAACCCAGCAGAAGTACTCTACACAGACACACCGGTGTACAGACTGACGGAGAAGGAGGGCTCCATGAAATTCACAATGTGGGAATGGTGGACGGAATCGCGAAATTTAGTCATAACCAAGTATTACCTTGGATACAATTATAGTCTTTCAGGCCCTTCTAAAAAAGAAAAGTAGAAAAAATGTGAAGAAAAAAAATAAACACAGAGCTCCTCTGACAACTTATTTCTGAAGGCATTGTTGTCTCGCGAGATCTGATTCGATATTTTGGCTGTAGTGGACGGGCATTGTAATAAGGCAAATGAGGGGCGTGTTGATTGCTGGCATTCTAGGCCATTTGTTGTTTGCAAAGTAGCAGCCATTACCCATGTTGTCCTCGAAGCTACTACTCCCGCTAGCAAACATTAGCTGCATTAGCAGTTAGCTGCTGTTTGTTACACACAGTAGAGCAATAAAACACAGCGTTACCTTTTCAATTGCAGACAAGTCTCTGATTGTTGGAATGGCTCCTTTTTCCAAATGGAGCTCGAGTTCGTACTTCGAATCGGAATTCAGTAATGGCGGCGCTCGACTGAATATGAGGGGAAGAGGAGCAGGGCGGGCTTCCTGCAGCATAGGTCTGCGATGCCCATATATGGTATATCCTGCGTCGACTTGACGTCAAGTCGGCCAGAAATTTAACATCGTGTATTTAAGTGCGTGTGCACGTCGGCTGGTTGACGAACCCAAGGGTAAACAAACGCTTCAAACAATCGCTATTGGCTTCCCGGCCACTGTATAATCGTTAGGCGATCATTACATACATTTCTTTCTTGTGGAAAAGTGAAAATTACAGGTCATGACTTCTTTAACAAAATGGAATACACAATAAAACGCTGTTCCTGTAGTGTTTTGGCAGCTGTAACTCCTGTACCTGTTGCTACCTGGTTAGGCGGGGGTCAGGTCAGCCCTCCTCTCCTCACATAAAGAATAAACTGACCAGCCATGGCGAAAAACTCACTGTCACAAAATTATGATGAATACACTTTAAGCATAATTAGAACAAGCTAAGTTTTACAAAGTGTATTTTTATAGTCAAAATCCTTGAGCTGAAAGAGGATTTATTTTCATTCTACCTTGTGTTGTGTTTCTATTACATCCCAGTCCTCCAAAGCTGAATATTTTCTATTCTTTGAAAACCACAAGCAAATCACTTTTTTAGACAACTGTGAAATATGCAATCCAAAACACTTAATAATAATTATGAAGTTTTCAATTCATTGTGTTAATGCATTTGCATGTCAGTTAAACATCTTATCCTGTCATGCTGTGCGTTGTGTAACTTTCTAATTTTTAGTCACATTAGGAATGACGCAGACTGTAACTGTGGGCTTTGTCCCATCGCTCTTCATGAAATGGTTTGTTAATTCAAACCCTTCTGGCACAGCAGCGCTGGATAAAATATTTGTTCAGCTGTTGTGCCGTGCTTTCCCTCAAATTCTCATAGCTGCACATGTACGAGATTAATCTAATAAAGAAACAATTAACAATCTTCTCTTTGTCAGCTAAACAACAGCTGGGCTGACTCGGCTAGTAGCCGCTGTTGTGGTATTTGTTAGTCATTTGTTGAGGATGGATTGACTTGGAAACGGCATTTCCCTCGTACTGTAAACTCAGGGCCCCCTCATTAGGTCGGACTGTTTTCCACTGCATAGACAGATGAGGTCAAACTTGAAGTGGATGTTTGGCAGAAAGGAAGGAAAAGAGTGGGAGGGTCAAGTGGCCCAGAACAGGTGGTCACTAACCTTCTTAATCAACTGTGATGGATTGGATGGGTGCTACTGGGAGTTTATTGTTTACTGTAAGTGATTAGAAAGTGTGAATGTGAAACAGTTTAGATTGGAAGCAACTGTTCTGACCATATTGCTTAACATTGCACTGAGGATGCTGGAAGTTGCACCAACAGAAAAAGAACAGTTTACTGATTTGTAATGGACCCAGTTAAAAATCATAAAAACAGAGAAAAGAAGATTAAATAAGATAACATTGTCATAGTTTTTAGGTTTTGTGTTTGAAGTTAGTTATTTTCCTTATTCGGTTTAAATATCATTTTATTGTATTCTTTGATATTTATTTTATGGCACTTCCTTGCTTTCATATTCCCTTCTTGCTCTTAGATGTTTTCACCTTTTGTTTGTGTCCACGTTCTCATTTGGATTTCCTTAGTTTATTTCTCTTTAGACAGTTTCCCAATTTACCTCTTCCTTCTGTTCTCCAGTGTTTACTTTGGTTCCCCTTAGATTCCTCCTTAGATATATAATCTTTAGTTTTCTAGTTTAGGATTGCTTTCTGTTTCTTACGTGTGTTCCTTTCCTGTTTTCTCCCTGCCACTCTGCTCCTGACCCAGTTTTCACTGATCATCAAACCTGCAACAGTATCTCTTAGTTAGTACTCAGCCCTTTCTCTGCCACTCCTCACTCCCTCCTCAGTATATATACTGCTCTCATTCAGTCACAACTCGCTGGTCTGTTGTCTATCTTCCCCGTGATTGGTTCCTTTTCCCTGACACTGCATTCTCTGATTCAAGTTCAAGTTCTTTGTTTTTTGTTTCTAATAAAATCTTTTCATTTAACTTGCTGCATTTGGATTCTTAAAATGAAAGTATGACAAACATAACTTTTTTGTAAATATCCCTCATACACAACTTTTGTTGTTTTAAAGCCTTGGTACAATTTGACCTCCTATAATTAGTCCTGCTTGTGCTTACTTTATTTTTTACAGATGAGTCAAAACTAGTCAGAGCATGAGCACTCCTTAAAAAACAACATATTAGCATGTACAAATTATTTCCATGTTTTTGAATTTCCCTATTAAACTAGCAAGTCCAATTCTTTTTTTGCGTCTTATTTTCTCATACAGGTTTGCTTTTGTGTGTTTAACTCTCAGTATTAGAGACTTGTTTCCTTCTAGGACTGGTTATCAGGACGCAATCAACAATCTAGGCTCCTCTGTTTTTGTTGTTGTATGTGATTTTGATGGATTTTAGTGTGAAAGTTTACACTCACAACCAAAACATAACAAATTGTTTGCTGTATACAGTAAAGAAAAGGAAAAATATCCTCTTGTACATAAACCTTTTTAAAGTGATACAACTGCTTGAAGTCTGACGAGGATAGAAAACCGTCATGTTGTGTCTTGGCCACCCCAAGACAGAAAATAAGTCAGATTACATTTTGCAAACGCACACAGTGACAAAGACCATGTGAATCTGCTGACTGAAGCTGTTAAGAGTGTCATTATCCACAATGAAATGATAATTGAAGTGTTTGGGAATAATGACCATCATTACATTCGAAGGAAAATAGGGAAAGCTTGCAAGCCTGAGAACACCATTGCCGCTGTGAAATACGAGGGCAGCAGCATCCTGTCGCATTGCTGTTTTTTACTGTAGGAATGACAGGTGCACTTCCCTAAATAGATGCCATCATAAAAAAATAACGATATATAAAAATATTAAAGTAGAATCTCAAGACATCAGCCAGGAAGTTAACGGTTGGTTGAATTGAGCCTTCCAAACAAGCAATTACCAAAAGCAAACCACTAAATTATTTATAAAGTTGTTGAAGAACAGCAAAGTCAATGTTTTTGGAGTTTCCTTCACTAAGACTTCAACCCAATAGAAAATTTGAAGGCAAAGCTAGTTCTGTCTGGAGGAATGGGCCAAAATTCCAGTAAAATATAGGGAGAAGCTATTGGTAGAAAACCCCAAATCTTTGAACCAAGTTATAAAGCTTAAAAGTTGATTCTACTCTTTAACCAGCATATGTAAGTAAAACAAGTATGACATATAATGTCCGTGCCCCTGCATAATGTGTTGGTGATATCGACATCAAGGATTTCAAAGTAAAGTGAAATTCACATCGTTTTCAAATTCTAATTCTTCCACAATTTTATACTGTAGCATTTTCATCATAAAACAATACTCAAAGAAGGTCTGCCACCTTATTCTGTTATACTCACTGAGAACATCCTAGAAACTCTGCCACACCAATATATGAAGTTGGTGACGTGATTTATCAACAATTTAGATTATTAACCACTTACTCTTTTTTTACAACAATAATGGCTTGCATTTATACAGGGCTTTTTGAGACTCTTAAAGCACTTTACAACTCCATTATTCATTCACTCTCACATTCACATACTGGTGGAGGCAAGCTACAATTGTAGCCACAGCTGCCCTGGGGCAGACTGACAGAAGCGAAGATGCCATTTCGCGCCATTGGCCCCTCTGGCCAACACCAGTAGGAAAGGTAATGTGGCTGCCTTCCCCACATCCCACCGTTTTAAATGCACATTATAACAACACGCATCAACACCATTCTCGAGCGGGAGGATAGAGGCAAGGGGTCTTCTCTCACCCCTGTTCGCTACGGGGCATCAGGGGTTGGGGTCCGGAGGAGGAACAGGTGGTCTGGTCGGGGTCCTGGGGTGTCGGGCTGCTTCGCCACTGTGGGGCCCTTGGCGGTCTGCTTGTCTCCGTCCTAGAAGGTAGGGGGTCCATCTCCCGGGTTCGGGGGCTGGTGGCTCTACTGGGGCATCGGTACCTGGACCTGGGAGCATGAAGTGTGTATGGAGTGTGTGTGAGTGAGGGTACAGCGTCATTTCTTGGGTGTCTTGGTGAGTTAGTGAGAATGTATGCGTTTAAGAGGGAGGGGAACGTATGACTGTGTCTGTATGTCTTTGTCTGCCTGTCAGGTTGGGTCTTGGACTGCCCTCTCGCCTGGCGCACCTCAGGCCTTACATTTTATGGGGGGCCTATTTCCCCTCCGTCACTCCCCGCCAGTGATGGATGGCCCTGCCTACTGGTGCGTCGGTGGTCAATCCGGTTCGGACCTGATGCGTGCCTGGCCGGGCCTGGGGAGGCCGGTGTGTCGGTCGGCTGATGCGCTGGGACGGATCCAGCGTCTCTGCTCGTTCGATCACCTGTTCTGTGCACACCGTGCGTGGTCAGTTCATTGGGGGGTTGGACCGGCCCTGGTCTTTGTTGGATTGATGCCTGTTCACACCAGCTATCGAACACTCTTATGGAGAAACCTTATATGCACCAGCATGCTCACACACACACATAGATGTGGGGTCTCTGGTGTTTACAGATATATTCTTGGGCTGAGGTTATCATTACTAAAGCTTGATTAATCGGTACCATGAGTTTTTCTGGGACATTGTTGTATTTTTATATCCATTTTGGTGTGATGTGGTTGTTTAGTTCTTAGTTCACGATGTTTGGTTTGTTTTGTCGATGTTCCTTTTCGTTTTTTCGTTTTGTTTTTTCCCTTCTCTCTGCCTTCCTTCAATGTTTTCCTGTGTTTTCTTTGTTCCCCTTCCTCTCTTGTATTTTCAACTCACCCTCTCTCTTGACTTTTTGTTTCCTACCTCTCTTCTTCATCTTCTTTCTTTCTTCCCCTTAATTTTCCGTCTCCGTGTCCATAACATCAGGAAATAAAACCCCCAGCAATTCATAATAAAGATTGTTCACACATTTCAAGTGGAGTACTATAGCAAAAGCTGTTGTGCTCCGCTTGTAAAAGTAAATCTGTTGGGCTTCTACTTGGTACTCAGACACCAATTCTGAGCTCCACACTGCCAAACAGGACACGTTTAAAAAAAAAGAGGTTTTTGCTCCACATTCTGATTTCATTTATTCCTTCCTATAAGCTTTGTGTCCAAGTAAGCTGCCACACAGTCATTACGAGTGGCTTTTCCAGGTGTTACTGGAATAAATAGTGTTTTCGTTGGACGTCACACTGGAACACAATCGAAGCTGGAGCTGCAATGTGTGTTTGTGCTGAGACTTCTTTCTGCTGCGAATCCTCCAAACATTCAACGCGAGTAATGAGCAAAACTGACACAAACACATTCAACATATCTGTGAGCCATGCTCCTACACAGTCTCACACAGACAAGCCAAGCATGTCAGATTTATGTGTCTCACACTGGCCACAATCTGTATTTCCTTCCAACAGCAGAAGCAGTTAGTGTTGACATTTGCTTTTGAATCAACATTCCAAAGTTGACAAGTAGTTTCCCCCCAAACTGAAAATGCGATAGCCATGTGTGTGCCCAGCCATTTCCCATGGTACCTTTGCTTTCTCGGTTGCCTGCAACATTTAAAATCGATGCACACACCTTTCACATGTTTGTTCAACCATTTGTGTCATCTCAAGAAAAATACAGACTAAAAAACACACAGTTGCTATGTACCAGGCTGCTGCTTGGTGAGGCAGTAGCTTCATGCCTCTTGTTGACCCTGCACCATGTGCTGAAATGTGGCACACATCTGTAAACAGCGGATGCTGACCAGGCCCTCATGCAGAGACATAAATGTATAAATTAAATGTTTAATTTAATGCTATATACTCTCTCCTTTGGTTCTTTATTTCTTCTAATTCAGAATAGTGCAAAAAGTGACAGCAGAGTTCGCACACAGATTTTTGACTGAATTGTACAAACATTGTTGATAAACCAAAAGAGCAACAAAAAATGTCTTAAACATTCTGAACAGCCATTCAGCTAATCTTACAGATTTATAATGCATTTCTTTTATTTTGTGACGTAACATGCTACATATATTTTTTTATATTTAATTGGATTTGTGGACAATAATCTCAAAACATTATCATGAATCCTGTTGAACAACCCACAATGGGGTTCTAACCCTAACATTTAAAACCATTGCTTTAGAGCACAGGTGTCAAAGTCAAGTCCTCGAGAGCCAGAGTCCTGCAACTTTTAGACATGTCTTTGCTTCAACACACCAAAATTAGATAAAAGTCATTACCAGGGCTGAGGAGGCAAATCAGCCACTGGATACTGATGAGTTGGACCAGTAGACACAGCAAGAAGTTGCAGGACATCAGTTTTCTCTATCTACAATAATTAAACATGACTTATACAGTGGACCCCCGCCTATTTTTAGTCCAGTATTTCTGGATTCACCTATTTGCGAATTTCTCTGTTGAATGTAACCTAAATTATTCACGGAAAACTCATCTATTTTTTTTTTACTTTTTTGTAGAGCAAATCTTAACGATATAAAGCTTGGAAAGTTAAAATATCTAGGTGCAATGCAACTTCACATGCATTTGGCTGGTATTTGCAGGTGGTTGTCGTCACCGTAACCCTCACGAATACTGGGTGTTCATTGACATTCTTAATTGATATTAAAGCAGAATCATTGCACCATAGCCATTGTCTATATTATGTCTTTTCAACTCTTTTCTTTGCAGCTGATTTTAGAAATCCAGTCAGATATTTGACTATATTCAATGTTATAAGCAATGTTTTTGCTCGTCTGTTGTTCAGACTTGGATAGTTAATGATCCAACAAAGTTATATAGTTCATTGAAGTGCTACACCCAAAAAACAAATGCTGAGTAACCTCCTGGTTGCCCCCATGACAACTCCATAACATTATAAACCTTTGTGTCCTATATTCCATCATCACAGTTTTTCCCCACGAATAAAAGTGGGAACTATTTAATGAGCTAATTGATCAACTAAAATTTTTCTTGTTCTCGGTGTTAAAAATCAAAGAACTGAAATAAAAATATTTTCATTTCATTTTTGTGGTATAAAGGGAATTTGGTTACCACAGGTCTTCCAGAAAAGATGTTATTTCTGTTTGTTTCTTTGTTCCCTAGGAGGAGGACGTTTGTGTACAGTAATTTAGCAAGAAATATAGTTTCATAGTACATTAGGTTGAATCTACTTCAAGATGAGGTTTTTGAGTTGATTGCTCCCATTTTCAATATCCAGTATTTACTTTACATTTATGAATAAAAAAATAAATAAAGTTGTACTTTCAAAGACGTTTAAAAGGTACCATGGTTAGGATGTTAGCTCTGAGCCTGTCTACGGAGATACAAATACAGTAGTTGGTACATCCTTCAAGAGGCCAAGTAGTTATTTTATATTGGCAATGAGTAGCATTAAATATGCTGAAAAATATGTTATACTTTTAGCAGAATGTTTAAATAATTATCAACTAGAAGGTTTTATTTTACTGGAATCTGGCATTTGGTTTAGGCTCATTTGCCACAATAACTGTAACAGTCTGCAATTATCAGGAGGACTCATGAGAAATAATCTCAGTGGAGATACAAGCTTAACAAAATCCAGAGGAGATTGTCTAACGCACAATGTCAAAAGTCAAAACTCTCTTCGTTGTTTAGATACTCAAACAATGTTTTCAGCTGCTGCAATCAGGTGATCATTGTGACAAGAGATATTCTGGGCCCCTGTATTATACCGTAGATTGTGTTTCTTAACTCCCACACGGGACACTAGCAAACATGGGCTGTGAGGCACACAGATCAACTCACAGTGAGGGTAAACGGAGCAGATCATCTCTGCTGTCTCTGTGGCACATGAAGAACCTGATGATCTCCTGTGAAATATCATCGACTCAGACTCCATCTGGAGATCGTGTAGGTGTCTGTACGGTGCATGCTCCTGCCGCACTCATGCGGTTTACAGAGACAAAAATGTATCTCCGTCAATCATGCAGGTGCGTGTTGTGTTTGCATGAGTCCCATAGCAAGAGGTGTCAGTCTCCATATACAAGCTGGATCTGTGGCAGCTTTGTCTGCTGACAGGAGGAACAGTGTGACAAAACAGCAGGGAGATTGGCATCCATCTCACCCCCCCAGGCACTCCGCTTGACGCTGTACACAGTGCTGGATGCTTTAAATTCCTCTCCCAAGAACTGTCTTGAGTGATCTACCTCCAAAGCTTGCTCTGCATTCTGACTAGAAAACTATCTGAAAGCAGAGTGTGTCCCCCTCCCCGATTCTTAAGGATGTTTTCGACTAAGTGAAAGGAACTGTGTGTGAGGATTTGGTTTAGAGAAACGTGAATCTGAATTGCACTCGTTTTGTTTGCACAGACCATTTTAGGGTTAAAGTAGTAGAACAAAACTGAGGTATTACAAGAATATTTCCCTCTTTTTGACTGAAAGTCTGTTCTCAGTTACTGATGAGTTCTATGCCTACTGCTTAACTCACACCCTACCTATTGGGGAAAAAACACTCGAACAAATCTGAAAGTTGAGCTCTTAGATTCCTGTTCACAACCAGAAGATCAAGCAGATGGCAAGTGCTTCACATAAAAAGGCATGAAACTAAATCTGAGCGGCACCTGCATTGCAGGCAACAGGTTTCCAGTGAAAACCAATACTGCCTCTTCAAATGTGACCAGGAAACCAGAGTACCAAGAGCCCCCTGACAATGGACAGAAAGGGACCGATCGAGCCTGGCCTCTCTTTGTTTTGGAGTCGGCATCAATGAGGTCATTGTGGATTTTGTTTTGCAGGAGGGAAAACATCTGTACAGCAATAAGACTGAATGAATGATGTAAACATTCTGAGGTGGTTTGTACTTTTCTCTCACTAGTTTTAGAGTGATGGACAAGCAGAGCAGAAAATGTTTGTGGGATGAAAGTGCACCAAAATAAAATGAGGGTGTCTCTATGCAAGAGAAAACAACAGAAGTGAAAGGTTTCAGTATTTCTGGGAAAGGCATTTTATGGATTTGTCCTCTCTAAAAAGTCACACTAGGTTCATTTTTCAATGAGATCACTGCTTTGGCACTGTTGTGTAAACACACAATAGTATTCCCAAAAAGCTACAAATGCACCAGCACTGCTATATGAAAAATAGCTGCAAATACCCTCCAAAGTACTGATCTCATTGCAGTGTTGGTTTGTGTGCTGATTATAATTTAGATGGTTCTTAAAAATGACATCTTCTGTTGTAAGAATTACTCAGCTCAAGCGTCCCACAAATTAAAAGAACTCTAAAGAGTTTTTAAAACTTTAAGCTACTTATATTTAAGAAGCGGGAAACGTAAGTGTTGTTTTAAAAGAGTTTCATACTTTTTCCACAGTAAATGTCAAAAGATCCCATTGTTTTCCTAATATTTTAACGTGAAACCTTTTACAGCAAACATAATTATTTCTTTAGTCTGTTCATCAGTGGATTGTAATGGGAATATTTGAAAGTAATGTGAATTTATTGATTAGTTATATGTTAGTGAATGCATCTAGGGAATATGTCATGTTGAGATCATCAGAATGTTTAAACAGACGTCAGTGAGGAGCAGATTTGAGCTGGAGGCCTCTGACCTCCTTCCCATTTGCCTTGCAGTGTGAAGTGTTTTTTAACCTTGGGGGGACTAGACATCAAGACAGCGTAGGAAGGAGGATATATTGCATTACTTGATACCATAATGTTGGGAGGAATGAGAGGGTCCGCAAGAGTTAAAGCTTTGCCCAGTTCTGGGGGCCTGCAGGATGATGCCGATCTGCTCAATAACTATTTTTTTTAAACGGCTATCGGACTGCAGTCTCAATTCTTGTTAAAGAAAATATATTTTCTTCTGCAACAGGATCCAAAATATTTTGAAAATGTTAAACTTTTGTGTCATCTGTCAGCACATTGGTTCGTGCTTCTCTGAATAAAGCCGCACCTCTCCCAGCATGTCAATTGAGGAGGACACTAATGTGTCAGTACATTTGCAGCTGTGCCTTATTCTTTCCATTTTCATATGGTGTACTCAACAGTGCTCTGTAAGATGTTTGAAGTTTGGGATGTTTTATATTCTAACCCTGCTTTGCATTTCTCCAGAACTTTATCCTTGACCTTTCTGCTTTCTGTTCCTTTGTCTTCATGATTCTGTTCTGTTTGTTCAATCTTCTCACAACAGTTGCATTTATGTTGATATTTAAATGCGCACTTTTGGACTGTGTGCATTACTTAGTTAACTTCTGAAGACAATTGCCTGCACCAGATTTAAAATATATAACATGTTATAACAAAAATATAACATGTTTTTATGTACAGCATTTTGGTTGTTTGTAATCCTGTGTTAAAAGCGCTTTACAAATAAACTTGTATGGTACTGTTACACGCTAAACACTTTGCAGATGTTTATTAGTAAAAAATAAGTTATATTCTTCTTCCATTTCACAATTATGAGCTGCTTTTTTGTTTATTACACAGTCTCAATAACGTAGACTGGAGTGGGTGGTTGTCATGTGAAATGACAGGGAAAGGGTTATGATACTTTTCCAAGACACATCAGGTCATCAGATGCAGTCCATAAAGCCCTTTGTCATTTCATCATTTCAAGTGAACTTTGTGGAACTGCCAACATTAACGAATTGTAGTTTTTAAATGTTTAGAATTTTATTTTTGCAGATTTATTTTGTTTTATTACTATTAAATCCTTGCAAAATATAACATTCATTGTTTTATTGTCTCTTCAGTCTGTTCAATAATTTCTTTTTAATTCGAACACCTGCCCACTTCTAGTTGCTTCCTTCATTCCATGAAGGAATAGTCCCTGATTTTTGCCACTCTTTGTCAGATCTTGTTGCTTCGTTGCCAGTTTTACCTCAGAGTCATTTATTTTGCTTGAGATTGCAGAAATTCTTGTTTGAGTTTGCTTTGTTTTAATAAAATAGACTTCTTGAGTTCATCCACTTGCCTTCTTGCTCCATTCTAGAAGTGGGTCTCTCAGTCACTCTTGTTTTCTTGCATTCCAAGAAGTATACTGGGTATATTTATGTAAATGTCTGTGATATGCTGATACAGAGGCCCCTTTTTGATTTTTTATGATTTCTATTAAAAAAAATAGATATTTGCTTATCATATATTAGATCCAGTCAAGCTGTGAAATGTTTACTTATGTTCCCACTATCAGGAATTTTAATTATATAAATTGATTTTTTTTTTGGTTGAAAATGAACTAAACACTTTATTTCTAGTTATTCTTTAAACATAAACTTGTAAGCATAATAAATATTACAGAACTATAACCTATAAGATGTTTAGATCCATGCCAATATGTCCACATCTGTGTTTCAGTTTCATTGTAGTTTTTTACTACCTCATTATTAATTTATTTGTGTTTTTCTTGCAGCCAGGAAGGTCGCATGTCAATTATGCATCCATCCTCCTCGACCACTCCCTGACATCCAGTCTAAGTTCTCTTTACAGAGGAGTACCTCCAGGCTTTAGTCCTTATTGTGGCAACAGATTTGCAAAAGACACAGTCCCATATGCCTCATTGTATCCGGGAAAAGTCCTGCTTCCATTCAGATGGAAGTCTGAGAGTAACCCCTTGGCTGCCTCTCCACCATTGAAGGCAAACTGATTAGAGTCAGTTGGCTGTATTCTCAGGGGTGATTAACATTCGTGCTCCCCTCGTGCGGCTTTGACAGTTATTGAGGCTGTCCGGTTTGAGTGCCGTCTGTGCGGCTGCTTCGTCACCTCTCTGACCATGAATGAAAATAACGAAGACTAATGAGCCAGTATGAACATAAATAAATGCCATGAATTTCTGTGTAATAAATGGGATTTTAACGTCAAATTTGAAAAAATAATAAACATTTATATATATATATATATATATTCTTTTTTTAGATTTGTTTGTAATTTCACTGATATTTCATTTATAAAGTCAAATTGCCCTCCATAAATTTCTAATCATTTACGATTTTGGAGTAAAATATGTTTAAAGTATACTTAAATAGGGTTTTCTGGATTCTATTTTTTTCCTTTTAAATGCATGCCATTAATAAGCATATTGGTATTGCGACATTAGTACAAATGGATCAGCCATGCAAGCCATGGTACATATTAAAAAGTTCATTAATCTACCTAATTTAGCTAATTGTTACAGATTATTTAGACACGTGCAGAAAAATATACTTCAGCCATCAATATGCAAACAATAAAGAAATATATTTTTTAATTAGATATGCTAAGAAAAAGAAAACATGGTTAAATGCCACAATATACTTTCATAAGCCAATCTTTTATAAACCAGCTTGGAAATGAATCCGTTTATTTCTGTATTTATGGATGAATGTCATTAAATGATAAACTGACAAAGGCTATTAACTAAAAACCCATTAACAACAATAAGCGACTAATTAAAACACAATATTGCTTCCACTGAATGCTAAAGTTTCAATAACACACTAATTATCTAAATGAGGATCCCACAGCTCATTGCATGGCTATGCCTTCCGTTTTTCCTGGATCTGTGTTGGCTGATAATGAGGATCCAGTGGCCTCTGGCACGAATGCAGGCATAATGAATCCTGGTCCTCCAGAGGATAGGCCAATGGATGTTACACTGCCGATCTTCATTAGTAGCCGTCCAGCTCAAACATCTGTCACTGGAGTGCTTGGCACTGTCCCATGGCAATTAGTAATCTCCTTGCAACAGGTTGCACTGGAAGATAAACAGAGCTGAAGGCATGCAAAAAGCAGTTCTCAGTGAGCACAGAGATGGCAGGAACTACATCATGCAGTGCAGTTATGAATACACCAACAAGCCCACAGTCTAATACAAGACAATTATTATCTCATGAAGCATTAAAATACAGGCATGTATTAGGAGGAAGGCTCCTATAAAAAGAGCTGCTTTGATTTAATTCACTTCTCCTCAGTTTATTCAAGTAAAATGACTTTAATTCACAACAATTGTTGTCTGTCTTAAGGCACTTTACGACAAAAAAGCTCTAGTTGACATCCAGTTATAATTTGGTCCAAATTGGCTTTAAAGGTGTCCGTCACAGAGAAACCGCGTAATACTTGTTCTTTTTTAAATACGATCAGTCACTGACTTGCATAGGCATGCAGCAGGTGAAAATGTTCTCCAACCCCCATTGCCTGCATTAGCCACAGAAAGGAAATACACGGCAAAAAAGAGCTAGTCAGAAAAAGGTTTTCTCTTCTACGTCACTGAAATAGTTAGTATTCATGGCCTCGGCAACCTTGACTTGCGACCGCCCACGGGAAGGCTGGATTGATTTTGCAGCCAGCAGAAAGCAAAGTACGTCTCTACTAGTAGAAGACAATTGGTAACATCGACAACATGGTGGACCATATTCGGGCTTGTGCCATTTGTGGAGCTAACACATCAGCGTTGCATTTTCTTCCCCAAGAATAAAGATTGGAGGAAAAAACAGCTTTCCCCTGGTCCCTTTAATGCTGCTGTCCGGAGAATATATTTATGTATCAAAAATGTATAAACCTTTAAACTGATAGTGCGGTTCTACACTAATAATAGTGGCTTGCATTTACAGTATATAGCGCTTTTTGATACCCTCAAAGTTCATTACAGCACCCTTATTCATTCACTCTCATAGTAGCTGTGGCTACTATTGTAGCCACAGCTGCCCTAGGCAAGACTGACAAAAGGCTGCCATTTTGCACCATCGGCCCCTATGGCCAACACCAGTAGGCAAGGTAGGTGACATGTCTTGCCCAAGGACACAACGGCATGTAGCAGGCGGAAGCAGGAATCAAACCCATGATTTCCGGATCGCAGGCCGGTAACTCTACCACTGAGCCACAGTCGCCCCATTTACTATGATATATGGCTGGTGCTCCACAACATTTGTTATTCTTACTTAGTCCCTCCTTCCTCCCATAGACGCCTATGTTATTCAAACATCCATCCATCCATCCATTTTCTTCCGCTTATCTGGGGTCGGGTCACGGGGGCAGCAGCCTAAGCAAAGAGACCCAGACTTCCCTCTCCCCAGCCACTTGTTCCAGCTCCTCGGGAGGAACCCCAAGGCCCCAAGAGAAACATAGTTCCTCCAGCGTGTCCTGGGCCTTCCCCTGGGCCTCCTCCCGGTGAGACGTGCCTGAAACACCTCACCAGGGAGGCGTCCAGGAGGCATCCTGACCAGATGCCCGAGCCACCTCAACTGACTCCTCTCGATGTGGAGAAGCAGCGGCTCTACTCTGAGCCCCCTCCGGATGACTGAGCTTCTCACCCTATCTCTAAGGTAGAGCCCAGACACTCTGCGGAGGAAACTCATTTCAGCCGCTTGTATCCGTGATCTCGTTCTTTCGGTCACCACCCAGAGTTCGTGACCATAGATGAGGGTAGGAACGTAGATCGACCGATAAATCGAGAGCTTCGCCTTTTGGCTCAGCTCTTTCTTCACCACGACAGACCGGTAGAGCGCCCGCATAACTGCAGATGCCCCACCAATCCGTCTATCGATCTCCCGCTCCATTTTTCCCTCATTCGTGAACAAGACCCCCAGATACTTAAACTCCTCCACTTGGGGAAAGACCCCATCCCCGACCCCGGAGAAGGCACCCCACCCTTTTCCGGCTCAAGACCATGGCCTCGGATTTGGAGGTGCTGATTCTCATCCCAGCCGCTTCACACTCTGCTGCGAACTGCTCCAGCGAAAGCTGTAGATCACGTTCCGATGATGCCAACAGGACCACGTCATCTGCAAAAAGCAGAGACCCGATCCTGAGGCCACCAAAACGGATCCCCTCAACGCCTTGGCTACGCCTAGAGATCCTGTCCATAAAAGTTAGGAACAGGATCGGTGACAAAGGTCAACCTTGGCGGAGTCCAACTCTCACTGGAAACAAGCCCGACTTACTGCCGGCAATGCGAACCAAACTCTGGCACCGGTCGTACAGGGACCTAACAGCCCGTATCAAGGGGCCCGGTACCCCATACTCCCGGAGCACCCCCCACAGGGCCCCCCGAGGGACACGGTCGAACGCCTTCTCCAAGTCCACAAAACACATGTAGACCGGTTGGGCGAACTCCCACGCACCTTCCAGGACCCTGCTTAGGGTGTAGAGCTGGTCCAGTGTTCCACGGCCAGGACGAAAACCGCATTGTTCCTCCTGGATCCGAGGTTCGACTATCCGTCGGACCCTCCTCTCCAGAACCCCTGAATAGACCTTACCAGGGAGGCTCAGAAGTGTGATCCCCCTGTAGTTGGAACACACCCTGTGGTCCCCCTTTTTAAACAGGGGGACCACCACCCCGGTCTGCCAATCCAAGGGAACTGCCCCTGATGTCCACGCAATATTGCAGAGCCGCGTTAACCAACACAGCCCCATGACATCCAGAGCCTTGAGGAACTCCGGTCGAATCTCATCCACCCCCGGAGCCTTGCCACCGAGGAGCTTTTTAACGACCTCGGTGACCTCAGCACCAGAGATTGGAGAGCCCGACCCCAAGTCCCCAAACCCTGCTTCCAGATTGGAAGGCGTGCTGGTGGGATTAAGGAGGTCTTCGAAGTATTCCATCCACCGACCCAAAACGCCCCGCGTCGAGGTCAGCAGCACACCATCCCCACTGTAAACAGTGTTGGTGGCAGACCGCTTTCCCCCCCGAGACGCCGGATGGTGGACCAGAATCGCTTCGAAGCTGTACGGAAGTCGTTTTCCATGGCCTCTCCAAACTCCTCCCACGCCGAGTTTTTGCCTCAGCAACCATCCGAGCCGCATCCCGCTTGGCCTGTCGGTACCTATCAGGGCTGCTTCAGGGGTCCCACAAGCCAAAAAGACCCGGTAGGACTCCTTCTTCAGCCTGACAGCATCCCTTACCGCCGGTATCCACCAGCGGGTTCGGGGGTTGCCGCCGCGACAGGCACCGACCACCTTGCGGCCACAGCTTCGGTCAGCCGCCTCGGCAATGGAGGCGCGGAACATGGTCCACTCGGACTCGATGTCCCCCGCCTCCCCCGGGACGTGTTCAAAGTTCTGCCGGAGGTGTGAGTTAAAGCTCCTTCTGACAGGCGACTCTGCCAGACGTTCCCAGTAGACCCTCACAACACGTTTGGGCCTTCCAGGTCTGTCCGGCGTCCTCCCCCACCATCGGAGCCGACTCACCACCAGGTAGTGGTCAGTGGACAGCTCTGCCCCTCTCTTCACCCGAGTGTCCAAAACATGCGGCCGCAGATCAGATGAGACGACAACCAAGTCGATCATTGAGCTGCGGCCTAAGGTGTCCTGGTGCCAAGTGCACATATGGACACCTTTATGCTTGAACATGGTGTTTGTTATGGACAGAAGTCCAATAACAAAACACCACTCGGGTTTAGATCGGGGGGGCCATTCCGCCCAACCACACCCCTCCAGGTCTCACTGTCATTGCCCACGTGAGCGTTGAAGTCCCCCAGCAGAACAAGGGAGTTCCCGGGAGGAGCACTCTCCAGCACCCCCTCCAAAGACTCCAAGAAGGGTGGGTAATCTAATCTGCTGTTTGGCGCGTAAGCACAAACAACAGTCAGGACCCGTCCCCCCACACGAAGGCGGAGGGAGGCTACCCTCTCGTTCACCGCGGTCAAAACCAACGTACAGGCGCCGAGATGGAGGGCAACAAGTATACCCACCCGAGCTCGGCGCCTCTCAGCGGGGGCAACTCCAGAGTGGAAGAGAGTCCAACCCCTCTCGAGGAGACGGGTTCCAGAGCCAGAGCCGTGCGTCGAGGTGAGTCCGACGATGTCCAGTCGGAACCTCTCAACCTCGCACACCAGCTCCGGCTCCTTCCCCACCAGAGAGGTGACGTTCCACGTCCCGAGAGCCAGCTTCTGCAGCCAAGGATCGGACCGCCAAGGTCCCCGCCTTTGGCCGCCGCCCATCCTGCACAGCACCCAACCCCTATGGCCCCTCCAACAGGTGGTGAGCTCATGGGAAGGGGGGCCCATGTTACCTCTTCGGGGCTAAGCCCGACCGGGCCCCATGGGTAAAGGCCCGGCCACCAGGCGCTCGCCAACGTGCCCCACCTCCAGGCCTGGCTCCAGAGGGGGGCCCCGGTGACCCGCGTCCGGGCGAGGGAACACTGAGTCCATCTGTCATTTTCATCATAGGGGTCTTTTGGGCTGCACTTTTTCTGATCCCTCACCTAGAACCAAATTGCCATGGGTGACCCTACCAGGAGCAAAAGCCCCCGACAACATAGCTCCTACGATCATTGGGACACTCAAACCCCTCCACCACGATAAGGTGGCAGCCGAGGGAGGGGTGTTATTCAAACAGACCTCTGAATTGGCACAATCTCTCTCTCTCTCTAAAATAACGTTATTTTATTTATTTACTCTATTTTACTGTGTTTTTATCTTGTGAAGCCACCTTGGGTGTCCTAAATTATTATTATTATTATTATTATTATTATTATTATTATTATTATTATTATTATTATTATTATTATTATTATTATTATTATTATTATTATCCATATAGCAGCTTTAACAAGAGGGCAGACATCTTCTACTTTGCTCTTACCACCCAACTCTTTTATCTGGTTTTTCTGGCATAATCAAAAACGAGAGACGCAAAAATATTTTGCATTTAATAATCATTAAATTATTAAATATTATAAATAAATTATTAAATAAGTCCTGATTCAAAAATCTAAAACAGTCAAGCAGAGGGAAATGTCATATGTTTTATGCTGTCATATGTGTCTCTAAAGTTGTCTTATGCTTTTGTTGCTGCTTTTATTTTATTTTATCCCCTGATAAAGATAATGATGTAAAGCACCTTGAATTGTCTTGTTGTTTAAAGTGTGCTATATAAATAAAGTTGCCTTGCCTCATCTGTTATGCTTGTGTTTAGCCTCAGTACAATGTTCTACAATATCCTATAATACCCTAGAGAACACTGCCAGAAAAGTATAACGCGTAGTTATTTTTTTCGAAGGCAGCTAAAGAGTCTCATTGCTGTTAGCAAATCAGAAGCGCGATATTTGCAATATCATGAATATTAATGAGTAAGACTTGTAATCCTCTCACCCCCCCACCTAATTTTTCGACAAACTTCAACCTCCTGAAACAGGGGCTCGAGAATGTTTTTTCACAGAAAATGACTCACAACGCATTCATTCATAAAAGAGACCTTACAATCATAACAATTCATTACAATACAATCCCACCATATCTTCAGAATAAGATGCAGCTGTGTACATTTCAATTCAATCCAATTTAGCTTATAGGTGGAACAAAGAAATCTTCCTGCACAAGCCTAGCTGTAAAGTAACCATCTGTCTGCCCTGTCAAACATATGTGTATTATCTGGTACTGATTCAATACAGAGGCCTGACATGTTAATAGAGAATTCCTCTTTAAACTTAATTTGATATTCTTTGAAATAAAACTAAATATACAATAAAAATAAATTGGCTTTGTTTCTTTTAAGCCGATGTTGATTTCGTGCACAACTTCTAAGTTCTGTTATTAAACTGTAAATGAGTTACATACAAGAGAAGGAAAGCAACAAGTAATAAGTTCCAACATATTCTCACCTGTATTGTTTATAAAATATTAATGAGTCTTTGCAGTCAGAGTCTCTAAGTTAGAATCCTTGTAGATGCAAACTTTCAGTGTATGATGTTATTCAAAGTCGGTGTACACAGTCAAATGTGAGGGTTCAGTTCACAGGATGTTTAGAGCTTTTGCTGCAGCTGACTCTTGAACTTAATAAATAGTTTTGCAGGTGCTGACTGAACGATCAGGCAGACTATCATGCCAAAAACTATTTCCCCTTATTCGGCTTAGATTTAGGACTGCTTCATCTTGGAAAACCAATCTAAAAGTAAATGTCGAAATTTTGGTATATTTAGCTCAATTATAAAGATTGGTGTATTTAGAATGTACTCAAACTATGTTGCAACTAAATAAATGCATTTATCTGTTAAACGTGTGTCCTGTCTTTGTTTTGAGGGTCTCTTGAATACTGCCTGAGAACACTAGTTGTAATGATTTAACCATTTAGTTCACCCCCCCACACTCGTTCTCTGTTTTTGGCCTTCCTTCCACAGCGACCCCCCCCCCCTTCAGACTGCAGTGCACAAAGAGGCGCTGGAGCGAGTCCAGAGGGCAGCTAAATACCAGAAATCTTCAACAAATACCCCCACCACCCCACTCCTCAAACATACAATGTAGCACACATAGACGCACTTAAGGGGGACTCTTTAACAAGCCTTCATAGATTTCCACATACCTGAGCTGAGAGTAAAACAGTCGTCAGGATCAACCTGGGAGGCTGCAGCTCTGCGAGCTACCCTAATGGGTGTCATCTCCAGGTCACGAGCATGTTGAGTGTGTGTGTGTGTGTGTGTGTGTGTGTGTGTGTGTGTGTTTTCAGTGAGTGCAGACTATTCACGTTTCTATACCAACAATCTTTATTCCTGTTGAAGGTAAAATTAATGTTGTGTTTTTTTAAAAAGGGCTTTTTTATTGCTTAACATCACAAGTTGACAACCACTTTCTCTAGCTTCACAGAAGTGTTTTATGTAAATTACTAAATTCATTCTTCAGTTAAGAGATTATTAATAATTCATTCATTCAGATGAAGCGTAAATAGCCAGAGGTTTTTCACAACTATGTTATTTAATTAGTGAGGGCCATAGACAAAGGTGGCGTAGGTGATTTCTATTTTTTTCATGTGTGCATGACAAAACCTTTTAAACACTAAAGATTAGATTAAAACATTTTACGCTGCTGACTTATAGTTAAAAGTGAAAAATTAGTGTGAATGTGAATCTCATAATAAAGAAAATAAATTGTGAAGATCATCCTATCTGATAAATATATATATATATATATATATATATATATATATATATATATATATATATTTAACTAAAAGCCTCAAACTCCAAGGTAATAAAAGCTTTAGAACAGTAAAAGTATTTGTTGTAAATCCAACTTTTTTTTAACTGTTACTCTGGTTTTACAGATAATATAAGATTTAGGCTACTGTAATAATCAATCACATGACTATAGGTTCTTCTGGATAAAGCATGATGTAATACAGAAGCGTTTTTTTGTTCTAGCTGCTGGTTGGATGATACGTTTTTCTCACCTTCCCCAAATAGTGAGCAGCAGAACCGGCCCAAGCGTTTTTGTCGCCCTAGGTTAGATTGTTGTTTGGCAGCTCAAATGCAGCTGCACTAGTTGTCTACTTTTTATTTATTTATTAATAGGCTAGGCCCTGAAGTACTGGCCCCAGCCTCACTTAATTTATTGTTAGGAAATTTGACATACCTCTACATTGGGACTTTTTTCCTCCTTCTCTTTTCTCCATTTTCTGAAAGCCGCTCCCGATAGCCAGGGGATTCTTTTCATGATGAAAATATTGTATTGTTTACCTCTGTCAACGCTACTTGGAACCTGTTCTGAGATGCACATTGCTAATTTATATCCCTCCCACTCCATAGAGCACGGTGCAATGATCCATGACACATTCTGGGTCAGGTAAGTCAAGTGGGAAAAGTTTATCGTACTTTACCACTCTCTGCATATTTCCTATACATTCTTGTCACCACTATTTCATAACAGAAGAGAGCTAGACAGAACAGCAAACTCCTAAATACACACACACATATATATATATATATATATATATATATATATATATATTTAATTGGACTCGCAATGGTGCCCCCCCACCAGGTGGCACTCTATGCGGCCACCTAGCCTATGGCCTAGGAGGAAAACAGATGGGTTTAGTTTCCTGCTTTCTGTATCTTTTGTTGTTTTAAATGTTCTCTTTTAAAATGTGATGTTTTGATTAATTTGTTTTTGCTAAAAGACACTGAACAGTCTTTTATATCCTTTATTAGTGTTGAAAAAAAATACTTGCTAAAGAATGTAAAAGATATTCAAGAGTTTATTTCTCTAATCACTAATTCATCTTCTGGTTTCGTTGGTTGCTCTTTGAGCTTGAAATGCCTGACACAGATGTCGATTATCTCCTATTTAATCGGTGATGAGTTCAACAAGTCATCAACAGCTTGCACATCTGTCTCCCTCGGTTTGACATCTCTGTATAAAAATGAACGCCACACACACAGGAAGTCTTCATCTCAAATAAACAAAGCGAAGAATGATGGGCGATTCTTATCGAGATGCACACAGTTTTACACAAGGAAGCAAACAACAAAATGCCACATGGTTTAGCCGAAGCAGACAAGCAGACACATGCCTTGACCTCCTCTTCCTCCCTAAAAGAATCAGCTGTGGAATCTGCAAGACAAATCTTAGCCCTCCGCCGACCCTTTATTTTCCAATTCGCTTGATGAATCGGTCAACAAGGGAAACCATTTGGCTCTGGTGAAAACTAAATTAAGATCGACAGCAGACGCTGAGATACAAGAGATTATCTCTTAAAAAAAAATCTGGCATTCAAGTGGTGCTTATGTGGGAAGAGAAACAACACATCACCTATGCAGCTTTGGAGGTGTATAAGCTGTAGAAATAAAACTCTCCAAATCAAACATCCAAGCAGAATGGGGAATACAGATTGAAGTATGTACATTTTTCTGCATGCAGTAATGTTGCCTGCAGGATAACGAGCAGCTATTCTGACCCTTTGCATAATTTAGGTTGGTAGTTCATGTTATTCATAATCACAGTAGTGCAATAACAAAGACTCACTCCTGAAGGAGTTTAGTCTATTCTTTTCTTTCCAGCACAGTGCCAGGCAGACACCCAGATCCCACTGATTGAGTGGGACACAGGAAGCCGGCATGTAAACAGAGCAGAAGACAAGCAGCATACTGTTGGGGGTCAGGCTGGTTTAATATACCCTACTGTACCTTTTGTGCTTTTGCTTGCCTTTTGATATGATGTCACATGTTGCACTAAGAAAAGAGATGGCTTGATAGTGGTATCAAAATACAGCAGTTTGGGACAATCTTATCTTAACATTCACTAAGACTGATAAAAAGTTTAAAAGCGTCCAATTTCTTGGAGAGCATTATTTGTGCAGTCCAAAAGTATAAACTCTCCATATTTTCATTCCAGGCAGCTACACATGTTAACTCGACTTCTTATCCATTGTTCTTCAGGCCTTCAGATTGTAATTCAGTGTTGTTCTTTAGACTTTGACTGCTTTTCCCCTCAGCTTATACCCAGTCATGTGCACGGTTTTTAAAATGAGTTTGTCTATAAAAAATAGACACAATGAAACTAATAAAAGGGGAAAAAAAATTGTTCTTTTATACCGGCTGTTTGCTCTGGTTTCTGTACCATGTGACGTACTGTTGCTACAGAGGTGCCATTGCCGACGTGACATTTCCTGCTAATTTGTAGTAAAGTGAAACGATGCAATACAACTGAAAATGGGGAAGTATGAATTTGCTGATTCTGGGCTAGAAGAATCAAATCGCACATGAATGGAGCTAGACACAAAACCACCGCCATTAGCCGTCGTAAACATCGATCGCTAATTTTTGTTTTAAAGCTGCTATTTTGACAGCAGGAGCAACTGTGGCACATTTTGCACCTGCAACACCTGTGAGTACACCACTCCCCAACATGACCACCTCCACAGCAATGACTTCGGCCCTGTCGACTGCTGCATCTGCCTTTAGAGAGACGCTAGCATGCACACCAACGGAGGTGGTTTGGTGTTTACAAACAGCGGTTTACCACCACTCGTTGACCTCTAACGAGGGAATAAATAGAATTTTCTAGGCTATATTTCCTGATTTGGCCATTGTAAAAATAATGCAATAATTATAAAGTTTAATATTATTAATTTGTTAGTGCATTGCTATAAATTCCTAATTGTATTTTATGACTTAAAATGTCCTGAAAAGGTATTAAAATTAATTTTGAGATCCCTGCATAAATGCTGTCATACAGGTGAAACGCAAAAAATTAGATATGTTGTGCAAAAGTTCATTTATTTCAGTAATTCAACTTAAAAGATGAAACTAATATATAACATAGACTCATTCCATGCAAAGCGAGATATTTCAAGCCTTTATTTGTTATAACTTTGATGATTATGGCTTACAGCTTATAAAAAACCCAAATTCAAAATCTCAGAAAATTTGAATATTGTGAAAAGATTCAATATTTTAGCCTCAAAGTGTCTCCCTCTAATCAGTTGATTAATCAAAAACATCGGCAAAGGGTTTCTGAGCCCTTTACTGGTCTCTCAGTCTGGTTCAGCATGAATCACAATCATGGGGAAGACTGCTGACCTGACAGTTGTGCAGAAAACCATCGACACCCTCCATAAGGAGGTAAAGCTCAAAAAGTAATTGCAAAAGAAGTTGGATGTTCCCAAAGTGCTGTGTCAAAGCACATTAATAGAAAGTTATGTGGAAGAAAAACATGCACAAACAGCAGTGAGGACTGCAGCCTGGAGAGAACTGTCAGGAAAAGGCCATTCAAAAATGTTGGGGATGTTCACAAGGAGTTTCCTCTTGTCAAGCCGCTCTTGAACAACAAACGGCGCCAGAAGCGTCTTACCTGGGCTAAAGAAAAAAAGAACTACAAACTTTGCATCTCATTTAGAAACAAAGTCAACGCAGCCATTTACCAGGACATTTTGGAGCACTTCATGCTTCCTTTCTCAGACCAGCTTTATGGAGATGCTGACTTCATTTTCCAGCAGGACCTAGCACCTGCTCACACTGTCAAAAGTACCAAAACCTGATTTAATGGCCATGGGAACTCTGTGCTTAATTGGCCAGAAATCTCGCCTGACCTGAACCCCCATAGAGAATTTATGGAGCATCGCCAAGAGAAAGATGAGAGATGTGAGACCAATCAATGCAGGAGAGCTGAAGGCCGCTATTATAGCATCCTGATCTTCCATAACACCTCAGCAGTGCCACAGGCTGATAGCATCCATGCCACGCCGCATTGAGGCAGTAATTGATGCAAAAGGGGCCTAAACCAAGAACTGAGTACATAAGCATGATTATACTTATCAGAGGTCTGACCTTTCTCTATTTAAAATCCGTGTTATATTAATTTCATGTAATATTCTAATTTTCTGAGATTTTGAATTTGGGGTTTTCATTAGCTGTAAGCCATCATAATCAAAATTTTAACAAATAAAGGCTCGAAATATTTTGCTTTGCATGTAATGAGTCTATATAATATATTAGTTTCACCTTTTAAGTTGAATTACTGAAATAAATGAACTTTTGTACGATATTCTAATCTTTCGAGTTTCACCTGTATATGACCATAACAGCAGAATCTGCGCTGCTTAAATTAAGAAAATTAAACAAGAGCAGCTGTGTATTTCTATCAGGCCTGAAATGAGAAACTATCTTAATTAAATAGACATTAAGAGAGTCATCTCTTTGGAAATAAGAGGGGTATATATGGCAAACATGTGACACAGAACATGAAAAATGCATCATCCTTTAGCTGTTCATTTTTTGTGATCATCTACCTTGCTGGTTGAGAAACAATTTTCTTTCTGCAACACTCTCATATTTTCTATTCTTTGTAGGTTGAATAGACAAATTGGAACAAATTGTGTCTGTGACAGGGCAAGTATTCGTATTAATTTATTTTTATTGGTTGTTTGCGGCTGTAGTTCAGCGTTAGAGTTGTCGGCCTGCGACCCAGAAATCATGGGTTCGATTCCTGCTTCCACCTGCTACATGTCGTTGTGTCCTTGGGCAAGACACTTCACCTACCCTACTGGTGTTGGCCAGAGGGGCGCTTCTGTCAGTCTGCCCCAGGGCAGCTGTGGCTATAATCATAGCTTGCTTCCACCAGTATGTGAGAGTGAATGAATAATGGAGTTGTAAAGCACTTTTAGGGTCTCAAAAAGCGCTATATAAATGCAAGCCATTATTATTATGTATCAATGTAACAATTGATTTCAAAGAAAAAAGAGTGAAAGCACAAACCTGTCCATAGAAAGTTCCCATAGGGAAAAAGGATAAGATTAAAATGATCTTCAAAGACCTGAAGAGTTATTAATAAAGACCAAGTTAAAAAGTTATGATTACGATAAATTGTGGGCAAAAAGATTGATGTCTGTCAGGATTTGTAAACCCATTTAATTATTTTTTACCTGAAGTGAACCCTTTTGATACTGTCGATGTTCCCCTAACAGACAAAAAACTCTTTCATTTAAAATGTTTTCAACAAGAAAGATTTTATTACCGTTTGATTAAACTAATTTGAAGAGAAGTATCTTGATACAATGCTCGTAGCTGAGATAAACAGTAATCTCTAATTATGCTCCCAGATTTTTTTAAACTATATTTAAAAAAACGAATTTTTTTAAAACTATAGTTTAATATATAGACTATAGATTATAGTTAAAAAACTAGTCTTTTAAACTAATAGTTTAGAAGACTTGAAGACACACTTTTTCTAATGCTGCAAAATTCCCCTCTGCTAAAACATTTTCAGAGAAGCGAATGAATGAATCCCTATATGTCAACTGAACTACAGCCTGTGTGTGTTCCTCTTCCAGTCAGTTTGAGATCCTTGCGTTTCTTAATGCCAAACCATCTCCTCTCCCAGCCCCCAAAATATTTTATTCACGTTCACTCAAGCACACACCCCTGACTTATGCAAGGAATCCGGTGGGCTGTTTGATTCAGGAAGCTGAAGCGATCAGCGAAGGGAATTAGGGGTTAACATACACAAACTCTTATTCCTGGCTGGGTATACACCACATAGACGACAACTATATTCACATATACAGGCCAATCCACAACTACCTACACAATAACAGACTCATATTTACACAAATGAAAACATGGCGAGGAAAAACCTTCCACACAAAGCAGTCTTTCACACCTACGGAAGAAAGTCAACCGCAAATGGCTGAGCACACTCACAAAGTACAAGCTTATGAGACTTGACGAAGACACGTGTTCCATCAGAAGTTCAGCACTGGTATCATTTCCTTCCGGAGGCCCAGTGCAAACATTACAGAACTGCTGGCTCATTTACTGCATGGCAGGAGTGCTAACAAGGTGGCCAGGTTAATGGTAGAAAATCGGCAGACGCAGGAAATGAATAGGATAGCTTCAACGCAGGCAGAGAGACCGGACACGCTGCCAGAAACCCACAAAGACACAACACAGTGTCATAAGATCCTAAAACATGCAAAGACATCCACACACACGCTGGTGCATCGAAAAAGCCCCAAGAGGAAGATGGAGAGATTAGTTTATCATTGGTGCTGATGACAGATCCTGCTGATGTGTAACCACAAACCAAACAACCATCAATCTCTTCACTGCATGAGAAGCGTGACGGAGGAGAGGACGCTGAAGACTTTTACATGTGAAGGTCCAAACACTCAGGAGTATTTAGAGAGAGAATGCACTCTTGGCTAGAAATGTCTTGGGGAGTTAATTAATCAGAACAAAGGGCAGCTGTGGTGCTTTTGCAGTGCATTTAAGAGGAAATGATGCTGGTTTCCCTGTTAGCAAGTTTATTCCTTTGTTCTTTTGCAAAGGTAGTATGTTTTGAGTCTTAGCTGATCAGACTGGTTGTGTGATTGTGAATCAATTATAAATCATATGCATGCACTGTATTGGGTTTTTTAACCATCCTCAAATTTCTTAACTGATATGAAGCATTTACTATACATAATTTCCCTTTTTGGAACTTGAGAGGTGGTTCTGGAAACAATAAAAAATCTAAACCACAGCACACTCTTTCTTTCATGAATACATAGTGCATGTGTACTCGTAACTATAACTAATCTATTCTAATATGCAGTGGATGAACATTGGTGGGATAAAGAAGTGTAGAATAGTTGTTTACTGCAGGTCAGCTTTAAACTGTGTCAGGCTCTGCGGCCCAGCTTCATCTCAAAGCACGCCGTATTCTCTGCATCCTCACTGGGTCATCACCTTCTGCTCGGCTACGTTCTGAGAAGTACCTAACGCAGTTTCTGCTTCTTTGCAAGCAGTCTATCATATTCCATACATCATCCCAAATTATCTTTATCTGAAGACTCCAAAAATAAGCCTGCATTGCTATTCGTGGAGACAAAAATCAGATAAGTCATCAAATGTATTTTCAAGGAACACACATGTTAAAAAAGGGCCAGAGCATTGTTCATGCGCCTGAAATGTAAAAATATTAGATTCATATTAGATCATGATGAAGATTTGTGGAGAATTTGATCCAGCACATACATTCCTTCCATATGTCACTCTGTATATGATTCCCTGCGTGAGCTCCTCTGTGTGTGTCCAGCCACGGCAACAGACTGCCTAATATTAATAGAGCAGGCAGAGAGGAAGGAGAAGCCTCCTGACATGTCTCTGTGCTGAAAGCAACTCTTCAGCAAGCGGCAGCTGTTCGCATTTTCTGCGTATTGGATGTCAAGCGGTGGCTACTCCTCATTTGCCCTGTGCATTATTAACAGATGGACTTCCCACTCGGCTCTGATATTGGGAAACGGGAGAAATGTGACATGCACTGTGAACACGCACACACACACACAAACACTTTATCTTCTCCACAGCTGCCACTGCGGCTCAATGATTGAGCATGTGCAGATATTTGTGTGTGTCTCTGTCAAGACATGACAGTATGTCAGTCTTTTCCACAAGAGGGTGTATGATTAGAGTGAGTGAGGCTGTATCTGGCAGCAACGCTTCTTGTGTGGCAGGAATTCCCCTTTGACCCTACATACCCTTCTGTAACCTTCACTATTCACATGGAATGATTCGATTACCAGAATGCATGACCATCAACAGTGGACACTTAGCAGGAAGAAACCACTTTTAATTTTGTTTCAGTGGAGCTTCTCAGAGGAAAATGATTATTTGAAAAGTTTCAACATCCTCCCGGATACAAAACAGGACATCTGAAGATACAAATTCATTGCCTCCCCACCCCCTGACATGAGTCAGAACTTTGTATGACCACCTTATACTGTAAATACAGCTGCAGGCTTTTAGGAGCATGTCTATTCCAGCTGTGCAAATCCACAGAAAGACATGTTTGCTCATTCATCATTGCAAAATAACACAACCTCAGTCAGATTGGATGAATGGTGTCTATGAGCTGGAACATTTATGTCCTGCCACTGTCACATTTAGATTTGGGTCTGTACTTTGACCAGGCCATCCTAACAAAGGAATAAACTTTGATGTAAACCACATCATTGTCACTTCAGCTGTATGTTTAGGGTCACAGTCATGCTGGAAGGTGAACTTTGTGTCAGGTGAGAGGCTAGACGTACTGATACTAAGATAGATGATAGATGACAATGTTGTGTGCCCCAAACGCAAGTGCCGATGGGTAGGAAAAAGCACACAGTTTGATCTAGTAACACCCGGTACGCTAAACTTGGATCCAGAAAAAGGATCAGTGTTACAAAGGAATCGGAATACAATACAACCGGTATGGTACAGAGCAGCAGACCTGGCGCCAGAGGAATTTAGCTGGGAGGACCTGTGGCTTATTCTTGGGGAGCCCAGTAAACAGTCTTTTATTAAACCCCTCAGCATTTTTATGCCCCACTCGTGTTGACATTACATACTTCTAGGTCAAATACATCATTTGAATGCCAAGACTTGTGATCCCAATGATGTATGCTAATCAAGGATACAATCTTAGACACAACAAAAGCTTTTGTCAAACACCTCAGAAAGCAAGATAATGTGCAACTCATCATTCAAAGCCACATATCATTGACAGAACAGAGCAATCTAAAACACAAACTGCCTTTTTTACGTCCACAAGGGTACAGTGAATGTTCTCCAGTAAAATAGCTAGTCCATGACAAGCCTTATGTCCCAAATCCAACATAATCTGCCATTGAAAACCTTGGTAATTCACTTCCTTGTGTGTATTTCTAAGTTTTCATCATAACGACCGCTAACATGCTCATATTAGCCTAAAAATAACACAGCACCCTTTTTATTTCTGATTTTTATTAGTGGATGGCAAACCAAAAATAAGTGCATTACTGCCATCATATGGAGTGTGGACCAGAATGTCACTCAAGGTTGCACTTGCCTCTCTAAGAATGGTGATATACTAGCTTCATCCCTGATTGTGCTAGCTTTGCTCTTGTTTTTTTTAAAGCCAAGCTCTAATGTCAATTTTGGCATACAACTGTATCAAAGTATAGAACTACTTTACTCCCTCCAAAAGTTCAAATTAATAGTCTACACCACCCCCTGCTGGTTTTCTTGGGTCAATACATTGCATGGTTGCAATTTAATTTACCCAGCTGTTGTAATCTGTCTTGGCCCTCCCGATACCTGAATGGGTGGGCCTGGGGGGCCAGGCCCACCCATTGGTGCCGGGCCTAGAGAGATGAGAAGGACAGTGCTTATGGCAATGGAGATAATGCCAGGCTGATGATTAGAGGGCAACAACGGAAAACAGGTGCGATATCAGAATAGAACGGGCTGAACGAAATGATGCATCAGCCCTTGTGGTTCTTTTTTTTTCTTTTTTAATTTTGTTCAATTTTGTTGGGATGACCTAGTGACCTGTCCAAGGTGAAATAACTCGCCTAATAACTGCTGGAGATAGACACCATCCAGGGGTGGGTGGGAGATGGATGTTCAATTTCCATGTTTTGTGCTTTTTCTGCTTAATTTTAGCCCTAATACATCTATGTATTTGGTGTTATAATAAAGCAAAAGTTGCAAAAAAAAAACTTTAACAAAAGCTAAATTTTAAGAGGGGGTCAGCTAAACATTATATATGTTATATATATATATATATATATATATATATATATATATATATATATATATATATATATATATATATATATATATATATATATATATATATATATATATATATATATATATATATATATATATATATATATATATATATATATATATATATATATATATATATATATATATATATATATCATTTTTTGTTGTCTAGTATTAAAATAAATAGGTGCAAGTCTCACTCCAGTCTTTGCTTTTCGAAAGTTTAACCAAGCACTTACGTAGATCCTGCCAGAATGTGACTCATCACTCACTTTGCTTTACCCTTCGTTTGTACCCTCTCAATGCTGTTTTATACCTGGGTATGTAAACATAACTAAGCACTTCGTTCATGTTGCCATTCCTGAATTGGATACTCATTGAAAAGGACATAAACCAGGCTACTTCCTGTGTACCTCAAGTAGCTCAAGATGGAACATGAACTACACAAAGGCAGAGGTTTATTCTAAGTGTCTCCTGCCATCCAACAAAGCATTTGTTAACTCAGCCAACCATCAAGGGTCCCAGACGTTGGACCGGAGCACTTAGTGCAACACTTTCCGCTTCTTCTTCTAAAACAAACAGCTGTGGCAGAGGAAGAGTAGCATGATGGAAATGAGTGTCTCATTGTCCTGATGCCAACATTTTGGGCTTTTTAAAGTCGAGAGATTTCTAATCACAGACTGATGACTTCTGTAATCATATAGATTAACTTAGAAATTAAGACTTGTACCATCATCATCTGTGGGAAGATTAAACTCTGTTATTTTTTACTTCAACCTACATCCGGTTAGAACTATCACATGTGGATTACTTGATCTTCATATGTAGCTGATGAGCAGAGCTTAAAACTTGTTAAATTGTTTCGTTGACTGACAAATGAAATAAACAAAATAATAAAGAACATAAAACAAAAATGTAATTACTAAGTCATATCAATCCTTTGAGTAGTTTAGATATAAGAAGCTAAACATGGTGAGCACAAAAACTAGACACTTTAGGCGTTAAAATATGAATGAAAGTTCTGGGGGGTGGTTTGAATAATAAATAATAAAATAAAATTTCTATGAAAGTGGTAAAGTAGTTAACTTTAAATTAATTACTAGTACAAAAAAACATGAGAAAACCTGTAGAATGATAAAACTGGAAAGTTTGCCATGCATTTGTATTTTGTCCCAAAGTGACTCTATACTCTTTTACCCATTCTTTTTTTCCAAAATAATTCAAGCTCTGTCAGCTTTAATAGTGTGTCTGTCAACAGGGTTTTTAAAGTCTTGTCACATATTCTTAATTGGATTTAGGTCTGGACTTTGACTGGACCATTAAAACACATGAATAAGCTTTGGTTGTAAAAGGTCGTTGTCTTGCTGGAAGATGAACTATTGCCCCAGTCTTGTACGGCTTCTTTCAGATTTGCCATTTTCTCAGCTCCATACAACTTCCCACCAATGACTCACCAATGATTAACTTCCCAGTGTTTTAAGGGTGACATGTAGTATTAACGTCTACCTTCCACCAGACGTGTGAGCGGCGCGTAATGTCTGCGAAGCGTAATATGCAGCTAATAGCCGTCATTATAGTCAATGGGATCGTTTCCACAGGGCGCAAAGCATTGCGAATTTGACTTGTCTCAGAAGCATTGTTTTGCGACCCTCTCCTAAATTTACGCTCCGGGTCAACTTTTTACTCTCTACGCTTCTAAAACATGTCCAGCTCAGCAGTTTAGATCGGACCAGACAGGAAATCAGACACGGAAGCAGTGTAAAGCATTTGGAAAGTTTCAAAATAAAAAACACATGAGATTTCTGATTGCTTAACTATAAAAAAAACAAAAAAAAAACGTTATTACCTGTGACACCAGGTTTGAAGCCAGTCCATTTGTGGTTCTAATTTGCTGGTTTTTATCATGGACGAGGAGAATTTAATCCCTCAAGTGGAGTGTCACCCAATTTATATGATACCCGTGATTATTTGTTATAAGCACCACATGAAAAAAAGAGCAGACATGGACAGAAATATCTACAGTTTTGGGAGTGGATGGTGAATTTAGATCAATGCCAAGATCTTGGAGAAACTGTTTTTTAAAATAAAAATAATTTTAAAAACCAACAGCCTGCCTCAAAGACTAGTCCATAAGCAAAATCACAGTCCAAACAGTTTCAGTTTTTCACAAGTTGTGACACACGTTCACATTATTTATCTTATTGTATATTTTAAAGATATTTTAAACTTGGATTAGGATATAAAGTTATGCAGTGTACAACATGGAATACAATTAATACATTTTACTATATATACTAGGTCATCGAATCAGTATCTGTTATGGAAAGAAAATATGTTCTTCCTGACATAAGGATGAGGCTGAAGTCTGGATTGTCGTTTCTTATTTTTTGATTACGGCCAGTTTTGTACAGGAGCCTGTCTGGGCCAACACTCAAACTCTCTCGCACCTCCGGGAGTCTGCTGCCAAT
Organism: Valencia hispanica; assembly: GCA_963556495.2. Taxonomy (NCBI): domain Eukaryota; kingdom Metazoa; phylum Chordata; class Actinopteri; order Cyprinodontiformes; family Valenciidae; genus Valencia; species Valencia hispanica. Next base: position 8,748,573 of record OY747712.1, on the reverse strand, counting down.
CACCTTCTCAGCAGAGCGCACAACACGCTGCAGTCTCTTTTTGTCCCTGATGGTAGCTCCAGCATACCATACAGTGATGGAAGGGGAGAGGATGGACTCGATGATTGCAGTGTAGAACTGCATCATTGTCAGGTTGAATTTCTTCAGGTCCCTGAGGAATAACATCCTCTGCTGGGCCTTCTTTATGAAGGAGGTGATGGTGGGCTTCCAATTGAGGTCCTGAGTGATGGTGGTGCCCAGGAAGCGGAATGAGTCCACAGTGGTGATGGGGGTGTCAGTCAGGATGATGGAGGGGAGTGGGGCTTTGTGGACCTTTTTTGGCCTGTTTAAGTTCTCAATACAACTCAATTGTATTTAAGTTCAGACTTTAACTAAACCACCTGAACACTTTCCTAAAGTCCACAATAATCTCCACTTTCTTCTGGGCGTTCAGCACCAGGTTGTTGTGGTTGCACCAGGACATGAGACGTTTAACTTTCACCCTGTAGGCAGACACATCCCCGTCCGAGATGAGTCTAATAATGGTGATGTCATCTGCAAACTTAATTAGTTGACAGACCGGTGGTCTGAGGTGCAGCAGTTGGTGAGAAGAGCAGAGGAGAAAGAACACAACCCTGAGGGGAGCTGGTGCTGATGGTCCAGGAGTCAGAGACATTCTTCCCCAGTCTCACATCCCTCTTCCTGTCAGTCAGGAAGTCAGTGATCCACCTGCAGATGGGATTCATGCACATTCATCTGGGACAGCTTGCCTTGGAGAAGGTCTGGAAGGATGGTGTTAAAGGCAGGGCTGAAGTCCACAAACAGGATCCTGGGGCAGGTTCTCGGGGAGTCCAGATGTTGCAGGATGAAGTGTAGAGCAAGGAGGGGGGGCTTGAGGGTCTTGAGGTAGGAGAGAACAAGGCGCTCAAATGACTTCATGATCACAGATGTCAGAGCCACAGGTCTGTGTCATTGAGTCCAGTGATCCTTGGCTTCTTGGGGACAGGGACTATGGTGGAAGTCTTGAAGCAGGCAGGCACATGACATGCCTACAGTGAGGAGTTGAAAATGCCTGAAAACACTGGGGACAGCACAGTGTCTAAGAGTGGCTGGAGACACACCATCTGGGCTGGGGGCTTTCCGGGCGTTCAGGTTCTTAAACGGCCTCCTCACATCTGCTTCATGAGTATAAAAGGTTGTGGTGGAATAAGGTGATGTTAAGCCCTCAAAGATGTGGGGTGAGGAAGGGGGTTCTGAAAGTGAAGTCCTTGATGGTGGTGATGGCTCTGAGGTGGGGGGAGCGGGGGAGGTGGGGGGATGAATGTCCATAGTGCCACTATTGTTGGGACTGGTGGAGGTGTGAGGGCTGCATGATGGCTTATCAAAACGACTGTAAAAGTCATTTAGGGTGTTGGCTAAGAGCAAGTCCTTAGTGAAATGGGGGGTTATAGGCTTGTATTTGGTTATTTGCCTGAAACATTTCCACACTCACTTGTTATAACTCACCCTGGTGCGTGATGGCATAATGCTGTTCTCGCAGAAATGGATATAGGAGGTGTCCGTGAACTCATCCAAGCTGTCAGAAGCAGCCCTCATTGTATCCAAGTCTGTAAATTCTAAACAAGCTCCTCCTCGAAGCTCCTCCTCGAAGCTCCTCCACAGCCTCGTTTCTCCAGAGTTTTATAGTCCTCACGACAGGGTTGGAGAGCTTCAGCCTCTGTCTGTACGCGTGGATCAGGTGGTCGGAAAGTCTGAGTGCAGTGCTCTGCTTGATAGGCCCCACTTATTGTGCTGTAACAGTGATCCAGTTTTCTCTCCTCTCTGGTCGGGCATTTAATATACTGTTTATACTGTATTTGTGAAATTCCTGGCTTAGGTTGGCTTTGTTAAAGCCCCCAAGAGCAATGATAAGAGAGTCCGGGTATAACCACTCCATGCACTGTATCTGGTCCGCGAGGGCGCACTGAGCCCCGTGCACATCTGTGTCTGGCGGGATGTAAACAGCAGAATAAATTAAGCGAATTCCCGCAGAGAATCGAATGGTTTGCAGTGAATGAAAAGATATTCCAGAGATGGAGAGCAGTGCTGAGCAATCACGGTCACATCTGTACACCAGCCACTATTGATGTAAAAGCAGACGCCTCCACCTGCAGTCCTACCGGAGAGAGTGGTTTGCCGGTATACGCGGAGAAAGTGAAATCCTTCCAGCTGGAGCGCACAGTCCGGGATGTCCTCACAGAGCCACGACTTCATAAAATAGAAGACACAAGAAGAGGAAAAGTCTCTGTTCATGCTTTTCACCAGGCCCAGCTCATCCATTTTGTTCCAGAGTGAGTGTACGTTGGAGAGGAAAATCCCCGGTAGGGCAGTGCATAATCCGTGTCTCCTCAGAGCACACCAACTCGCTTTACGCTCTTTCGGTGTTTCACTTTCGTGATAAAAGTCTGTAGTAACTCTGCAGCAGATGCGTCAAAAACTGGAAATAAATCCACAGATGTTGTAGTCCTGTAGTTGAGAAGCTCTTTTCTGGTGTAAGAGTACCCAGAAGACTTTCTAGACACACAAATAATGTACAAAAAAAAAAAAAAAAATAGTGCACCGAAGTACCAGGGCATCCGTTCTAGGCGCCATCTTGGATTCATTGTAAAGTTAACCAAAACACACTTAACTGCATCTAGTCTAGGCTGAAGGCCTCTTCATCAACTCTAATAATGTCTTATTATGCCATATTCCGTATATGCCTTTACTAATATGTTAATAATCAATTAATTGACATAACCTTGAAATATTGCTGTGACATGTGTCAGTTGAGTCTCCCAATTAGGTTGCTTGCAATGATTTTTAAGATCCACCAGGTTTCCGTTGTCCAACACAGTGCCACTGTATCAATCCAATTTGGGCATTGAGCCGCAACTTCAGGAAGTCTTATCTACCCATCACTGTAGAATCTTTCCTATATTCTATCCTACGAATGAAATTTAGAATGTTCATTCGAACAGTCAAATCCGGATTCATCAAATGTGGTCAGTCTTATACATGTTCCTCCACAATCAACTGTTTATCTCATGTTTGGTGTAGTGAGGAGGACCCAAATGCAGAAAACTGAGTTGGATAGTAGTATTTAATAATGTTAACATAAAAGAAGTAGTTACAAAGTCAGACTGGGAGTAATGCTGGGATCTAAAACGGCGAATAAAGACAGAGGATCCAGCGGAGAACAAAGGAAACCAGAGAGCTTAAGTACACTGAGGAGAAATGAGAAGTGACACTGAAAGCCTAGGAACTAATTAGTGACAAACTAATGCAGGTGAGAAGGGGAGAAAGTAGGGAAGAAGATTGGAGATGATTAACAGCTTGGCTGTGAAACAGAATGCTAGGGAGGAAATAGAAAAAACCAAGATATAAACTTGAAACAGAAGAGAAGACCAGACAGAAAATAATCTTAAATGCATAGGGTGGATCTAACAAAAAAGGGGTAAGGAATTAGGAAATCAAAATATGAATTAAGGAGCCTAAGGGGAACTTAAAGTAAAAGCATTAAGGAACATGGCAGAGAGGAGAAAAACTGAATAGAAGAAAGAGATTCAATTGAGAAAAAAATCATAAGAGAGAAATGAAGTAAAGCAGAGCTAACAGATGAGAACAAAATGACTAATAAAAGATTAACACAATACAATAAAAATAGAAGTGTCTACAGAACCTAACAAAGATAAGCAACATCTTTGGCCGACCATTGCTCAGGAGGTATGAAAACATCCTGTAACTGGAGGGTTGCCGGTTCGGTCGTTGTGTCCTTGGGCAGGACACTTCACCCACCTTGCTAACAAACCACTGGTGGTGGTCAGAGGGCCCGGCGCCAGTGTTCAGTAAACTTCACTTCGGTCCCAGGATAATGTAGCTTGCAATCGCCAGTGTGTGAATGGGTGAATGACTGAATGTAGTGTGAAGCACTTTGGGGTACTCAGGACTAGATAAACGGTTATACAAGTACAGGCCATTTACCAAAGATAAAAAAGACTGACGCAGGTGTTGTGACACAGAAAGTAGGTTTTGGCTATGAATAATTCTGAATAATTGCTTAGGGCAATTATTAATACCATTAATAATTTTATGTCAAAATTACCAAGTTTGAGGCATCATCTTGGGATCCAGGAAATTATAAATAGCCAAATAGTTCGGTCTCAGTTAATGTTATGAATACCTGTTTGATAAAGCTAAGGAAATTAAACAATAGATGAAGGAATACGTTCTTGTCGTTCTTTGAACAGCAAGAATTGTCTTGTATATTTACAGTAAAATGCTGGCAGGTGGGTTCCCAGCAATTTACTGTAAATTATACATTATTGACACTGTAATCAACTTTACAGTATGTTACTGTAGTTGAAGAAATCAACAAATTGCAGTACCTTGCCATATTTTTTTGAATGTACGGTAAACTACTGGCAGCTGGGTTGCCAGTACTTTACTGCTTTTTAACAGTTAACTTTATTTACAGTTTGCCACAGTTGCAGTATGATATAAAGAGAGTATTGCACTGCTCCTATTTGGTTTCTTATTATTATTTTATGATATATATTATTGCTTTTTAAATTAAGCCACTACCACATATAGTAAATTACATATGCAGAAGCAAAAAAAACCCAAAAAACATTGGGTGTATTGATGTGAAGCAAAAACAATAAATAAAGCATGTTTTATCTTTTTGGCCTGAAATACAAAAGACGAATTCTGGATTTGCAAACTTGCAAAATTAGGAAGAAAGAGTCATGATGAACAGACCTTATGAAAATTATCATAGTCAAAGCAAATTCATTTTAACACAGATAGTTGTTGCCCTCTGTTATCAGCTGAAATAGGCTTCATGCCTGCCCCCCCAGCAGTTATATTCCTGGTGCAGACATAAAAAAATATGGCAAAGAATCGTTCTGTTTGCTGTTATTCACTTCTGTGGAAATACTTAACTTCTTTTAACATTTTAAATCAGTTAAATTTGTCCCAAACATTGCTGTTTGGTTATATCAGCTCAGGGGCAGGTAACAAATAAAAAAGAATACTCCCTGGGAGAAAGTGACAGAGGCAGTAAATGGGTTGGGGCAGTGGAGAGGTTGCTTTCGGAAATAAAGGAAAAAAGGTTTAGAAATCAAACTGAATAATAAGACATCCCTCAGCACACAGCTGGGCCAGATCTCCTACTGGGGGTGCACAGATCACCACATTTGACAAGCGTGTGGCCAGCGTTATTAGAGACGTTGCTTTGGCTGGCATCAGTACGCATGGAGACAGCGACAACCTGCTTCACCGATTAGCAGGACCATCAAGCTTCCAAAGTACAGTTTGCTAACCTTTTATTTAAGTGTAACAACATCCTTTTAAACTAAAGAGCTTAATGTGACAAATAAAAAAAAGGGAGACAGAACCGTCCCCCAGATTGCGATTAGCAGGATTTCCATGCATGATCACCCCCAAAATTTAATAATTTCTGGTTTTTGTGATGGTAATTAATGTTTTTATCATTAGCATCACTAGTTTAGCAAAAAAATGCATATAGGTTCTGTCTGAAATTTCTTTCGAACTGTCTTAAGTTTAAACTATGACCTTGCAACCTTGCGGGAGCACATTACACCGGTCTTAAAATCATTGCGTTGGCTCCCCGTACATTTCAGGATCGACTTTAAGGTTCTTTTAATGGATTTTAAGTGTCTTAATGGTCTTGGGCCTTCTGATCTCTCTGAACTGCTTTTACCATATAAACCTTCGCGGTCTCTGCGGCCCTCTGGCAGCCGTCTCCTTGTCACCCCAAAAGTCAAGACACACACTCATGGTGAGGTGTCTTTCCAGTTTTATGGCCCTCACCTCTAGTACAGGCTGCCAGAGGACCTCAGGGCTGCAGAGAACGTTCATGTTTTTAAGAGCAGGCTCAAGACTCACCTTTTTAGCTTAGCTTTTAACTGATTATTATTTATTACTGTTTGTTTAATTGCTCTGCATGTTTTATATGATTATATTTTTATCAGTTTTACTATTTAAACTTAGCACATTAATTTATTGTTTATTTTTATACTTTAATTTATCTTAATCCCCATTCCAGTGTTTCCTCTGTGGGAGCCCTCTGCCTTGGGAGCGGTGGTCAGCTGTAGCTGCCTGGGTGCTCTCCAGGTGGAGCTAGGGTGGAGGTGGGGGTCTTGGCCTTGCCTCCACTGGGTGCCCTGTGTCGGTGCCTCGGCTGCTGCTGTTAGTCTACCGCTGCCGGGGCAGATGGCTCCTCTGATGGTGTTTCCTTGCATGGTTCATCTACACTCGGCCCAATGTCCTTTTTTACTTTTTCTTTTAACTGTGTGTGTGCATGGGAGATGGGTTGGGGGGAGGGGGGTAAAGCTGTGACCATGCCTTTAAATCTGTGGGGGAGGGAAGGGAAGGTGGTTTTATGTGGGGTCATTTTAATCTGTAAAGCACTTTGTGAGGCAACTTCTTGTATGAAAAGCGCTTTATAAATAAAGTTTGATTTGATTAGATTTTTATCCAAAGAGTCTTTTTTGCTCTCAGTCTAGCATAATAAAGCCTTTTTAGAGCTGCAAATGTTACATTACCTTTTAAAAACAGACAAGTAAAATATTTTTTATAATTAAATTCAGTTTAATTGTATAGCGCCGATTCAAAACAGATGGCATCTCAAGGCACTTTACAAGAAAGTCATTTCAATACAAACATTCCAATCAGTTTAAAGTTCTAGTTTTCTATTTGAGGAATCCCAGCAGATTGCATTGAGACATTGACTATATAATAAATATATAAATATATAATAGATAAATATCTACTATAGGAAACCTAAAGTCATTTTTAAGGAGCTACCATTTTATTTTAATTTTTAGGTTTTGAAATACAGAAAAATGAAGAACTTTTTATGGGATGTTGATATTTGTGGACAATGATGCAAAAAAGCACATTGTTTCCAACTTAATAAAAATAAAAATATATCTAAATGATATTACTGATACTTTTAGTGTTATTCTATTGTTGAAATTAAATGCAGTTATTGTAGAAAAAAATGAAAACCTGTTAAACCTGCCTTTGTTATTACGTCCATATTTCTAATCATTAGTTAGTTCTTTATTATTTTTAGACAAAGTTATTAAGAACCATTGTGAAAAGTCCAGAGAGTCAGACTCTCAACCCCAATAAAAACATGATATGCCTTTTTCTATTTTTGTCTACAAAAAAGCCAAACTAGTTCATTGAAAGGTACCTCAAAGAAGAAACACCCATCTATTTTGCCATTCATTATGAGGTCTGAGAGGCCACTGCAGAATTCTCTACAGTCACACTCCTTATGAATCCCCCAAAGAGATTCAAACTAATCAGCTTGGAGCTGCATGACCTGATAGAAAACCCACCAGATCAGCAAGGAAATCAGTTTTCAGCTCGGGGGGGTATTGGTAGCTTCATGGTAAGATGGAGTCTGTTTAGATGGATTCATTCCTGCTGGTTAAATCATGTTAAGCCTTGTGTTAGGTCTAAATGGAATATGCTGCTGGGTATATAGCAAGCATACAGGAATTCAAAATCCAGGTTTAGATATGTGCTAAAGGCAGATCTGCTTTATCTAGTGTCATGTTTAACAGGGGGGAGGCAGCCTAATTTAAATTTAGCTTCAAATACTATGAGCATCAGTGTGAAGCATGGAAGCATGACAAAATGGTTTTAGGAAATGAGAGCTGAGGATGATATGCAACAGTTTGGAGCCAATCAATTGGTGCATGGAATTACAAATGGTTACCAATACAGTGCAACAACTATGAGACAACTTGGACTAGTTACATTTTATATATAGACATCTACAGTGGCTTGCAAAAGTATTCGGGCCCCTTGAACTTTTCCACATTTTGTCACATTACAGCCACAAACATGAATCAATTTTATTGGAATTCCACGTCAAAGACCAATACAAAGTGGTGTACACGTGAGAAGTGGAACGAAAATCATACATGATTCCAAACATTTTTTACAAATAAATAACTGAAAAGTGGGGTGTGCGTAATTATTCAGCCCCCTGAGTCAATACTTTGTAGAACCACCTTTTGATGCAATTCCAGCTGCCAGTCTTTTAGGGTATGTCTCTACCAGCTTTGCACATCTAGAGACTGAAATTCTTGCCCATTCTTCTTTGCAAAACAGCTCCAGCTCAGTCAGATTAGATGGACAGCGTTTGTGAACAGCAGTTTTCAGATCTTGCCACAGATTCTCAATTGGATTTAGATCTGGACTTTGACTGGGCCATTCTAACACATGGATATGTTTTGTTTTAAACCATTCCATTGTTGCCCTGGCTTTATGTTTAGGGTCGTTGTCCTGCTGGAAGGTGAACCTCTGCCCCAGTCTCAAGTCTTTTGCAGACTCCAAGAGGTTTTCTTCCAAGATTGCCCTGTATTTGGCTCCATCCATCTTCCCATCAACTCTGACCAGCTTCCCTGTCCCTGCTGAAGAGAAGCACCCCCAGAGCATGATGCTGCCACCACCATATTTGACAGTGGGGGTGGTGTGTTCAGAGTGATGTCCAGTGTTAGTTTTCCGCCACACATAGCGTTTTGCATTTTGGCCAAAAAGTTCCATTTTGGTCTCATCTGACCAGAGCACCTTCTTCCACATGTTTGCTGTGTCCCCCACATGGCTTGTGGCAAACTGCAAACAGGACTTCTTATGGTTTTCCTTTAACAATGGCTTTCTTCTTGTCACTCTTCCATAAAGGGCAACTTTGTGCAGTGCACCACTAATAGTTGTCCTATGGACAGATTCCCCCACCTGAGCTGTAGATCTCTGCAGCTCGTCCAGAGTCACCATGGGCCTCTTGGCTGCATTTCTGATCAGCGCTCTCCTTGTTCGGCCTGTGAGTTTAGGTGGACGGCCTTGTCTTGGTAGGTTTACAGTTGTGCCATACTCCTTCCATTTCTGAATGATCGCTTGAACAGCGCTCCGTGGGATGTTCAAGGCTTGGGAAATCTTTTTGTAGCCTAAGCCTGCTTTAAGTTTCTCAATAACTTCATCCCTGACCTGTCGGGTATCTTCTTTGGACTTCATGGTGTTGTTGCTCCCAACATTCTCTTAGACAACCTCTGAGGCCGTCACAGGGCAGCTGTATTTGTACTGACATTAGATTACACACAGGTGCACTCTATTTAGTCATTACCACTCATCAGGCAATGTCTATGGGCAACTGACTGCACTCAGGCTAAAGGGGGCTGAATAATTACACACACCCCGCTTTTCAGTTATTTATTTGTAAAAAATGTTTGGAATCATGTATGATTTTCGTTCCACTTCTCACGTGTACACCACTTTGTTTTGGTCTTTCACGTGGAATTCCAATAAAATTGATTCATGTTTGTGGCTGTACTGTGACAAAATGTGGAAAAGTTCAAGGGGCCGAATACTTTTGCAAGCCACTGTAAAAACTAACCAAAACACTTCATATTTTCAGTTTTTGCGAACTCCGCTTTTTGTAGCTTATGTCGTTTCCAAACCTTTTCATAACATGATAAAATAAAGTCATTGTAAGAATCAAAATGAAAAACTATCGAATTTGTTTTACAATGCAGGAATTGACACCAGTCTCTGAGAGTTCGCACATAATAAATACAGATATAGTTCCTGACATCTGTTGCAGAGTTTGGCTCTTAAATCCTGTGTGTTAAGTGTCAGCTGACAATAGTGCATGTTCTGTAGCGGCGACAGAGACAGGCCGGGCACTGTGGAGTCGGTCCCTGCCCTGGCGCCACCGTTCGCACAGAGACTTGTCTTCATGTCACCGACCATTTGTCGAAAGGAGGTTATGATTTGGCTGCTTCTCAGGACAGCTAGAGGTTTTGGCACCGGAGCCCAAAATGCCTAACCACAATGTTGCCTGTGCCAGGCCCAGGCTGATATTCAGTTACTTATTCTGGCACAGTTGCTGTTTCGCCAACAGGCCATAAGTTATCAGATCTTCTCAAACCTTGAGAGTGACACAATCTGTGGGTTTCAGTCTGAGGTTCTGAGCTATTTTTAGCATTGTATACTCTAATTGAGTTTGATTAGTATGTTTCCCAGTTTTTCTCTGTAGTTTGTTTCCTTGATTTCTTTCTTTTTGTCATCTTTTCAGTGTTGCCCCCTGGAATTGACTGTGCTGCATACTTTGGATGTTTTCCTACTGTAATACACTGATTCAGATGACTGAATTACCTCATCAACATGCCATCAAGTTGAAGGTACTCTTGTTAATGACCCATCAGTATAGATCAGGTGTGTTCAAGCAGAGAAACCTCCACGACTAGAAGAGTGTGCACTGATGTTAGTTCTGCTATCTGCTTTTCCTGCACACAAAATCCCAGTTAAGGCTAATTTTCAACTACCCTACAGTCTCTTTGACCTGACTTGATCATAGTGACTTTGCAGCACCTCCTTAAGTGAGAAGGCAATCATAACACTGCCATGTAGGTTTTTCTATATTATTTTTTCTATACCATCATACTGTAATGCTGTTTGCACTAGGACATCATCGTCACTGTTTGTCATTTTGGAATCTTCCTGTACCTGTAAGGAAGGTTCACACCCCTCCGCCATGTGTTTTAGTCCCACAGTAGCTATAGGGTGCATTCACACCAGGCCTGTTTAGTCTACTTTTATTAAACTCCGATCCGTTCGCCCAGAAAGTCTGGTTCGTTTGGAGAGGTCTAAATGCACAAAAAAGTGAACTCTGGTCCACCTAAAAACCTCGGTCTCGGTTCAGTTGAAATGAACCCTGGTGCGGTTTGATTGCATATGGGAATGCCAAGCGAACTGGGGCCGCTCCAAAAGCAGGAAATGGACTATAGCGCACGGCATTCTGGATAAATAAAACCAAAACAACCACACAACAACAACTCTGCTTGGTTCCCTGCTCATCTTGAGCCCATTGTTGTAACGTTTTTGCCTGGCACATATGCCAAAGACAACAGAGCAATCCTAAAACTGCTAAAATCCTATTGCCCTCCATGTTTGTTTACATGTCACAGAAAACAGAAAATGCCCCTGAGTTCAGTGCATCTTAGTGCATAACCACCACAGGCGAGGACATGTTGCTCCAAAGTTTTGGTTAGTTTGACATAGAGCAGTGTGAATGCGTAACGCGCCAGCTAAGAGAAGCAACAATGTTGCAATTTTGGTCTACCTTCTATCTGGTATGAATGCACCCATAGAAGGGTCATCAGTGTTTTTATTAGTTTATCTGTATCCAGAAAGAATGCAAATTAATTGATTTTCTGTGCAGAATGTAATCCTCTTTTGTAAGAATATCTGGATAGATCCTTTCAGAAGGAATTGGGCACATTAAAATTACAGAGATGTATGTTTCCCCCCAATCAGTATGTGCCAATTACACAAAGGCTCTAAAGTCTGAGTTAACCAGCCCCTGCATGCTTTTTTTCTCTTATCATCCTCAAATTATCACAACTAACATTTTTAGTCCTTTATTCCATCAGGCTTACAACTATATTTTACATTTAAACTTCCTCAATAGAGGTGCAATCTGAAGATGTGTACTTGACCCCCTACTAAGCCCTTCTTAGCAGAGAGCTAAATACAAATAGATGTATAAATGCAAAGGATGCTTATTGTGTTGTTATTGGTTGAGGCCATAGCAACCTGGAACATTACAATAAATTACTTGGAGCTCTACAAGGCAGTCCAGTATGGGTGTGATTGAATTGTAACCAGAGCCTGAGGAAAGTGTGGTCAGCCCAGAAGTAAATTCTGGTGTGACGAAACCACAAAGGTGGGAGTCATCACAACAAAATGGATGCTCAGCTATTGCTGCCATCTTCCTTACAAAAGGCTTCATATATGACCCCTTTTATGATCCCCTCATGATCAGTTTTTTTCCATGGTCAAAAATATTGGGGAACTCAAGAAAGACCATCCAAAACCTGTCTCACAGATTATCTCACCTGTGTTATGTGAAAAGATTACCCCTTTAACATGTACAGTTGTTCAGGTTAACTGCCACCTCTCGAGCAGTCTTGCTTTTTTATGGCCAGAATTTTCCTTAATAAGTATTTTAGTGAAGTTTGGATTTACTTATCTTTAGTTTATGACATGAATTGTCTTGTAATTGTTTATTAAGTGCAGCTGTTTCCAGATTTGCTGCCTTCAGTGTCAGTTTGACTATGTGTGGAGGTTTCATTAACACTCCTTCAGACAAAAAGAAATGGATTATGTGTATATCAAGTAGTAAAAAACATTGTACTCCTTAATTTTACATTGATCTAAAATCAAAAATACTTTACAGGTTCTTGTCTAAAATACTAATCGGAATAGTTAATTCAGTGCCATTTAAGGAAAAGCTAATTTCTTTATGGTTTATTTGATATAAAGTTGAGATTTATACCTTACATTTTCTGTGCGACAGCATTGTTATTATCATAAAACACATTTATTCTCCCTTCTTCATGTTTACCCTCAACAGAAAGCTTAGAGGCTGGTGGCTGAGCCTCACACTGACAATAAGCGTCGTATTGGATGCTGGACCTGTGTGGAGATTAAGAGGAGACAAGAGGAGGTGAAGATGATGTGTGGGTGCATGAGATCCTGCAGAGCCCCGAGGGAGGCCACATTATCTATTTCCATGCTAATACCCTTTTACATATGGTGTTACTCCACAGTGTAAGCCAGTAAAAGGATTACCAACTGATCTGTGCACTGTTGCATCCACCACACAGTGGAGTATCACAGAGCAGAAAACCTGCAAAAAAAAAATCCTCTCAGCACAATTAATGTAAGGAATATTACAAATAGACCTAATACACAGTTCTAAACTGATATTAAAACGCAGCCCAGTCACTGCAAGCTGTGCAGAATGACATTGCATTTCAAGAAAGTTAATCTAATAACATAAATGTGCTGGGAAGAAGTTAAAATAGCAATCATTTTTGTAACTACTTAGTACTTAGCCACAGAGTTTATAGTGGAAACATTTGCTGTTAATACAGCGGTATTTGGTTTTAAAACAAACTACATGACACATTATTGTGAATAATCCAGAAGCAGACACAGCAAGTAAGTTCATGTAATCACTGGAATCTGTCTCTGAGACGTTTGTAAATGGGATTTATAGTGGTAGTCAGGAAATGATGCCTATATATTAATTATATGAAAATATTTCATAAAGATTAGAACTTTATTACAGCGTTTGTTTATTGACTGCTGCCTAGTGGTATTAACCTGTAATGTTTTTATACAATGCTTATACATTTTTTTATCCATTTTATACTATACATATTTGACAATGTTTTTATTACTTTTTTATTACTTCTAATACCCATTTATGAAGTAATGTTTGATGACTACAGAGGATGTAGGTTTTTTTGTGTGGTATCTTTGGTTGAAAACCAAAACCTAATTTCCACATGGAAGGGCAATAAAGTATTCATTTTCATTTTCGTACTGCGCATGATGGATAAAACTACTGCAAAAGTGGGAATTTTCTCTTGTTATAGCTTAGAAACCATTACAAACCCAAGGAAGCAGAACAGGCAAGCAGAGAGGACAGACATGATTTACATTCAGTATAAAAGCCAAAGGACTGTCACAAAGCACCATCTAGTGGTTGAATAGAAGTTTGTCATTGAGCAAGAATCCACACACCTATATGTCATCTTCTACATGAACATTAAATTTGAAGCACATTAAACCATTGCTACATTATAAAAAAACTTTATGTTGAAAAGATAAAGTCTATAAATGATAAATGTCATGACAAACAAGCAAGTCTCAGTTAATGAAAGACAGATCTGCTCTGCTAAAGACATTAAACAGAAAGGGAAACGGTGAGATCTATGAGTTTTGTGGCCCAAAAGGAAATACTTTTATGATGATTAATTTTACAGGCCAAAAGCTGGAGGCTCAATTATCACCCTTGGAGAGCAAGATGTGACTGCTGACAGGCTTGTGGGATGAATAAATGTCAGAGTAGTGGGCTGCTGTGAGGGGTCAGCTTAGGGCGGAATACTGAAAAATAACTAAAAAGTGACAGTCTTATGTGCATGGCTCTCAAAAGTAACCCATACATTGAGGATCAGGTTGCCATCCAACTGCCTTGTTTCAGTATGAGGGGGAAATCACCAAAACTAATGTCCAAGTATCTGTAGTTTTTTGAGGTCCTAATGATGCTCATAAATGAGTGTGAGAAGAACCTATTGAAAATGCAAATTAAATTTACATTCTTTGAAGTGCTTAAGAGAAGCAGCTTTCAGTGTCTATGCTCCCCTTAAAGACTCCCTGACAACTGCAGCACTGCTGAAACACTAAACTGCTTTAAATCAAGACTAAAAACTCATCTGTTTAGAATTGCCTTTAAGTAAACGATTAATGTGTTATATATCATATGTGCTCATGCTCTATTGCTTTATTGGTTTTTTTCTCATGCTTTATTATGTATCATGTGTTGTGTGTGTTTCTAGCTAAATTGCTGTTCTTAAATTCAAATTCTTAATTGTGTATCATGTATTGTGTGTTTTATTGCTATTTGTAATTTCCAATGTTATATTCTATGTTTTTCTTTATCACCAAATCATGTAAAGCACCTTGAATTACCCTGTTGTTGAAAGTATGCTATACAAATAAAATTGCCTTGCCTTACCTTGCCTTTAGGACTCCAACTGATCTATTTTAGTTTAGACGATTGCTTGAACATCATATGTTTATTCAGCTTCCTGTTGATAATGAAGCAATCTGTTTATCCCAATAATTTATTTTATTGCATGCTTAAAAGTGTTTATTTTGTGTTTGCACAAAGTGCCGCAGCAATTTCCTAATGTTGTGAACCTGTTCAAGAATATGGAAATAAAACCTTTCTGATTCCAATTCTGATCCAGAGTTGGCATCAAGTATCGGGCCCGCCCAACATAGATGACAATGCCTGTGTAAATTAATTTGCAACCATGCAATGTATTGACCCAAGACAACCAGCACAGGGTTTCCAGTAGGCTATTAATCGGGACTTTTGGAGGGCGCAAAGAAGATTCTTTGATACGGTTCTATGCCAAAATGGACATTAGAGCTTGGCTTAACTAGAAAAGCATTTGGAGAGTGCAGACCTCCGCCAAGGCAGTTCAGTCCCCCACCCCCACCAGACGGCGAACCGGATCATCTAATTACTTGATTCTGAATATTTCATCAAAATCCGTCTATAACCTTTTGAGTTATGTTGCTAAAAAACAAACAAACCCTGGCGAAAACATAACCTCCTTGAAGACTAAAGACTTGTTGAGGACCAGCTATTTTATTGGAGAACATTCATTGGACCCATGTGGACATAAAAATACTGGTTTTGTTCGAGGTGGCTCTGTTCTGTCAATAATATGTGACTTCAAATGGCAAGTTGCACATTAACTTGCTATCTGAAGGGTTTGACAAGAGTTTTTACTGTGTCTACAGTTAAGATTGTATCATTGATTGGCGTACACTATTGGAATCACAAGACTCAACCTTCTAATGATGTTTAATATGTATATGTAGATCGAAAGGGTGCCACTAAAAAGGCAGATTTGAAACAGAAGTATGTAACTTACCACCAAAGGGATGTAAAAACGCCAACATAATAATAAAAAGACTGTTTTCCAATAATAATCATATACTAAACAGTGGTAATGTCTTTCTTCCCAGATAACTAACCTTTCCTCATCCTGTGGACACCTGCTGTTTTGGCAACAAAACACCTTCATTATAGTGTTATTACTATTAATGCATGGTGCATAATGTATATATTGACCTATTTATTGCTTTCCAAGTAGTTTTTTGCAACACAGTACCAGTGCTTTTCAACACAGAAAGGCATTAGCACTTCTTCATTTATCCTAGTGTCACCTCAAATTTCCATTTCCCCATCAACCAGTTGTTTGAACCTGCCTTCGTAAACTCATGCAGTAATAATGTTTGTTTTGACTTTTGGGGTCAAATGTTTTTGTACTTTATTGGTCTAGAAAATGTTTTTATTCTATTTCCAGCAACAAAAACAAGAACTTTCTTAGATAACTCTTACTGTATTTAGCCAAGTTTAATGAACTACGGTACCCAAGTCTGTTTTGGTGTAAAAATATACTGTATGTTTGTGGACTTACCTAATAGGATATTTAAATGAAAGCAAAATTAAAATACTTACTTATACCAAACATTTTCTGTCCATATCAGCTTCATTTTTCAGATATATATGATTTTTATTTTTTTTATTTTTATGGTACCAAAAACTTGCAGGGGAAAGACAACCTTTTAAAATTTGCTACAGGGCAAGTGCCCAGACTGGCTTCCTTTCTCAGAATTTAAGTGCTTACCTCCTGTAATTATTGTACTGTAAGCATGATTCCTGTACATGGATTACTTTAGCCGGCTAAAATGATGGTCTTGTATGGCCTTTTGAACTTGCTATTTTTTGATACACAAGGATCAACACAAACATACAAATAGAAAACACATTTGTTTCAACTAATCTTTTTTTTTTACCACCAGACCACATCTTTATTTTGACCCCGAGCTCTTATGTTCAGGTTATGTTCAGTTGCATTCATCTAAAATAAAAAAATATTTAAATGTTTAAATGAAAACATTTCTTCATGTTTTATCCATGCACTGCATTTTACACTGTTCGAAAACTAAGTTGAGTAACAAACTAAGTTAAGTAAAAATGCTTTTAATAAACACTGATTTTATTGCAGTAGCATATTCACACAAAAAATAAGACTTTTAAATTTAATTTAAGAAAATTAAGAGCAAAAAACCCCACTAACCTATACATGAATTGTTTTAAAGATAATTAACAGTGCCACGGTTATTGACAAGATATACAGTATGTATACAATATATGTTACTTCTTCAAGAAGATCAGTTTAAAAACTGTAATCAATGACTTCTTGTTTCAGTGGGTAAAAATATTATGTTACGGAGCTTGATTCTCAACTTGTCAAAATAGGAAAGACGTTAAAAACCTACAAGTCAGTTCAGGCAGATGTGTGCGGATATTCATTAGTCCGATAATGGATACAAGAAAATAGACAGTGTAATACATTTCCCATACCTACAGTCAAAGGAATATTTAAAAACTTCCAAATAAGGCAAACTGTGAAAGACCAGACTGGACGGGGACCTATATTCAACTTTTCTCCATGCACATCAAGGAGGATGGTAAAAGAGATTAACAAAAATCACCAAAGCTCCCTGTTATACAAATGCAGCACATGTTTCAGGATGAGAATGCACTACTGTAGTAAAATATTCATTTATTTTAATGTGTTAGGGAATATTTAGTGACTAAACAGACGTCAGCTGGAAGATACCTACACTATGTTCTGATTTGAGAAGGCATGGACAGTCACCCTAATCAGAACGGTGCAGACTGACTCTCCAGGAGCAGACATAAAAACTGAGCTCATGCTGTTAGAAGATAAACATTCATTGCTAAATACTATCTAAGAGTTTGAATTAGAAGGGTTGGGGAGGGTTATGAGAATGGAACTGTTTGTGATTCGCTTTGTTCCTCAGTGTTGGCCAACCTGTTATATTAAGTACAAAAACGCCTAAGGGACTTTCATCTTTGTTCAAGAAGAAGCTATTTTAGCCATAAAAATGCTTTTTAGAAATTGTTATTTACCAGGAATGCATAAAATGTTGGAGGGTGTTGCATGAACTACAGCTTAAGCCACAAGTCAACTTTTTTTTTGCTACTTCTTTTAGGAAGTGTGAGATCGAGGAAGAGCCAAGCCACACACAGAATGGTGCATATTGAAGATTTAATTATAAAAAGAGAACAGATCGGACTTCAAATAAGGTAAACATGAGATGGAACAGCAAGACGAACTGAAGAATCTAGCAATGAACGATGGCAGACTTGTTGAACATAAATCACCCACAAGAAAATAATCAAACGCAAACTAAAACTAAAACCCAAACACCCAAGAATGTGACAACTTCTCAATGTTTACACCATTGTTAAGGTGAAATTCCAAAAAGTTCATGTCTAACATTTTAAGACGCATACCACATTTTCTTTAACTGCATATTATGTTACTGAGCGTATGATACAGCTTATATGCTGACCTTAATGTGATTTTAGTGATTGTAAGAGTGAATATGATTTTTTTTTCTTATTTGTATAATACCTGAAAGGTGGCAGGCGATGCTATTTATTTTTCACCTATAGCTCTTAGTTGATCCATATCCATTATCAATTAATTTTTATGATTTTTTTACTTTTAGCATTTAAAAAAGTATTTATCCATATTTAACAAAGTCATCAAGAGTATTTCTTTAATTTAAGGCATGGCAAGGCAATTTTATTTGTGTAGCACACTTTCAACAACAAGGTGATTCAAGGTGCTTTACATCATTAGGAGGTAAAATAAAAGTAGCAGTAAAACACAGACAAAGCATAAAATGTAAAAACAGCAAGAATCATACATAAAACATGATATATCAAAGCATTACTCAAAGGCAGCTCTAAACAGATACGTTTTTAGTTGTGATTTAAAAGAACTCAGTGTTTGTCACGATTGCAGAGATCAGATGGAGATCACTGCTTGGAAGATGGATGTTTCAAGTGCAGGGAGAGGATGGAGCCAAAGGTCCGGCTGGACCAGAGGAAATGGACGAACCTGGATTTCAGCTGGAACTCATGGTGCGAGGAGCTTGGATAAGCTCTTGGCCGTAGGAAGCAGCTGAATCTTGGAATACAACTCAGGTTGGAGTCGTAGGAGCTATGCGTCATAACAAGGTTGATGACTGAGCGCCATAGAGGTGAGTGGCTGGTGAGAATCTCATCAGGAGCAGCTGCTCCGAGTTGGGCCTGATGACTTCTTGAGAGTGTTTCAGCAGCTTTGCAGTTGTCTGGAAGTTTGTTCCAGATTAGAGGACCATAGAAACTCAAACCTGCTTCTCCGTGTTTGGTTCTAATTCTAGGGATGTTGAGTAGACTGGAGTTAGAGAACCTGAGTGGTCTGGTGGGGTTGGTATAGTAACAGCAGATCTTATATATACTTTGGTGCTAAGCCATTCAATGATTTATAAACTAGTAAAAGTATTTTGAAGTCTATTCTCTGAGCTACAGGGAGCCAGTTCAAAGACTCTTCTTTCCTAGTTCCAGTGAGGACACGAGCAGCAGTGTTCTGGATCAGCTGCAACAGTCTAATTTACTTTTTCGGCAGACCTGTGAGGACGCTGTTGCAGTAATCAATCCGACTAAAGATAAACACATGGATGAGTTTTTCTAGGTCCTGTTGCGACACCAGTCCTTTAATCCTAGAAAAGTTCTTCAGGTGATAGAAGCCTGACCTTGTTATTGCCTTTATGTGACCCTGGAGGTTCAGGTCTGAGTCCATCACTACACCTAAATTTCGGGCCTGATCAGTAGTTTCTAGCTGTATTAACTGAAGCTGTGTGCTGACTCTCCATTGTTCCTCTTTAGGTCCAAAAGTAATAACTTCTGTTTTATTTCTGTTCAGCTGGAGAAAGTTATGGCACATCCATCCATTGATTTGCTCGATGCATTTACTTAGGGGTTGGATGGGTTCAAAGTCACCTGGTAACATCTTAATATGGAGCTGAGAATCATCTGCATAGTTATGGTAGTTAATCCTATTGGTTGTTATAATCTGGGCTAGTAGGAGCATGTAGATATTAAATAAGAGGGGCCCCAGGACGGAGCCCAGGGACACCTCACATGCGATTTCTGTTCATTCTGATGAAAAGTTTTCTATTGAAAGAAAGAAGTCCGTGTTCTTTAGGTAAGACTCGAACTAGCCAAGTACTGTACCAGAGAGACCCAATTTAACAAATTTTTTTGAAATTACAACTGATATTTTATCAATTTTTTAGCAGTTTTTATTTGGAGACATTTAATTGTTTCTTGGGTTATCTTCAAATATTTGAGATTGCAATGACACTATTGGAAGTCAAAATCTGAGAAGATGTTGGAGTGTTAAATGTGGATGCAAGAAGGGGCAGATACATGACGCTTTTTATGAATAGGGGGATTAGAATTGTTTCCTGAAAATGATAAATACTTCCAATTTATTAAATAAATTTGTTTGATTAATTATCCTTCCTTCACTTATAAGAACAAAAAAACAGGGGTACCTAGTGTTGAGGGTGTTGAGATTAAATATATACTGCATATGAAAATTAAAAATTAGTTATTACTAAAATTACAAAGATGATAGTAATATTCACATAACTGTAACATGTTCTAGAAGTAAACACAAGTACACAATTGTTCTTTTTAACTTTAGTATAATTAATGTTCGGAAAAATAACAGCCACAGTCCACATACAAACGAAACATGCTAGCCAGAAGCAAGCTGTGGAAGTAAAACCACATAAGATGGGTGAAATTGCAGATGTGCAGCAGTTGTTTTTCCCCTGATGGGTTTTTAGTTGGGGTTGGATAGCTGAATAAACACTCTGAAGCAGAGCAGGGCATATGTGCAGTAAGACAAATAACAAAAGACGGAAAGTACATGTTTTCTTACATTTGGCACAGTTTTGAACTTCTGAAGAGTAGCTTCTGGTGTGTACTGTAGTTAGAGGAACCGTCTGGTGGTGTAATTATAACTTCCTAATTGTGGCCAGAAACACACTCTATTATTTTCCTAGCAGAAGTTCCAGCTTGATGGTTGCTTTTAAGTTGTTCTACTAAAAGTACTTACAGTTCAAGGTTAGAAGTTCACATACACTACTATTGGGGAGAAATTTGCTTTAGTTTTTAATTAACTTGATGCAAAAATCTGAATTTAATGGGAATTTTATTTAATACAAAATTATACAAAGGGACACAATAAACATTTTGGAGAAGTGTTTTATAATTGGAAACAATAAAGATTGAGTAATTTTTTTGTTATTTATTATAGTCTGTTTAATTGCTCTGCATGTTTTACATACTACATTTTATCAGTGCTTTACTATTTAATCTTATCATATTATACACTGTTTATTTTTATATTTTAACCTGTTATTTTAATCGTCCTTCCAGTGTTTCCTCTATGGGAGCTCTATGCCTCGGGAGCGGTGGTTGGCTGTGGCTGCCTGGGTACTATCCAGGTAGCGCCTGGGTGGAGGTGGGTTTCTCGGCCTTGCCTCCTCTGGGCGCCCTTGGTCAGTGCCCAGACACAAGCAGTGTCAATTGACGTCACACCGGGAGGACGGCGTGGGAAATTCGGGCCCGAACTGTAACACATTTTGCAGCACACAGCCAGTTTAGGAAAATGGAACGATACGTGGGTGGGCTCATTCTTTTTGGTTTATAACGCTTCATCACCCAAGAGCATTAAAAAACTGGACATGAATGTTTACTTTATTTAAAAATCCTGCCCCATGTTCCTTTAAGTGTGTATGTGCATGAAGGTTGGGCCTGGGGGGGGATAGGAATGTGGTCTTTGTAGGGCCATTTTAATTCTGTAAAGCACTTTAAATTGCAATTGTTGTATGGAAAGCGCTTTATAAATAACATTTGATTGATTGAATGATGTAGCCAAAATAACAGGAAATATGTTTTGAGGACTCCGACTGGAAATTTCAAACCTACGAAAACTATTGAACTGTCAAGCATGGTGGTGGTAGTGTCATGTTACCGGGTTGTTTCTTCATAATTGGTGGATAAAATAATAATCAAAGGCTACATGGGGGTGTTTCAACAGGATAATAATCCAAAATACACATCAAAACTGATTCAGTTATGGATAAAGCAGATCAACACTAAGCTGAAAGCATCAACCCCAGTCATATGGACGGCTTGATGAAAGTTTGTTTGTGAAAGCTGGGCCTGGGCCAGGATCATTTAAAGTGAATTCTACCAATGCATTCTACTATTTAGCCAGGATTATATCATAATGTTGTTGAAGACTACAAAAAGCATACATCTGATGTCCACTTTTCTAAGGGACATTTATCCACATATTTACACGGTTGTAATTATATTTTTTTGTAGGTTTCATTTAAAAATGTACCTTGTTATTTAATTTAGACAGTTTGGGGTGTCAAATGTACCATGCCAAAAATTCTGTGCCCTGTCCGACCTGCTTTCCTATGCAAATTCATAATTTTGTAATTGCTGCGAAGAAACAGGCTAGTCTGGGCAAAGCTCTAATAATGCGTCATAGACTGTAGATACACCGACCTAAATTTATATGTCCTTGCCCACTTCAGTGTCAGCAGTATGTAAATGTTGGTTATAGAACTATTAACCCTGTCGTCTTAGAGCCATCAAAAACCATCAAAAATCAGCACACAGCTAATTTAATATTCACGAGTGGGTGCGGAAAACCAGTCTTTCAATTGTAGGGCTTTATTATGGGGTTGTATTTGGCCATTTATCAGGGCTTCTGGGCTACTTTCAGCCACAACAAATTTTCATATGCTATTTAGAGGCTCAAAGAACATTTTCCAGTTGTCAGAAACGTTCTTCGAGAACCCCTTTAGGGCTGTCCTGTTAGGTCTCAGCAGCTGTGTGCTGGGTGAGTGGATGTGTGTGTTTGTTTCTACCTTGTTTCTGCAGGGGGGCGTGACTGGCAGGTTCTGAAGCAGGTGCTTCTCATCAGATCCATCAGCAGCACCATTCTTAAGGGAAGTAGATTCTGGAGCCTGATGCCAAATGGTTCTGGCACTAGCGTGGTACACAAGCCAGATTAAGCCTTCAGTCTTGTTTACTGAACTCTCTAGTAAGACGACTCCTGTTGATACCTTCCTCACCTGCTTTTTCCCAACAGACCTCATTCATCGACCTCCCGGCAGCATTCTGCTTTGGGTCCTGGATTTCATCTCTGGTCAGTCTCCATTCCACTTTCACTTGGAATCAGAATTATTACTCACCTGAACTCCGCTGCTCTCCTATGCCTGCCTGTCCGCCCGCCACCGTCTCCACCTGCGCAGAACAAAGGGCTCATCACTCACTCAAACCATCCGCTCACCAGCCAGACTAAGTAACTGTTTTCTGCAGACCTCCTCCAAGCTTCTCTGAAGCCGACCCCCGAGTAAGCTCTCTTCCGTTACTTATATTCACACTCCTGTACCCTCAACCGCAATTAACCACTTACCTGTCTCCTCAGTCCCCGCTCCCGTTTGCTGGAATCCTTAGACGCTTCACCACTTCCTCAGACTCCCGCTCTCACGTTCACTAACTTTATTGTGAACAAATATTTGAAAGAAAGATTAGGTCTCTTGTCGTCTGGGTTTGCTGTCTGTACTTGGAGTCATTAAAACTTACAAACATGACATGTCCAGGTAAACAGTGTGACTATGTTAATTGCACTGCTCCTGTTCAAAGTGGCCTGGTGACCACGGAGTCCCTTTACTGACCTTGCAATCAGCTTGTATTACAGTGGCAGTTCTGTTGACCATATCACAGGAAGTGATGGTCTTTTTTTTTAAGTTCAAACCTCTGACTGAACTCCTCCAACCCCTTTCCATCACAGTAAAACTGTAATTGTTGGACAAACTGTTGGAGTAAATTGAAGAACACCTATGCATAAAGAAATCCAGCAACTTTATGTCTCAGCTGCCAATAAAATAGTCCCTCTGGGCTTCCTTTAATTTGCATAATTTTTGAACATCTCTGGCATTAAATCCCAGAACCCAGCAAAGGCAGTAACTACTACCAGCTAGAGTTCAACTCTCTCTTCTGTAAACAAAACATCTAAAACTATAGTAATTCCGACTGTTTCTGTTATGCATTAGATATGTTTATTTTCTAAGGGAATTTTTTGGGGATTTTGAAGCGTTCTCTTTTTTGCATATTTTATTTCTTTGCCATTTTTAGGATAAAATAATCAAAAAAACATGGTGCCCAGATCTTAATGAAAGAAGCATGGCTTTGTGTCGTTTCAGAGATAACATAAAATAAGATGAGTCCTCTCAGTTTGTGCTTCATAAAACTAAACTGGTTCCATGTCGAGAAGTATTTGCCTCCTTTTTTAAATCATGAATTGACTGATTAAACACTGAGTTCATCTTCACTAGAATCAACAAGGCCTGATAATATACAGTAAGAATCCTTTCCTGCGATTCGACGGGGGTAAGCCGTATTGCGTAATTTCCTGTTGTGCTCCCTGTAAGCTGTTTGGTGTTCAGACTCTCTTGAATTGATCTTGTTTTCTCTGTGCTAAGGCCTTTCTAAGTTATTTTAACACACAAGCACACTAAAACACACGTTTTGTGGTGGTGCACTTTACGTTTTGGGAACTCCTTGCGTTCCACACAGCTTTTCTTGGGGTGGTAAGGTCTCGCTAGCTCAGTTAGCTTAGCTTCATTGCGGCTATGGCTACTCTTCTCTCTCCTGTCTCTAACTCTTCTCTTCTCTCTTGCTCTCTCTGTCATATGTTTCGTTACTTCCCTGCCTCCTTTAGTGATAATGGTAACTGTAATAAATGTAATATTTTTGTAGCTTTGGAGGCGAGGGTATCAGAATTAGAAGCATGGCTCCGTGCTGTTGAAAAACCAGCAGATAGCCGAAGCCCTTTAGCCAGCGCGGAGCCAACAAGGATAGAACCCCCTAGCTGTCCTCCGGTAGAGCCCGCGCAGCCGGGACCTCAGGCCGGCTGGGTGACTGTACGTAGGAAGCATAGTTCTAGGACCCAGCCCCCGGGCCACCACCAACCGGTCCGCGTTTCTAACAGATTTTCCCCGCTCAATGACACACCCGCTGAGAAGCCGACCCTGGTAATTGGCAGCTCCATAGTCAGAAACGTGGCATTAGAGACACCATTGACCATAGTCAAATGCTTGCCAGGGGCCAGTACGGGGCGACATCAAATCCTACCTGAAACTGCTGGCTAAAGATAAGCGTAAATACAGTAAGATTGTTATTCATGCTCGCGGTAATGACACCCGGTTACGCCAATCGGAGGTCACTAAAATGAGTGTTGCTTCAGTGTATAAGTTTGCCAAAACAATGTCAGACTCTGTAATGTTTTCTGGTCCCCTGCCTGATCGGACCAGTGACATGTTTAGCCGCATGCTGTCATTCCATCAATGGTTGTCTAGGTGGTATCCTGCAAACGATGTGGGCTACATTGATAACTTGAGAACATTTTGGGGAAAACCTGGTCTGATCCGGAGAGACGGCATCCATCCCACTTTGGATGGAGCAGCTCTTCTTTCTAGGAATATGGCCGAATTTATTAGACCAGACCCACCTCTCTGCTGCTTCTGTACTGTAACCCACCCATTACCCTATAGAAACAGTGTCTTGCCCACGGCCAAAATTAAATGGATTAAAAGTTAAGCCAACAAAAGCAAATTATGGAAATCTCATAAAGATAAATAAGACTTTGACTGAACAGAAAAATAAATCTATTAAATGTGGTTTATTAAACATAAGATCTCTCTCCTCAAAGACTTTGTTAGTAAATGACTTGATTTGTGATAATCACATTGATTTCCTTTGTCTCACAGATACCTGGTTGCAGCAGGAGGATTATGTCAGTATAAATGAGTCAACTCCTTCCAGTCATTTAAATTTTCACATTCCTAGAAGTACTGGGCGAGGAGGAGTTGCAACCATTTTCCGTTCTGATTTACTAATTAGTCCCAGACCAATTGATAGCTACAGTTCTTTTGAACATCTAACCCTTAATTTTCCTCATCCAAGTTGCAAAACATTAAGACCATTTTTGTTTGTGGTTTTGTATCGTCCACCAGGCCCTTACACTCAATTCTTGGATCAGATCTCAAATTTTTTATCTGATTTAGTATTAAATACTGATAGGGTTATTATAGTGGGGGACTTCAATATTCATGTGGATACTGAAAGTGATAGCCTAAATGCAGCCTTTAATGCTATTTTAGACTCAATCGGCTTTACTCAAAAAGTACAGGGATCGACCCACTCGGGTAAACACACTTTGGACCTTGTACTGACATACGGTATTGAGTGTGAGGAAATAACAGTCCACCCACATAACCCGGTCCTGTCTGACCACTTCTTAATAACTTTTGAATTTACTTTAACTGACCATTTTAAATCTGAAAGAAAATTTCATTATAGTAGAGCTTTATCAGACAATGCTGTAACAAATTTTAAAGAATCTGTTCCATTCTTACTTTCCTTAGTGTGTCAGGGTAACACAGTGGATGGCAGCAATTCTATCTCTAACCCTTCAGAAATTGATGATCTGGTTCACAGCGTTACATCCTCATTGCTTTTGGCATTAGATAGTGTAGCCCCCTTAAAAAAGAAAGTGGCTAGCCATAGGAGGCTGACTCCTTGGTTCAACGCAGAGTTGCGTACTTTAAAGCAGAATACTAGGAAGTTGGAGAGAAAATGGCGCTCTACACACCTAGAGGATTCCTATTTAACCTGGAATAACAGTCTACTGCTGTATAAAAAGACCCTTCGACAAGCTAGAACAGCATATTTTTCATCATTAATAGAGGTGAATAAAAACAATCCTAGGTTTCTTTTTAGTACAGTTGCCAAACTTACACAGTCATAGCTCTGTTGAGCTAACTATTACCCCAGCTCTTAGCAGTGATTTTATGGGATTCTTCATAAATAAAATGAATTCTATTAAAAATAAAATCATTGGCATCCTCCCAAACATGATTACTTCTTCCTCAGTAAATGAGGCAGCATTGGAAAGAACTGTAGAACCTCAGTTGTGCTTAGGCTGTTTTGATTCAGTCGAGCTTTCGGAATTATCAAAAATATTAGCCTCATCTAAACCTTCAACTTGTATGTTGGACCCAATTCCAACCAAATTATCTAAAGAAGTGTTCCATTTGGTTCCTGGCCCCATTTTGGATATGATGAAAATATACTTAGTAAACGGATACGTACCACAGGAATTTAAAATAGCCCTGATTAAACCTTTAGTCAAGAAACCTTCCCTTGATCAAGATGACTTAGTGAATTACAGATCTATATCTAACCTTCCTTTCTTATCCAAAGTCCTTGAGAAAATTGTTGCTAATCAAGTCTGTGAGCATCTAAACAGTAACGAGCTGTTTGAAGAGTTTCAGTCAGGTTTTAGAGCTCATCATAGCACTGAAACAGCACTGGTGAAGGTTACTAATGATATTCTCATGGCCTCAGATAATGGACTTGTCTGTTCTGGTTTTGTTAGATCTCAGTGCTGCTTTTGACACAGTCGATCATAATATTCTCTTAGAAAGGCTTGAACATGTTGCAGGGATCAAAGGAACAACACTAGGCTGGTTTAAATCATATTTGTCTGATAGATTCCAGTTTGTTCATCTAAATGATAAATCTTCACTCTCAAGGGTTACTTGTGGAGTTCCACAGGGTTCTGTGCTTGGACCAATTCTGTTCACCATATATATGCTCCCAATTGGTAGAATCATTAGACAGCATGGGACAAATTTCCACAGCTATGCAGATGATACACAACTATATTTATCCATAAATCCTGATGAACCCAGTCAGTTAGGTAGATTACAGGCATGTCTGGAAGACATAAAAACATGGATGACCCTAAACTTTTTGCTTTTAAATTCTGACAAAACAGAAGTTGCTGTCTTTGGACCAGAAGTTCTTAAACAGAAACTGATTAGTCAATCACTTCATCTGGATGGCATTAAATTGGCCCCCAGTAATAACGTAAAGAACCTCAGCGTTATTTTTGACCGAGACTTGACATTTAAATCCCATATTAAACAGGTTTCTAGGATTTATTTCTTTCACCTCCGGAATATTGCTAAAATTAGACACATCCTGTCCAGGAGTGATGCTGAGAAACTAGTCCATGCATTTGTTACCTCAAGGCTGGACTACTGTAATTCTTTACTATCAGGTAGTCCACAAAATAACATTAAAAGCCTTCAGTTGATCCAAAATGCGGCAGCAAGAGTTCTGATGAATATTAAAAAGAGAGATCACATTTCTCCTGTTTTAGCTTTCCTTCATTGGCTCCCTGTTAAATCCAGAATAGAATTTAAGATCCTTCTTCTTACATATAAAGCCCTTAATAATCAAGCTCCATCATACATCAGAGATCTAATTGTTCCATATGTTCCTAACAGAGACCTTCGCTTTCAGACTGCAGGTTTACTTGTAGTTCCTAGGATTTCTAAAAGTAGAATGGGAGGCAGATATTTTAGTTATCAGGCTCCTCTCCTGTGGAACCAGCTCCCAGCTTTAGTCCGTGAGGCAGAAACTCTGTTTACTTTTAAGGCCAGGCTTAAAACTTTCCTTTTTGATAAAGCTTATAGTTAGAGTGGCTAAGGTCATCCTGAGCTATCTCTGTAGTTATGCTGCTATAGGCTTAGACTGCTGGAGGACAGACTTACCAATTTTCTTCACTCTACTTCCTTTTCTCCTACGACTCTCCAGTTGTATTACAGTACATTGTTATTTCAACTGTAAACTTTGTTTTCTCTGTGTTTTTCTCTCCATAGAAGATATACCTGATCTGGTATCCTGCTTGGCTGCAATGCCCTGTTGGACGGGGGGCATCGACTGGGATGATCCTCCCAGTAACTGAACATCCACTGTGTCCTGTTATCAACTTGTTACTTTCTGTAACATAGAAAGTTCTCTTATATCAGATCTTCTGTTCCTTCTGTGTCTCTGCTCTTTCTCAAACCCCCAGACGGTCGTGGCAGATGGCCGCTCCTACTGAGCCTGGTTCTGTTGGAGGTTTCTTCCTGTTAAAGGGGAGTTTCTCCTCTCCACCGTCGCTACATGCTTGCTCAGTATGAGGGATTGCTGAAGGATTGCTGTGGTTGGAAAGTCTGCATCAACGGGGCCCAACCTCACGCCAATGACTGACGCAATCTGCTGGGATTCCTTAAATAGGAAACTTTTTAACTGATTGGAATGTTTGTATAAATGTATTGAAATGACTTCTTGTTAAGTGCCTTGAGATGACATCTGTTGTGAATTGGCGCTATATAAATAAACTGAATTGAATTGATTGCTGCCAAAACTGTAGAATTTAGAAATCAAGAAATGTAAACCTGTTTGATATCATGAAGTATGCTGAAAGATCTCTAAAAACATCACGATTCTCTGAAGAAATTTAAGAACAGATGAGAAACAAAGTCAGTGACATTTCTCAGTCTGGAAAGGGCTACAAAGCCGTTTTTTAGACTTTGGAGAACACATGGATCAATGGCTAACCTTTGTAGTAGTGGTCGGACTACCAAACTTACTCAAAGAGCACATAAACAACTCCTCCTGGAACTCACATAAGAACCAAAAACCATAACTACTGCACTGCAGGCCAAAGTTGCCTCAGTTAAGGTCAGAGTTCATGATTCAACAATAAAAAAGAGAGTAGCTCCAAGCTGAAAACCATCAAAGACGGATAAGAATACAAAGGTCCATCTAATATTTGCCAAAAACATGTTGATGAGCCCCAAGACTGTGGGAAAAGTATCTTATGGACGCCACTGGACAAACATGGAACCCTCTGGAAAGTGTCCTCACTCCACCATCTCCACATCTCCAAGAATGCAGCAGGAAGCTCCTGCAGACATCCTACACTCCTAGGTCTCCCTCCCTGGCATTCAATCTTCCTTCCACCAAGTAAGCCTTACCTGAGTTCATCTAAGCAATTACTCTTCATTCAGAATTTTATCTCACCTCTGGATTTCTTTCCCTGCAGTTTAGCTCCCCTCCGTTTCCTTGTGCAGTGCTCCAGTTTCCTGTGCCCTTCATCATCATCTTCAAATGTTCTTGACAGCTTTCCTTTGGATGAGTTCAACATCTCGTAGGTGAGGTGAGTCTGTCAAGAGGTGTGTCTGTTTCTATGGGAGGGAGTGATAAATGGCATTTGGCTGGTATACAGGACAGAGAGCCGATGTGCTCTCTGCAGCTTTCCAGACATTTGCTGAGACACAACCCAACTAAGGCCCCAGGATCATAACTTAAGGCCATTTCACTGAAAAACCGAACTGATTTCCAAACACAGATGGCTTTTCTTTAATTCTTTTTACTTTTTGACTTTGTAGTTTTTCAAAATATTTTAAGAGAATTTGGCTCACTTAATTTTGCCCCTTTAGGGGGAGTTTTCTTGTGGTTCTTAGAATTTTTTGTCAGCAAAAGGAATGAATAAAACATTCAAAAGATGTTTTCTTTCATTTCCACTGGCGACTTAACCATTGAACTTTTCTTTAGCTCAGAGTTGTTGAGTTCTGTTGCTAAAGGAGAAAGTGGTTTTATGCACAACTCCAACAGTTTTTAGAAACTCACAATAGTTTGAGTTACAATTAAGTTTTAGATCGGGACATAGCAAAGGGACATCTCTTTTAAGAGTCTTCAGTAACCCTTTTTTAACAGTAGATTCAGGGAATTCTGTCATTTTGATACCATAGACCACAACATCTTGTTATTCCATGTGAAACATGTTGGTGGTATTAAAGGTACAGCACTTTCCCGGCTACCCCTCCTTTCCACCAAACGCGTAAGCGGCGCCGAACGTATTGGACATGTTTTACTCGCAAATTCAGCAGCGCATCCCTTCCCACCAGGCGAGTTTTAGACGCTTATCACTCTCGAAAGCCTTCCATCCAGCTGGTCCTGGGAGATCATGAAATCGCAGGAGATTTGCAATTGCATTACTTAAAGGGTAGTATGCAGGGGGGAAATGTAATTCTATATTAGTAAGTACCATTAACTCACCATCCAGGTGAGTCCTGGTGTCACATGTTGTCATGTTTTGTTTTGTTTTTTCATAGTTAAGCAGACGGAAATATGCACATATCTTTTATTTTGAAATTTGCAGCTATTTTACATTGCTTCCGTGCCTGACATTACTCGCCGCTTACGTGTCTGGTGGAAAGCAGGGGTTAGTCTTATCTCACCGGCAGGAGCTTTTCTGTCCATCTAGAAGCCTACTCCTCCTTAGTAACCCATCTCCATTTTAGAGTTCCTCAGGGATCAATTCTTGGACCAGTACTATTCATTTTGTATATTCTTCCACTAGAGTCTATTTGTCGGAAGCATGATATACCTCATCACTGCTTTGCCGATAACGTTCAAGCATATGTGGCCGTTAATCCTAATAACAGCAATGTGCTGAGGCCCCTGTAAGATTATTTGGCTGAGATTAAAACATAGATGACGTTAAGCCTTCTGAACCTTAACGAAAAGAAGACAGAGATTATTTGGTTCGGCAAACAGCATCCTTCTAATTTTGCTGCTGATTCTCTTAGTTCTTTATTTACATATAGTCACCCCACAGTAAGAAAGCTTGGTGTCATTATAGAAAGCAATTTTAAATTAGCCAAACAGATAAGTGCAATCATCAAATCTAGCTTCAATCAATTATGACTCATGACCAAAACAAAGCCCTATCTCCCTGTGAAGGATCTTGAGACAGTTGTCCATGCTTTCAATACTTCTCGCTTGGACTACTGCAGTTTTCTATATGTTGGTCTGGATCAATCCTCCCTGCAGCTTTTACAAATTGTCCAAAGTGCTGCAGCTTTGCTCTTAACTGGTATTAAGAAGCATGAACATATAACTCCTGTCTAAAAGTCTCACCACTGACTCCCTGTTTTCTTTCGTATTAATAAAAAAAAATTATTGCTCACTTTTAAAGCTCTAAATGGGCTGGCCCCTTCTTATTTGAACGATCTCCTTCACCTCCACACCCCTTCAAGAGCGCTTCGATCTACAAGCCAGCTCCTTCTTGATGTTCCGAGATCTAAACAGGTATAGGTACTGTAGAGGTGACCGTGCATTCGCTGTGGCGGCCCCAAAATTGTGGAATGCTCTACCTTTTAATCCTCATAGTACTCAGTCCCTCCAAACATTTAAATGTCTGCTTAAAATACATCTGTTTTCCTTAGGTTATGACTAACTGTGCACGAGAGGATAAGTAGTTCTTGGTCATCCGTACCCTGTATTTTATACATTTTTATTATTTTTATGATTGTTGATGTCTTTTTGAAGTACTTTGGTCAACTGATGTTGTTTTTAAATGTGCTATATAAAGACACTTGTCCTTGATAGCAGAGATCATGTGATCTGAATGCTTTATACATACTGTGGACTCTAAGATCTGTTTGACATCTACCAGCATCTCCTTTGTTTCTCCACATTGTGAGTCAGGTTGTAAAGAAATGTTCCTTAACTATGTTTTAGATTTGTTTCTACTCTAGCACACCTAATTTAGATGATTGCATTACCTCCCCACAATGCCATCAAGTCTACCAAAGCCATTGTGTAAATCAGGTGTGTAGCACCAGGGAAACCTAAAATGTGCAGGAGAGTGTGCATAAATTACGAGGGTAGGGGAGCACTGTTGTAAGGAGTGCACCAGGCTGTAATTATTGAAGGAAATCAATTTAATGAAGTTTACCACCTTTTAGTAACCAGAAAATTTTGATTTTAAAGTTGATCTGCTTCTAAATAGCATTTTTCAGGAAATCCGATCTGTTTTTCCAAAGTTAGTGTTGACAGTAATCAGTCCCTTCAGGATTTCGCAATGTTGCAACAGCAACTATTAACACAAATTCAGTCAATCCCCACAACTTCTGCACATCTTGCAATTGTATTCAATCATTGCAACTTTAACGCATGCTTGACCAGTCGCAATGCTCCTTCTCATCAACTTATATCTTAAATCTATCTCACATATCACATACACTTCTTGTTTCTTATGTGAGAGGGAAGGAGAGTGAAATATGTTGCTTTTGCCAACAAAAACCACTGCCACTGACCATGCCATACGGTGTCCTTATTCTCTGTATGAAAGTGGCGGTAAATTATTTTACACCCCATGCAATAATAAGGTCGAACACAAACA
Organism: Valencia hispanica; assembly: GCA_963556495.2. NCBI lineage: Eukaryota > Metazoa > Chordata > Actinopteri > Cyprinodontiformes > Valenciidae > Valencia > Valencia hispanica. Next base: position 8,715,841 of record OY747712.1, on the reverse strand, counting down.
GAAGTTATTGATTGACAAACGTTTTTCTACTGCTAAACAGAATTTTGACAGATTACAATTCACATCGCTGAAGAATAGTGCAGCCGTTTTCAACGTTACTCACAGAGTAAGGTTAACTAAACCAATTTAAAAAAAGATTCTTATGAGAGCATCTGGGAGTCATCTCCGAACTGGACACTGTACTCAGTGCATCTCGCTATCTGGGATCTGACAGGGTGTTAAAGAGTTCTGGGGGCTTTGGACCAGCTTTGGACCAGCCGCACCGGTCACAGACATGCTCCCAAGACCCCGCTGTCATGCCATCCACCGGTTGCTGTCGTATTTCCTCCTGCTGGCACAATAGCTTGCAGTTCAGGAAACGCTTCATACAGAGAGTCCTTGCAACTTCTGATCTCTTCAGATTTAAAACTTTGACTGAAAAGGTGCTTGCCAGTTCCCAGTTGGGCAGCAGAGCACGGATTCGGCCTCCAGAACAGTGTCAAGTTTTGACACTGTGGATTCAGGCCACAGCAGTTGAACTGTTCGTATTTTAAGTGCAATCATTTAATGTAATTGTTTATTACTGGGGCAACAGTTTTTGTCACTGTGGAGAAAAAGTTACAGATATTCATCTGCTCTGTTCAGCTTGTTCAGATTGAGCATTGAGTTTCATTAAAGGTTCATTAAAGTTTTGCATTATTGTGATGCACAACTTTAATGAACCCCAAAATAGACAAATATATCATATAGAGCTATCTCCATACAAAAAATAAGCTATTCAGGTATTTAGATACTACATATCGTTTGCTCTAGTTTTTAAGGCAACAGGGACCTATAATCAATATTTTTATGAGTAACAGGATACCATTGCACAACAAGATTTCTTAAAGAATGTAACCTAATTATTTTTCCATCATGAGCATTCCAAACAACTTTTCCCTCTGAGATCCTGATATTTAATGCAATCTTAACCAGCAGAGGGCGCCACAACACAATGTATTTTCTGCTTTATGAGGTTTCTTCCTCTTTGGAGCACTAATGACTCAAAAAGATCCCCACTTCTTATTGTGGACACAGAGTCTGATGCTTCTACAAAGAAAACAAAACTTTAAACCCCAAATTACAGCTTTATGAATGTTCCAGGGAAACTTTCTGCCACATACATTTCATTTTAACTGCATAACAACGATTTTATTGCATAGCTTATAAGCACTGCTGGATCCCCATCACCACTCCAAAGCAGCAGTGAAATTGTATCTCTGCTGCTGCCTACAAACACACAGAGAAAATACTGGAGGCTTTTATTGTATGTGGTGGGATTTTAACAATCTGGACGTCATTTTCCAAAACATCCAATGAGCTTGTGAGATTGACTGTAAGATATCAGTATGTGGCTCTACTGATAGTTACAAACACCTACTGTGAGTCAGTCCTTAAATTTAGATTGAAAAAATTAGTTTAATCATAATAGATCCTTATGAGTTCATCTATCAAATGTTGCCTATTAATAATATCTTTTATAGCTAAATTTTAAAGAACCCCTGTGAGAAAATGCCCTACCTTCCAAAGGTTACCAGGGTGGTGACTGTGGCTTGCTAGGTAGAGTAGTTGGTTTGTAATGTTCAGATGTCACCAAATTAGCAAACAATGCAGCTGTTCTGTCTAGAAGTCAAAAGTTTGTAAGAGAACATTAGAGAACAAATATAATTATGAAGACCAAAAAGCAAAGCAGACAGGTCAGAGAGAAACTTGTGGAAAAGTTTAACATATGTCTGGGTAATAAAACGATGTGCCCAGCGTTGGACATCTGGCATTGCTCTGTTCAATCCATCAAATGAAAATAGAAGAATATTCTAAAACTGCAAATATCAAAAGGTATGGTAATCCAGCCAAACTGATTAGGCAAGAAGAACATGAAACAAGAGGTAGCGAAGATTTCCATGATGCTTTGAAGATGCTGCACAGAGCCAAAGCACAGGTAGAAGAACCTGTTGTAAGGACAACTATTAGTCATGCACTCCACAAATCTGGCCTTTGTAAGAGTGGCCTGACAGTTAAATTGTTAAAATGAAAGCCAAAGGAAGTCAGATTGCCACAAGGCTTGCCTAAGACACAACAGACCTTTGTTAGAATGTGCTCTCGTCAGATGAGACTAAAATTAAATATTTTGGCTAACATGCAAAACTCTATGTGATGGAAAACTAACACTGCAAATCCCCCTGAACTACGTATGACCGCAGTGGAACATGGTGGTGACAGCATCATGGTGTGAAAATGTTTTTTTTTTTTTATCGGTTAGGAAATGTAAGCTAGTCAGACTTAAAGTGCAATCTTTGGAGAAAATCTGTTAGAGGCAGCCAAAATCCCGGTTAGGATAGTGACCCTAAACATACAACCAGCGCTGAAATGAATCTGTATTATATAATGTGTGAGAAAAGCCCAGTTAAAGTCAGGCCCTAAACCCAATTGAAAACATAAAGCCAAGACTTGAAAAAATATGTTTTCTTTTCAATAAGACTGAGTTTGAGCTGTTTTGCAAAGAATAAAGGAGAAACATTTTGCACACCTATTGTGCAAAGCTGGTTGAGACATACCCTCATTCCCCACAACTGAAAGGGGATTTGGGAAAATATCGATTAAGGATCTGTGGGCACAAATTCAGGCCACACTATTCCGATTTTTATTCGTAAAAAGTTAATATATGTCTCTCATTTTCTTTTTCCTTCACATCAATGGACTACTTTGAGTGGCTCTTACTCGTGATGAACTACATTGATGTTTATGTTTGAAAAAATGTGAGACAATTATGCATGTATGAATATTTTTGCAGGGCACTCTGTGAGTCTTTCCTTCGTGTCAGCTTTTTATAAGTTCATAAAGCTACTAAGTGCTGGAAATATGTGCATAGCAGTTTCCATAAAGAACACAGCCGTTTCCACAGGCTTATGTTCCAATATAATTTAATAGCCGTTGTGGTAATTGAGCAAGTCTGTTAGGTGTTCTGTGTTGATCTATCTTAATTACAGATATGACTCACAGGACCTTCTTTCAAAAGCTGGTCTCCCAGATAAAAACAGAGAAAGACACAAAACATTAAAAAGATAATTCAATACATTCTTTTAAATCTATATGAATGATTTCATTATTTAGCATAGATTAAACTAATATTCTGCTCTGGAACCATTTTGGCACAGAAAACAAATGGATTTGCAGTTAATGTTTCCATAATGAACAAGATTTTTTTCTTTCCCTCTGTGTTTTATACAAGCTCAATCTAGTATGTAATATTATTCACTCAGGCTAAAGTGTTGAATAGATTTATGTCCACAAAAGGCTGATAAAATCCTTATCTGTGATTAAATTTCACTATTCGCTCATCGTTAATGTGCTTATTAGTTTTTTTTCCTCTCCATTTTATTTGATAGAGAGATTGCACCGCTGAAGCATTGCTCGTATCCCCACACCATCAGCTCTGAAAGCCCTCAGCCAGCCGGCATGAAGTCGAAACTTGGCAGCCGGTTTATGAAGCTGAAACTTTTATTGCAATGTTATGTGGCACAACGATTGGGGGGAGTGAGGCGGGCTGAAGGAAAAGAAGGGAGCAAAGAGATACATTTCTAACCTTTGAAAGTAACACCTCATTGACCTATAAAGAAGTGAAGGATTTCTCCCGGTACACCTATGACAATCACTTTAGCCAGGCCTTTCAGGTCTGACCTTTTTCAACCTTTCTCACTGAAGTTTTTGATTGGTAGTTGAAGACTGGTTGGCTTTGTGGTTAGACTGCAGTGTAATCTAAAGGTTACACATTCGGGTCATGGAAACCGCCATTCACAGGGATCCTAGAAACATTTGGGTGCAGCTTTTGACTGTTGTTGTATAGGAATCTAATGAAGAGGATAGTTTAGGCCACACCAAGGACTGGTTGATGCCAGACCTGGCCAGACGTGAAGTATGCTAAACAAATAACATTAAATTACAAAGCCCTATCTGTCTAAAAAAATGTTATGAATAAATTTCTTATGATTTGGGACTCCAGCAAATCACAGTGAAACTGCTGCTCAGCAAGTTGCCAGCCTTCAAACATAACTCGAAGTGCACATTGTCGATTCATCCAGAAGATCTCAAATAGCCCAGAACAGCATCTGCAGATTCTACTTGGTCACTGCTCATCATTCAATAATAATAAGAAGCCTGTGAAAGAATGCCAGCCATGGGAGTGTTCCAAGGCCAAAACCACTGCTGACATGTTACATCTGGAGTAAAACTAACACAGCATTACATAAAAAAAGGTTATCATACCGACAAACATGGTTGAGTTATGGTCTGGGGTTGCTTGCCACATCAGGACCTAGATGACTTGCCATGATTGTTCAACCATTAATTTTGCTTCCTACAAAAAATCCTAAAGGAGAATGTCTGACCATTCATGGCCCTAAGCTCAAAATCAGAAAAATGATCTAAAGGACATCAGCAAGTTTACCTCTAAGAAGCAAAAAAATTTGGACTGGCCTAGTCAAAGTTTGGACTTAAATCCAATTGAGATGCTGTGGTTTTTGCACTTAGAAATGCTTCAATGTTGGCTTAAAACAATTCTGCAACAAAGAGCAGGTCAAAGTTCCTCCACAGCAAAGTGATGCAGTCATTAGGCGTGTTTCCACGATCAGAACTTCAGGGTAATTTCACCAGAACTTGATGGTATGCACGTGTCTCCACTACCCTGGCCTGGTCAGACAGGGCCGTTTTCACGGCCATTTCAGGAACCAATGGAGTACCAGTCTGTGGGTATGTACTCAGTAATGACCCGGTAGAGTCACCAGGGCGGGAGCTGTGGTTAAGTCTCTCTGATTGGTTGTAACGATAAGTGACGCTGCTCACTGCCGAGAGAGTCTTATATGCAGAGGTCTTTTGCCACTTTTGTATGGAGACACACAGCTGAGAGGAGCGGGCCAACAGATTACTCCGTCAAATAAAAGATTCTGTAAAATCACCCTGAAGTTCCGATAGTGGAAAAGCGCCTATATTGCCACTATTGCCACTATTGCCACTATTGCCAGAAATTGTCAATTGTTACCACCAAGAGGGCGGGGACCAGTTATTTGGTTTAGGACGCAATTATGTATATGGAAATATGTACCTCGTACAAACATAATTTTAAGCTGTACTTTCCATATGCAAATGCCACTTTTATTTTAAGTTTGGAGTTGCAGACTCTACTTGTAGCACTGATTTTAGACTCTCTTACACACTAACACTCTTACTAGTGTTTTGTAAAATAAATATGTTTCTACCACAGCTACTGTTGTTGATATGAGGAGCGGCCATATTGAAACTGGAAGTAAGCGCAAGGAAAAATCTCAGACTTTTCGAATGGGAGTTTGGCTACAAATGGAGCACACCATTACTTTTTACATAGAGCCAGGATAATTTTTTATTGTTTAAGAAATGAAATTATCCTTAGAAAACATTTTGTTTCTCATTTTTTCAGCCACTCTTTGATCTCAAAATGAGTTTGATGATGTGAACTATGACAAAAACGTGAAAACCAAAGACATTTCTAAAGGGGAAATTACTCTTTCATTGCTCCATACAGTATAGAGTTAGGGCAATTATAAAAATAGTTAAAGATAAGTAGTATCAGTGATCAAAGGTCCAAATTGGTTAGTTGAGAGCAGAACATAACCCAGGGTAGCAACACCAGTCAATGTCAAAGTTTATTTAGATGATAAAAGATTGGGTTATTAAACAAATATAATTTTATACTAGCATTTCTTTCTTTAATGGTTGAATTTAAGGCATTTTGCATGTTGCTGACAGAACACGGCTGTAGGAAACAGGCAGTAAACCAGCAGGAGACAAATGAGCATGACATACGAAGAAGAAGAAGAACCATAAAATGTAAATAAAAAAAACAACAATAAAAGAAAGGGGAGGGCAATAAAACATTTAAAGGCGAAGCAATAAATGCAAAAAACATCCATGAACCAGAGAGAGAAGACAAACACACATTATGTGATATGAGGAGGGCTGCTGTGTTACTTTATTTCACTGCTGTTTGCATAATTCCAGCAAATAATGGTTCCAAAAATATGTAGTTCTTTTCATGGCTTATGGGCTTTCTCACTTTGTTGAAGTACATCATGGAATTTTACGGGCTCTCTGGTTAATGTGGCTCGCTGCTCTCTGAAACAATAACACAGAAGTCATTTGAAGTCTCTGCTTTCTTTCAGCAACTCTGCTTTTAGAGTATTTAATCTCTTATGGGTCGAATAGCCATTCAGCAACTCATGCTAATTCTCATAAATTATTTATATTTTAAAAACGAGTAGGTCAGATTTATTACAAGTTATTATATGGTGACATACAGTATGATACTTTATTCTCACTGAGCGTTTCAAGACGGTAAATTTGGTGCTCGTATCCAATTGTAATGCAGTGTATTGCATCCACTGTGCTGCTGTCAGTCAACCAAATACAGGCTCTATTCCAATTCACTCACCCCCTTTAGTGAATACTGATTTTCATTTGAAAGTCTACAGCAGGTACCAACGAAGCAACTCATGAGTTAATGCTGTTCCCATTCCCCAGGTCAAGACAGTATTGATTGATACAGAGTACAATTACATAACCTGCTATGCATATCCTCCCACCAGTTATTAGTATAATTGCCTTTATTATGACCTCTGTGAACCCAGAGGGAACACGACGAGCTGAAAACTGACTCTGTCTTTGTCTTGTGACTGCTGAGTTTGAAAGTCCTGACCTATGATTTCAATGCGTAACAGCTGCCAGAATCATTTAACACTGACAATTGCATGAATTGAAACGACAGCATGATTCTGTCTTTTGTATTTATCATGTCTTACTGGTGATCTTGTTATGATTTACCATGTAAAATAACACCTCTGAATCATATCCTATCAGTTTATTCTCAAACTAACTTCCTTACCTATTGGTAGAAAAACAGGCATAAGTATACAGTGTATGTCTCCAAATGCAACTCATATGTCTCCTTAATACAATTTTTATTTATAAGTAGCTTTGATTTTACAATAGTTTTGAAACTCAAGTGCAAAATACCTGTAAAATCCCTAATATTTATAACTTAGACCCTCTTCAGTGCTGGAATACGGTTTGTACAAAATGAGAAAAAGGCAATCAAGGTATTATTGGACACACAAGTAGCACATGGGGTTTTTATTTCTACTTTACTGGATCATCATATTGTTGTGGTAACGCAGCAGTTATTAAATCTGTAAGGTTTTTTCTATCTACATAGTTTATGTAGATATTAAACTGTATATGGGCGGTTTCTGTGCCTCCACCATCAGTTTCAACCTTCCTTTAGAAGCCAAATACAGTCAAAACTTTGACAGGATGGAGTAGAAAAGTTTGTGTATAGGGTGCTGCAGAAAGATAAGCGTGGCATCCTATGCAATATTTTAATCCTGCAAATGCCTTGGTAAGTCCTGTATCAAACCATGATAAATTGGAGGTGCACAAGATTTTCCTCAGCTGAGCATGGTCCACAACATTTCCGATTTGCAAGGGGCCGGATCATAAAACTCATGGATTATGTTTGAATCTTGAAAGTTAGAAAATTAAGGCAACTGGACTTCTCTTATCTTGAAGGCATTTCACCTCTCTTCACCTCTCACCAAAACGCTTCTTCAGTTAAACTGTTTTAATCTACAACTGGAGAATCCAAATAGTACACCACAACTTGTCTGTTGGTCTTGGTGTTGGTTGCTTTGCAGTCAAAATGTACACTTCTAGATATCTTCTTCCTATTGGAGATTATAATTTTGCTCCTTAGTTATCAGGTCTCTGTATCTGGTTGTTGTTCATACTACAGTACAGTAAGATCAATCTTTATGTAGTTTTAAAGCACACACATGTGCACCTAAACCCTATCTAAATGAAATGGTATATGGCATCAATGTTCTTTAAACATTGCCCTTTTAGTTGACAACATGATCATTATTTGTGTATTGAAGGTCGAAAATATTTTATTAGTTTAGTTTGTAGATGTCCACATGCAACATGTTTGAAAGAATCCTTCATAACAGATAAAAAATAAAATTTGCCTGGTTTTCATCTATTTTACGGTGAATGGTATCTATTTCCTTTGCTAAGCATGAACTTGAAACTTAAACGTGAGTTTGCCTGTCAGTAAGTAACCATCTCTGTGTAAACAAGGCCTGTAATCAGATCGGATGGGGTTGGGCATGAGGCCATGGGTCTGTGTTATTGTGGTGAACAAATGAGAACACGCTGAAACACAGCCACACCCTCGTGACTCACATAGTGTCTCTGTTTAGTTGCTTGGCTTTGAGTTGTACAGGGAATGTTCTGACAGTCAGACAGACACACCCCAAAAGCATAGGGATTTGTGGACTGGTTCATACCAGGACTCATCCAGTTGAAACAGTTATAATTTTAGATCCAAAACGACAAGTATGAACAACAGGTAGAGTTAAGGACAAGAAGGAGAACGGGTTGTTTTAAGGTCATAACTGATTTTATTAGGCCATGGTGTTCTGCCGGTACTGACACTTTATTTATTTTGTTTAGACAGAAAATGTTTTTTAATGCTTTTTTCAGAAATATAGAATTATCAGGTCCAACTTTATAGTTATAGTAGTTGTTTACATAGTAAAATGCCCTAAAGTAAATCCATATATTTTTTTATACTTTATTTCAATTTCTGAAGTTGCTAGTAAGGAAACTGAAGTAGTTCATGTTTATTTTGCATTTCTTATGGAGTAAAATCTGTTAATAGAAGTTGGTGAATGAAGTAATGCAATAATTTTTACAATTTGTGTTTGCAACCTCATCTCTGCTACTTCAGGTGTGGTAAATGGTAAATGGCCTGTACTTGTATAGTGCTTTATTTAGTCCTCGAGGACCCCAAAGCGCTTCACACTACATTCAGTCATTCACCCATTCACGCACACATTCACACACCTAAAACCTTAATATCTCAAAATTTCCAACTTCACATGAAATTCTATTCTCTGTCTCTCAAACATATTCAATCACAATCGATCCAGTTTTAGATACCACCTCTTTTGATAAGTCAAAAAAGCTTTTATGGTTGGAAAAATATCTCAAAGCTCTATTCTTTTCCACTGTTCCTGCATGCCAAGATCTTGATGCAGTCTGTGGCTGTAATGTATAAGGAAGGTCTAACTTGCAGGCAAAGCCAAAAACCTTCAATATTTAGTATGTTTATGTTATGTTCATTTGTTTGAAGGAGTTTTTTGTACCCCTTAGAAAATATAAAATCTGAAAGGGTGAATAAAACAAGATACAAGCAATTCTTAAAGAAGAAATGTTGCTGTGCACTGCGACTGGGTAACTACGCAAATGTTGGCATCTGAGCTTGCAGTTGGCTATTTCAATGTTTCTAAAGATTCTGGGCCATCATTTATCAAACTAACGTAGAAACTGTCCTATAGTCTATCCTATGAATGAAATTTAGAATGTTCATACACACAGTCAAAATCCACTTTTATCAAGTATGCGGAGGGCAGTCGCACGCAAGTTCTTCCGCAATCATCTGTTGATAAATCCTACAGGTGCGTACCTAGGCGCTCGTACCCGTTAGCAGTCATTTGCGTACAGAAACGCTCTCAATTAACTATATTTGGTAACACCACACCCTCAAGCAATTCATTAAATCCTTGCGTTCCTCCTGAAAATAATGGCCAAGTGAGCAATGTTATCAGGGGTACCTCTGCTTCATGCCTCCCCCCTCCAGCACTCAACAGTTATATTCCTGCTGCAGACATAAAAAAAATGTGGCAAAGAATCGTTTCGTATGCTGCTATTCACTTCTGTGGAAATACTTAACTTCTTTTAACAAATAAAATCAGTTTAGAATCAGAAAGGTACAAAAACACAACACGGTCTTAGGGTTATTGTTCATGAGTCCAACAGCAGAAGGGAATAAACTGTTCTTATGTCAAAAGGTCCAGGTCCGAATAGACCGGAACCTCCTGCCTGAGGGGAGCATGTCAAAAAGTCTGTGTCCAGGGTTAGAAGGGTCAGCTGTGATCCTACCTGCACGCCCAAGTGTCCTGGAGGTGTACAGGTCCTGTAGAGATGGGAGTCTGCTGCCAATCACCTTCTCAGCAGAGCGCACAACATGCTGCAGTCTCTTTTTGTCCCTGATGGTAGCTCCACCATACCACATGGATGATGGAGGGGGTGAGGATGGACTCGAGTCCATCCTCACCCCTACCATCATCCAAGTGTAGAACTGCATCATCGTCCATGCTGGGAGGTGGACTTTCTTCAGCTGCCTCAGGAAGTATATCCTCTGCTGAGCGATTCACAGGATCTTCATGCAAGACCACCCCCAAAATGTAATCATTTATTCCTTGGAAAATTTCTATTATCTCCTGAAAGTTTAATCCAAATCCATCCATAGCTTTTTGAGTTATTTTGCTAAAAGACAGACAGACAGACGCCAACATTAGCTCCTTGGGAGAGGTGATAAACTGATGAAATAAATATTCAGTCAAAGTAAAACTGTTTCAGTGTTGCAATTCCCCGTTCTACCACTAGATGCTGTGCGTACACATGGTCAGAGCTGTTCTTATATTTAGGAACATTTCTGCGCACAAGTACAAAAGATTCAGTTTTCCCCCAAATATTGTTAAAATCATGTCTTGGTTTATGAAAACATTGTTTATCATCTGATAAAAGTATTATGTTATGGCTACTTTGGTGAGTATATGTTTGCCTTCTTCCTCTTCAAAAAGTAGCTCATGTTTGTTCAAAGTTCTTGGTATGTAGCACCTGTTCAGTCTCCATAAGGAAGTGTTTAGTCCCAGTTTTCCAAATCTTCCTAGTAGTAATGGAAATAATATTTTTAAATAGTATACTTTTAGAGAAAGTTAACGTTTTTACATATGTCTACAGTCTGTTTTTGTTTTTCTTCTTTCGTTGCAGAGGATTTTTTCGTGTTAGTATTGATGATGAATTGGGAGAAGTTTCAATCTTTTGAAACTAGAACATTTTCACAATATTGTACTTGGTTGTTCACAAAAACGTGATAGGAGAGATTTCTTTATTATTTTATTATTTTCCTCATGGCTGGAATTTCACCTATGGTGATGGTGGCAGGGTACATCACAAATTATATAGGTGTGTCCACAGGCGATTTGGCGTGTCCAGTTACACATTGGTGGTGGGGTGAGTGCAATGTTTTTACCGCTTGCCACACCATGGCATGAAGTTTTTTAAAATCTTTGATAGTCTTTTTTTAACATCTCTAATACCAGCACAGCATTTGTGCCAAATCCATCAGTGCAACTTGTATGAAGAGCAGTAAAATAAACGGGATCATTGTCCAAACAAGATGTTTTGGCTAATTAATGGAAGAGCTTCAAATACACTTCTCCACCTTCATCCAGCTGAGTGACTACCAGTAAAGTCAAAACAAACAAAAGCTTTTTTTAGCAGCTCCTATAGGTACTAGATATACGTGAACAGGTCCGTGACTGTGCTTGGTTAAACATAAAGTTTTGAAGAAGGTAGTAGAAGGGCAGATGAATATTCTTCTGAATATTAATATTCTTCTGGATAAGTTTCAGTCTGGTTTCCGAAAGAGGCACTCTAGAGAATGTCTTGTCAAAAACTCTCTACTGATTTTCTTGATTAAAATCTACTGTTTAAAATCTTAGTTTTGAGCTTTTAATTTAGAGGCCCCTCAATGCATTGTCGATCTGTTGACCCCTTATTGTTCTGGCCACACACTTAAGTCTTCAGGCTAGAACCTCTGAAGGTCCTCTAGACCCGTTTTAAAACTCGGGGAGACCTGGTTTTTCATGCAGTAGCCAACAGACTGTGGAAGACTCTGGCCTTGTCTTTCCGTGTTGCTGACTCTGCTCATACTTTTAAAAAGCAGCTGAAGAGACTTTTATTTAGACAAGCTTTTAGTTAATTGCTCTGTTTGTTTTATTTGCTGTTTAGATTCTATTTGTCTTTTATGATTTTATCAGTACTCTGTTTAGCGCTCTGCGATTTGATCTATTTACTGCTTTGATTCTCGGTGTCCTTTTTAATTATATCTGCAGTCTGTACAGCACTTTCTGAGTTTATTTGTGAAAGGTACTATATAAATAAAGTTTACTTACTTACTTACTTACATAACTTGAACTTCAGGGGCTGTGTCTAACTTATTTCTGCAATAGATGAATCCATTGCTGCACAAACACAAAGGTATTCCCAGCTTTTACTTTCTCTCTGCCTTTATCTTATCTCACTTTTCTCTCTCCACAAAAAGAAACGCTCTTAAAGACATGCCTATTCATCGCCATTAACAGAGCACATTAATAACAATACTGCAGGGCTCACATTGTCTCCCAAACATAATTGTATTATCCATCATGCCTCTGTTTAGCTCTGACACACATCGAAACATGGCCGGGTTGTCTCGCTGTGGTTGCTCGGCCAGCAGCATTACCACAGATAATGTTTAATTATGCTAATTTGATTGAAATCGTTTTGAACAAAATTATAATATGCTAGAGCTAATGAATATTTATAAGAAGGCAAAGAAGTTAATTGTGCATTATGAGTGTGCCGGGGAAGTTGTGTCGAGACCTGGATGTGGAATGGATGACCGGACTGCGGTGGGGAGGGGAAGGGAGGGACAGGAGGACTAATGGAAAACCATTGCAAGCCAGGATCAGTCTCTGACTCATCTGATGGTTTTCACAGACCTGACATTGGCTTGATTTTCACTCCATCAGAGCACTAAATGAGGCAATAAGATCCAAATATGTAAATTTATTTCAAACTGAGCATTTTTCCTTTGAAAGGAAAGATTTTCCTGAAGTCATTACTCAGTCTCACATCTCGTGTCTGTGAATAAAGATAGTCTGGGTGAACGAACCATTTTCCAATTCTCATCGTAATATAAAATTTGGTGCTGTGAATAACACAGATGTCTTCAAACTTTAGAATATTTATATATATACAGGTCAATGGTAAATTCAACATATTGTATCAGAGATTAAAACATAAATTACAAATTAAAAAAAACATTTTGCTAGTCAAATTGTATTTGAAGGAATGTTTTCCATCTGCACAATGGAGTTAAATAAAATTAGATTGAAGTGAACAGACTTCTGGTATATTTCAATTACAAGTATGCCAAGTCATTTAACCCCTCTGTTTAATTAATTTATATAATGTAAGGTTACTGGTTAAGCAATATAGACTATAAACATTTGTCATAATTTTCAAAAGCAGAGCTCATTCTAAAAGTGTAGCAACTGTTGAAAGTGTGATCTATTTTCCATTACAGCGCAGTCTGCAATTACCGGGGCTACCTGCTAAGGATTTGTAAAAAGCCTAACATTTTTTTTAGGAGCATAATCTCAAATAGGAAAAAATAATGCTGCAGATTTCTAACAATGAACTTTGGAGATTTTTTTGATTTTTTACATCTTATCCTCCTCGTTATGTGTGGTAGCTATTAAAACATGCTTCCCCATTCAGCCTTCTTTGTCATTCAGATCTGCAAAGGCCGGGTCACGAGTCATTCATTTGGAACGAGAAAACAGTTTTCAGTCATAGTTTCTTGACATTTTGAACTAAAAAGCAAACAAGTAAAATATTCATACTTTTACAAGGTATCAATAACTGTGGAGGGTGCTGTACTTGTTAAAAATGCTTGTTTAAGGACATTAAAAGTTTATGCCTATGTTCATGTTGTCTTTCTTTGTACTTTTCCACAAAAAAACTCCTCACAGACCTGGCCAGAATTCAAATAAACCTTTTCGTTTGGGAACCACTCCATCGTGCAACCCTAAGAAACAACAAACAAACACATTTTGACTTTGTAGTTTCCTGCATTACCTCAAACTCAACTGGGACGACCGTGGCTCATAAGGTAGAAGCTCGTCTTTTACCGGTGTTAACTCCTGCTGTCTCGGTCATTGTGTCCTTGGGCAAGACACTTTACCCTATTCGGCTACTGGTCGTGGTCAGAGGGCTGGTGGCGCCTGTGTGTGCAGCAGCCTCGCTGCTGTCAGTTTACCCCAGGGCAGCTGTGGCTACAATATAGCTTACCATCACCAGTGGCTGAATGACTTAATGTAGCGTGAAGCTTTTGGGGTCTTCAGGACTAGACAATGCACTATACAACACCAGACCATTTACCATTAAACTTTTATCACCTTAATCCAGTGTTTCCCAATCCTGCTCCACAAGGCCCACTGCCCTGCATGTTTTAGATGTGTCAGTGCTTCAGCACTTATCCAGATAATTGCAGTTCAGGAAAAAAACAGTTAATCAGCCATCAATTGAAAACAGGTGTGCTGAGGCAGGGAAACATCTCAAACATGCAGAGCAGGGCTAAAAAACACTGCCTTAAGAAGCCAAGACAGTCAGGAGGTGTTGCTATTATCAGCCTTATAATGTGACTGATGTTTGGCTTGTTTGTGTTTTCTCTGATTGATAAATCTCACCATCCTCCACATCGTTTCTGTCCTGACAGAAAGAACAAAAGTCTGCAACCTCTGGATCAACCTCAATTGGCTCGTCATTTTTTCCAAACTTTTCAGCACCATCTATACAACTGGGGCAAATTTATTTTGATGCTTTGTCTCTTTGATCATCTGCAGATCATCAGAAAGGCATTAGTCCAAAGCCACAGGGGCAAACATTTGCTGGGGTGGGTGAAACTATTAGTTATTGCATAACCAATCAATTAAAACACCCCCTCCACCTTCTGGTATTGAGCTTTCGACTGGTGGATGTCAGTCAATGTTCAGTCACTGCAGGTTTTCATGCATATATGGCTTGAGATTGCACATCAATGTCCTTTAACTTCACTTTTTCTGTAAGGATAACTTGCCACTCTCCTCCTCACTCACACACGCGCATGCATGGCGAACGCAGCCACATCTGAACACACACAGTGCGCAGTGTATCTCTCTTTGGAGTAAGTGCTGGGTTAAATTTCAGGCAGACCATTTCTCACTGTCAGTAATGCACATAACTCGAACAGAGAATCTGGGCTGATGGGTAACACGATTACTCATTATGCCTTTCCATGAAGGAGGAAATGAGATTAAAAGTTGCCCTTTTACATCTTAGGGAAACAGCAGCCCAGCACATGGTGGGCTGTGTCAGAAGCTGGCAGCTCACAGCAGAGTGCAACTCCTAATCCATCTTGATCTCATTAGTATGGCACTGGTGATTTTTTTTTTTTTTTTTTGTAACTGAAATGTTCCTTTAGATGCTGCCACAGGAATGCAGAGGCTTTTTTGGTTCAGACGGTGCATCTGCAATTTCAGCTGACTAAGCGTGAATGAATGAAGTGCTGCACATGCCAGCGCCGGCAGGAATTGGCAAGAAAAGGAAAGGGAAAAAACACAGTGTGTGTGTACGAGTGTTTGAGTATTTCAATACTAAGAAGACGATGTTTCCAATAACATAAATGGAATGAGACATAAAGTAATTTGACAGCCAGTATTCTATTTCTTTAAGATTATTCGGACAGATAGTCATAGATATATGGTGAGACAAAACAAAAGTAACGAACAGCAGTAAGAAGGGATTAAAGGAACTGAGATCAGGAGTGATGTAGAGGTCACAGGGGGGCTGGTCTTAAAGGGAGGCATAAAGAGATTGTCAAGATAAAACACCCTCATAAAAAGGGATTTAGTGTAAATCAACATGATTCAATCTGATCACAAACTGTGCAGCTCACCAGGTTCCCCATTCACTAAATCCAGTTTCACTTCAACATACTAAGTTTTGTTCAAAAAAAATTTTCTCCGTGGTTGTTGCATAACATCTGCCGTGCATGACCAGCATGACAGCCTGCTTCTGTGTGCATGATTGCACGCTGGGGGGCACCGTTCCACAGTCCTTAAGAAGCCTGTTAGGATTTTTGAAACACTGGGTTCAGATCTGTTGCATTTTAAATCACCGTGGCTTGCTGTGAGGAAGGCGTTAAGCTCTTTGTATTCATCAGCAAAACAAAGGTTGTCTGTGTTTGCATCCTTTTTATTTAACGTTCCTGAAATATTGTGCAGTCTAGTCCAACAGGGAAGTAATGTGCAAGTGATTAAACTTGGCATCCAGACATATTGAGTTTATGTCAGTTATTTAAATAAATGCTTCAAATGCCAAGGAAGATCATTAGTCTCTCTAAAGAGTATATTGTTTTGTTTATATAAATATTCTTGGCAAAAGCAGTTTATTTTTGCCTTTATCTGGTAGGTAATTTATATACATTGACATTAAATGGTATTCAGTGAGATGGTTGACATATATAGTGTCAAAGCTAAAAGATTTAGTGTGTATAGTGTTTGTGCCTCATAGCAGAAAGATTTATTAAGCTGTTTTTTCCAAGCTTAAGTTTACTCATGAATCTGTCAGAGCTGCTCTAACTTCCCCCGCATCGGATGTCGCTTTTATATTGTGCAGAGGGCAGGGAGAATATTTCATTTCTCTTTAAAAAAGAAAGAAAAGAGAAACATTTATGAAGAGGAAATTCAAACATTGAATTTAATTTGAAAGTTAAGTGTTTTAGTGTTGAATTTGGCAATTCTTTGGTTTTTGCATAAAACAAAAATGAAAGTGTCATTAATGAAAACACAAGGATATTATCACCCCTTTCCCCTACTCCATAACCCTGACCCTATGTTCTAAATGTTCATACAGACAGATCATGTTTCTGATTCCATTTAAAGTAAAGTTTAATAGGGATTATATTTTCAAGGGTTTGACTCATAATTGGAATCGGTGGATATTTAGCTTGATCAGCCCTGAACTTTGACTGACCAGTCAGAAACTCAAAAATCGGATCCTATTCCGATCACTTAATGCTCCATAGCTATGTGCTACAGAGTTACAGTAGCCTACTTTCAATGTCAATGAGGTTTTTAAAGATGAAGTCAGGGGAAGCACAGAGATGAAAGAAGCTATTAATTGGAAAACTGTATATACATTTAGAGTGAAGGTAAGAGTTATTATGTAGGGAATAGGTACACATACTGCTGTTTATGATTTTAAAGGTCTCATTCACTTGTGTTTCCAATTTGCTGTGGTCTAGTTGGAAAGAATGCCCTGTGAGTCGTTTTCTGCGAAACAAATGCTCTGCCTCCTGTTTGAAATAATCTTGTCTTTGTCTTAAAAAAGCAAAATGTTGTTTTACAGTGAGTTTGATATCGTGTGACTTACTCTTGGTTTATACATTTCTGCCTGAACCAAGGCACATCTGGCTTTGTTTGATGAAACCCAAACACAGCATGTCGGAACAGACACCTCATATCAATCGTCAAGGATTGCTGTGGAGGGTTGGTGATTTGGGCTTGTTTTGCAGAGGCAGGACGTTTGCATGAGTCGACCATAAACTCCTCTTCTAAATTCAAATATGAGGCCGTCTGTCGAACAGCTAGAGCTCGGGGTCAGTTCCAAAGGATCAGGAAAAAGATCGAAAACACAACCAGAAAATGTCAGAAGTAACGATTGGAAAGTAAAAAAAGAAAACATGTTGCGATGAGCTAGCCAAGGTTTATATTTTTATAAACTCAGGTTTGATTACAAAGAATTTGTAAAGCTGATAAAAAAAGTGGATTTTTTTTATTTTTATGTCCTGATACATGAAACCCTCGAACTAAAACATTCCATTTTTTGTCATTCTCTTTTGGAATCATATTACTGCTATAAAGATTGTGGCTCAGTATTTGTTGGTTGTTAAAAAAGATAGTTAGATTAGACAATTATTCTTTATTTTCTGCATTTTATTTTCTGCAAACATATAGTAATATACACATATATAACACAATTTAATCCATTATGTTGTGGCACTAACAAGGTTTTCTACTGTGTACAGAAGTGTCTAAATTATTCATTCATATCTTTATTTCCACTTCATTTAACAACCAGAAATAATGTGTTTTTTCCTGCATGGGGTTGCTGAGTATACTTTTATAAAAATATATTGTCTATTTTTTTTGTAATCTGAAAAATCGGAAATAGAACAATTTCAGCTGCATTGGAATGTATCTCTTCCTCTGATGTTAACTGTTAATTTAGTTATCCTGTGATTTTACATTTCTGTGGAAATTACAATCTTCAGCGGTGCTTTGAAACTACGATAGCTTTTCCCCACAGAGACTGTGGAGCATGTCACACCACACTGTATCATATCAAAAGCCCTCAACATTAAAAAGATGCGCAGCTTCGAGTCATATCGTTGTCCTGATTTACTTGGACATTATTAAAGTCTCCTCTGATTCCGACCACAGTGTTAAACAATCAGGAGTAGTGCTCTATCTACTCAGGTTCATTAAGTGCAGGTCTGTGTGTGGTGCAGAAATATTTCTTGGTTTCTATGGCAACATCATCTCTCTTAGATATTTTACTGCACAGCGTCCGATATGTCTGTATTCACGAGGCTCAAGGACTGACAGTCATTACAAGAGTCTTGGTTTGTTAGAGATTGAAAAACTAAGAGGTTTAAAACTGTACTTATTGATTTGTTACATTATTAACACTTTTGTCACATTTAATCCTTATACATTTACAGTTAGGACCAAGGCCACTCTACTTCGTTATTCCAAAGCTGGTTTGTAGCACATTTGGTGATATGTTTTGGGTCATTGTCCATTTGGAAAATCCATAAGAGGCCACAACCCTGCTGATGTGTTCCACCGTTGCTTCGGTATGTCAACTAAAGGTACTTTCCCTCATGTATCATTCAGGTCATTATGGGCAAACACTTCAAATTTAGTTTAATCGGATGACACAAAATGTTTCTCTAAAATTAAGGGTTTTGTTCTGGAGATATGGCTTCTTCATCTCTGAGTGCCATTTCAGCTCATTCAGGAAAGCTGTCCTTCGACTGTTTGAAGAACTTATTTTTGACTATGTTATTACTTGTGCCTTAAAGCTGCAGTCCGGAGTGTTTGAGGGAGAGAGATTTTTTTGAATCCGACGTACCAAGGCCATCAGCTTATCACATGTAGTCTTAGCATATTCTATACCATTGTCTAATAATGTTCCAGAAATTATTTAAGTTGAGCTCTGCATAGTAATAATTTTGTATTAGATGTTCTATAATCTTAAGGTTTATTTTACAAAACTGAAACAATGGGATTTCATGCACAGTTTTAACAATTTATGGGTAAGTTAAAAAAAGAAGTTCAATTCAATTTCAATTCAGTTTATTTATATAGCGCCAATTCACAACAGATGTCATCTCAAGGCACTTAACAAGAAGTCATTTCAATACATTTATACAAACATTCCAATCAGTTAAAAAGTTTCCTATTTAAGGAATTTGCACAAGTATCACACGGAAATGATGAACTCTTCCACCTGTCCTAATTTTGTAAAGACAATAGATCTCAATTTTTGCTATTTCTTTTAGTGTGAGATCACCTGCTTCTGCACAATCAGAGCTGTTCTGTTCTGACAATACAGGTCCTTCTCAAAAAATTAGCATATTGTGATAAAGTTCATTCTTTTCCATAATGTAATGATAAAAATTAAACTTTCATATATTTTAGATTCATTGCACACCAACTGAAATATTTCAGGTCTTTTATTGTTTTAAACTGATGATTTTGGCATAAAGCTCATGAAAACCCAAAATTCCTATCTAAAAAAATTAGCATATTTCATCCGACCAATAAAAGAAAAGTGTTTTTAATACAAAAAAAGTCAACCTTCAAATAATTATGTTCAGTTATGCACTCAATACTTGGTCGGGAATCCTTTTGCAGAAAGGACTGCTTCAATGCGGCGTGGCATGGAGCCAATCAGCCTGTGGCACTGCTGAGGTGTTATGGAGGCCCAGGATGCTTCGATAGCGGCCTTAAGCTCATCCAGAGTGTTGGGTCTTGCATCTCTCAACTTCCTCTTCACAATATCCCACAGATTCTCTATGGGGTTCAGGTCAGGAGAGTTGGCAGGCCAATTGAGCACAGTAATACCATGGTCAGTAAACCATTTACCAGTGGTTTTGGCACTGTGAGCAGGTGCCAGGTCGTGCTGAAAAATGAAATCTTCATCTCCATAAAGCTTTTCAGCAGATGGAAGCATGAAGTGCTCCAAAATCTCCTGATAGCTAGCTGCATTGACCCTGCCCTTGATAAAACACAGTGGACCAACACCAGCAGCTGACATGGCACCCCAGACCATCACTGACTGTGGTTACTTAACACTGGACTTCAGGCATTTTGGCATTTCCTTCTCCCCAGTCTTCCTCCAGACTCTGGCACCTTGATTTCCGAAAAATTTGCTTTCATCCGAAAAAAGTACTTTGGACCACTGAGCAACAGTCCAGTGCTGCTTCTCTGTAGCCCAGGTCAGGCGCTTCTGCCGCTGTTTCTGGTTCAAAGGTGCCTTGACCTGGGGAATGCGGCACCTGTAGCCCATATCCTGCACACGCCTGTGCACGGTGGCTCTGGATGTTTCTACTCCAGACTCAGTCCACTGCTTCCGCAGGTCCCCCAAGGTCTGGAATCGGTCCTTCTCCACAATCTTCCTCAGGGTCCGGTCACCTCTTCTCGTTGTGCAGCGTTTTCTGCCACACTTTTTCATTCCCACATACTTCCCACTGAGGTGCCTTGATACAGCACTCTGGGAACAGCCTATTCGTTGAAAAATTTCTTTATGTGTCTTACCCTCTTGCTTAAGGGTGTCAATGATGGCCTTCTGGGCAGCAGTCAGGTCGGCAGTCTTACCCATGATTGCGGTTTTGAGTAATGAACCAGGCTGGGAGTTTTTAAAAGCCTCAGGAATCTTTTGCGGGTGTTTAGAGTTAATTAGTTGATTCAGATTATTAGGTTAATAGCTCGTTTAGAGAACCTTTTCATGATATGCTAATTTTTTGAGATAGGAATTTTGGGTTTTCATGAGCTGTATGCCAAAATCATCAGTTTTAAAACAATAAAAGACCTGAAATATTTCAGTTGGTGTGCAATGAATCTAAAATATATGAAAGTTAAATTTTTATCATTACATTATGGAAAAGAATGAACTTTATCACAATATGCTAATTTTTTTAGAAGGACCTGTAGAATTATAGGGACCATTCTACATAATTGCCATTGCACATTTTAAAAATGCATCAGAATCTGGTACCTAAATCTCTTAAAAGACATTCCAGGCATGATTTTTTAAAGACATCTAGGGACACCCTTTACAGAAAATCACATTGATTTGTCAATGTACCCAGGAGCTATATGCAATTATCCATGGCAAGTTTTCTCACTGTGGCTAATGAGACATTGAGAACTTTTTTTGGCACCAATTTAAAAAAAATGTCTTTACCTGTACAGAGGTAAGGCTGCACTTGTAGTTGTGCTAGCAAAAATGTCTGGTGCAGCATTTGTTCACTTGTACTTACAAAAGGTCCACCGACTAGTGATCTTCAAGTGATCTTCCCAGTTTATCCTTAGGTGATGTTTCCTGGTGTCTGAGTGTTACGGGTTCGTACTATCCTTCTTAATGGAGAGAAAAATAGAGTAGAAGTATAAGTAGAAGTGCTGGCTCAGCATACCAGGCCTCTGTGCTCTTTAGTATTGGCAGCAGTAACATTATGGAACACACTGTGCACCAGAGACACACTTAAACTGTTTGTAACTCAGATCCTCTCCGTTCCCTGAGGACATCAGACTGCCTTCATTTCACAAGAGGTGAAATTCAGAAAATTTCCACTCGCGTCACCTGCATAAATGATGTTTCTTCATAGTAGAGCAAAATAAAATATCTGACTGTTAAAATGTTTGAGGACAAATTTCTAAATTTGGATTGCTTATCAAAGATGACACTGTGCAGTATTCACTGCAAACTCAAATAAGAGATAATAAGCGAGAATCCACTAAAGAAATCCAGCATAAACATTCGACAGAGATATCAACCTGAGAGTGAAATCCTCTAAATATTAGATTTGGACTTTAGAAAGAGGGGAAGAAGTATCAGGGTGTTGTAACAGCTGTGGGGGCATTCATGGCTGGAAACAACTGCACAATGATAGGGCATTTATTGCAGAAAGAAAGGGGACTAGAGACTGTTAATCCTGTTATCACAGGATCAAACTTCCCAGCCTTCACAGAAAAGCTTTCTCTGTGTTGTTGGAGAGGAGGCTCCAGCTGACTGTCAAAATTGCTGATTCAGGTTGAGCAATGTTGCCTTCATCCTGGCTGTGGAACAGTGGACAAGATCTTCACCCTCGCAGAGTTGCTGAGGGGGTCATGGAAGTATGTTTCTCCATGTCTTCTTGTGTTTTGTGGATCTAGAGAAGGCTTGGGACTGTGTCCCAAGAGATATTTTGTGAGGGGTGCTATGGGAGTATGGTGTATTTGTGTGACTTTTAAGGCTATCCAGTTCTTGTATCCCTAAACTAAGAGCTATGTCTGCATTTTTGGCTCAAAGTTGAGCTTGTTCCTAGTGCACGGAGGACTGCCCTTTGTGATGATACTGTTTGTGGTGGTCTGCCGTATGGAGAGGAGCTCGAACTGCAGCCACTGCTTCCCCACATTGAAAGTTGTTCCGTTGACTTGGTCCAGGCATCTGTTCAGGATGCCTCCTGGACGCCTCCGTTTGGAGGTTTTCTGGCCACATCCCACTGGAAGGAGACACGGGGAAGAACCTGAACTTGTTGGAGGGACTGTATTTCCTGCGATACTTTGAGATTATTAGAATGAGATTGAGTGTCAACACAAAAATTCAGGATCACAATATATCAGGGAGACTGATGTGTGGGTTCTCCTACTGAACCTGTTATCCCTGCCATCGTATCTCGAAAAAACAGAGGAGAACCAGCACAGGGTGCTGTAGGCTATTAATCGGGACTTTTGGAGGTAGGAAAGAAGAGACTTTGATACAGTTGTATGCAAAATGGACAGAGTTTGGCTGAATAAAAACAAAAGCAAAGCTAGCACAAGCAGCGACGATGCTAATACATCATCAGTCTATTAGAGGCAAGTGCAACCTTGAGTGAGATTCTGGTCAACACTCTATACCAGTAGGTGGCGGTAATGCACAAATTTGTGTATTGCCAGTCGTCAATAGACATCACAAAAAAGAAGGATGCTTTGTTTTTTTTAGGCTAATATGAGCATACTAATGGTAGTTATAATGAAAACTTTGCGAGAAATACATAAGGAAGGGAACTTTTTTGAGTGGCAGAATATGTTAGGTTGTGGATTTAAGACTTGTTGACATGGATTGTACTGGAGGACATTAATTGGATCCTTGTGGACTTAGAAGTCAGTTTTTGTTAGAGATGGATCTGTTCTGTCAATGATATGTGGCTTCGAACAGTGAGTTGCACGCTATTTTTCTTTCTGAGTGGTTTGACAAAAATGTTTACTGTGTCTACAGTTATGATTATATCCTTATTTGACATACATCATTGGAATCACAAGAATCTCAGCTTTCAAATTATGTCTAATATGTATATGAATATAGAAAGGGTGTCACAAACATAGGCAGATTTGACCCGGAAATATGTAATATAACCCAAACGGGACGTAAAAATGTGACGGGGTTAAATAAAATGACTGTTTACTGCCCCCCCCCCCTAACTAACTTCCTCTAGCTCCGTGTCTGCTCTCACAGACAAAGATTTTTGGATATTTCTTTTGCAACTTAAGATTTTGTCTGGAAAGGCAGAAAACGACAATTTGTGACCCTGAATTCTTGTGTTGACAAGCTAGTTATGACAAGCCTTCAATCTTCCATCTCTTCACAATGTTATTGCAAAACAGCAAAGTTAAAATTGATCAAAAGTTTTTTGCTATTTGGTGTTTGTAATTTTAATTTACTGCTCTGGAAACATGTCTTTTTATATTTCTTTTAAAAGACAGCGCTCATCACAAGATGAAATCAATAATTAAGAGTATTAGTTTCGCTCTAACAGAAGCCGATGCGTGGTCTCGGCTGTAAGCTGTTGTCTTTATTGAAATGACTCCCTTGTGCTTCGAACGAGATTAGGTTATTTATGGTAATTTAGCATGCACAGACAAGAGGCACAACCCTAATCCTGTATTTAAGATGAAAATCTGTCCAAGAGTGTGAGAATCTGGTGGGAATCTGCCCTTCGATGATTGTGAATGTGAAATTAGTGGCACATTTTGAATGCATATTCATAGCCGAGGGGGTTAGATTAGTATTTCTGATCCATATTTGTTGCTTTTTTTTCATCAGAAAGGCTTAGCGTTTGTTTAACACTTTAAAGGGGGGTTAAGCTCATTAAATATTAAACCCTTCAACACAACTCTTCATAAATATGATATAAATGTCATCATTTATCACATGTAAGATACATTTTTCTTAATTTTAGGGCATCTAAACTAAGAAATAGAAAAAATAAAAACACTTGATACATTAAATACAGCATCATTTGTGATTTGCTGTTAAGTTTTGGTATTTAATTATGTTGAGATGTTTACACGCACCCATCATGTGCATATTTGTCATATTGAATTTTGGCCTTTGAAGACATTCTAAATTTTGTGTGGATTTCTCTCTGTTGTCTGTGATTTTAACTGAAGGGGTCAAATAATTCTGGCCATAATCTATTTTTACCCGTCAATTTTTCAAATGATAGCATATTCAATAGTATTTTTTTTTTTCATTCAGTTGAATTAATATTTATTAAGAACAGGCTAAACCGAGAACTACATTTAAACAATAAAATTAAATGATTTCACTTAGAATAGGAATAGTTTACCTGCTTTGGCCTTAATGCAGTCACACAAAGAAGTATTAAGTACAGGGTCCAGATCTGAGATGATGCTCTTGTGGGAATCTTTTTTGGATTGATTCAGTTACTTGAACTCAATGCGTAAAGTTCAAAATGTCCACACATCTCCACCGAGTGGGCAGAGGTGTGAATTGCAGTCTGTTAAAATGACGGACGGTCTTCAGATTTCTACGTCAAGATAAAAAAAAAAAAAAGTCAAATATAGAAAATATTCGGTTAACGCGACCCCTGATTCATCGCCACCAATATGTGCTTAATTGTCTCCTAGTAAGACAATTTACCTTGTGCTTTTGCCTGCAACAAGCTTCTGGTCCAAGTCTGGACTGGAAATTGGCTAAAATTGTAGAACTGATTTGTTTGGTTGAATTTCTACCCCAGATCGTATGTATAGTCTCTGAATTTCAAAAAGATTTGAGGTTGGGACCTTGGAAATGTCATCCCAGAAAGTTTGTGCTATCCTTGTTTATCCATGTTTTGTCTAAACGTTCACTATCTGAGCTAAACTGTCTCAGAAGCAACATAGTTGATTTGGATGTCTTGGAAAATCAGTATCAGTGTTCACCATGAAGAAGTTTTGTTTAATAATGGACTTAGCAGACAGTGATACACAAATAATCCTCAGCTCCAAAAACAACACAGTTACTGAATTTTCCAGCTGCTCAGCTGGAGAAGCTGAATGGCTTCTTAAGGTGAAGGTCAGACCAGAAGAAGACTGTGTTTTTTGGCCAACCTTACGAGAAAACTGTTTTGAAAGAGTCAAAGAGAGGTTTTCAAACTGTAAAAAACTATCCCAACTGCCAAGAACAGTGGTAATAGCATGATGCTGTGTGGGTATTATCCTGCCAGTGGGAACGATGGTAGCACAAAGTGGATAGAATAACAAAGAAGGGGAAACACCTTCAAGTGTTCCAACTTTGCCTCATCTCAACAGCTAGACAGTTAAAACCTGGAAGCGATCACATTTGAGGCCTCCAATATATTTACTTTTCTTTGAGTGAATCACAAAATATCTTCGCAATTGTTCACGTTTTCCTCCAGTGAGATATATTACCAGGAGATAACTTCATAAAACAGGCACAAAAAAAGACATCAGACAAGCTTAGTATTTTAGTCTCCAGAGCCATAGGGTTTGAAGCCACTGATAAATGATTTGAACATCCCTTGCTTCTAAATATAGTTTCAGATCAATGCAGTCGGGAACAATCTCCATTATAACAAGCGGCACGGCCACTGAAGATGGATATCTGAGGATGTCAAGTATTCCTGTTGTGCAGTCAGGTAAATATAGTCTGTAACAGAAACTAATCCGTATCAGGGGACAGGCAGCTTGGCAGAAATTCTTGTACAGTATTCCTCATACCAATGAACACTGTTAAAGTGGCTAAAAGAGAAGATAATTGAGGAGAAAACTGATACAAAGTAAAAGACAAGTTGAAAAAATGTGAGTTGTAGTCAAGGAGCTGACAATCCCTGAAGATATTTACACCGAGAAGGAGCAAAGATCAAGATACGCCTCAGAGAAAAACTGGAGCAGAATGAAAGCAAATGTATCCCAGTGGTAACAAAAACATTTAGTGTCATAATGCCCAAACCGCAAAGGTGTTCCCAGTAGATTGTAAGTGTATTTATTCCAAAAAATATTTCATATAACAATTTTTCCTTTAAGATTTCTTTCTGTCACCTATTTTGTAAAGCTCTCAACTGCTTAGACCAGTTTTTACACATTTCAGATTCTTTTCAAGAACTACAGTATAAACAACAATAACCTAGACCCATGGAAACAATCACCTTTTTAAACCTTCTATATATTTTTAAAACTGAGCTTTCTGTCAATAAAGGATTCATAGTTAAATGAAGCAAAAGTATTCTGGAAAACTACTGAACTGTGTCTCTATGGATTACTGGACAGTTATAAGAACAGTAAAATCCTCAAAGTTACAAGGAAGAGGTATCAGTCCAAAAACAACCCCCCAAAAATTGACAGAATATCTCTTCTACTTCTGTATGAAGCGGATAATAGCTCACTAACCTTTTTCTTTCTTTTTTCACTTACACCTGCAAATGTAATGTGCACCATAACACTAGACATTCAATTTTCTCATAGGATTCACAAAAAAAAAATAGCCAGTGTGTCCAACTCACTGTTTCGGAAAAAAAAGAAGCTCTAATTTGCTGTTCTGTGTTAGATTGTTATATTATTAACTCATGTATTATAACTATACAGAAACCCTTGGACAATTACACAATATGTATGAGAGGATAAGCAGTCAGTGTTACAAAGCTCTGCAGTTAAATGGGATTTTAGAACTTTTTTCATAAAATAGACTTTATAATCGGTTTTATCATAACATTTTTTTAAGGAAAATTTTAAATCAACCTGGTTGCAAGGATTTTTATGCACTTAAGACTTCCTTTGTGCAAGTCTCTCAGCTTTAAGCATCTTGGCTTGGCCAAAGTCCCCTCTTTGCCTTCTAAAACATCTAAAAATCTTTCAACCAAATTTAGTTTTTGACTGTAATAAATTAAAATCTGAAAAATAACAAACCTGCTATAGGTTAGTTGCATAAGTGTGCACAACCATAAACTAATACTTTGTTCAACCTCGAGTCACACTTTCCACCAATAATGGTGAATCTGATAAAGGTTTAGCTTTTGGTCATATACATCCTTTTGCAAAGTGGTTACAAAATCAAAAGGTTCTCTTTCTAAAATATCTCAGAATGAAACAAATAGATCAGCACCCTACAGTGGGTAAAACAAATGTTAATCACATCAATAGCAACAACCCAAGTCATCTACACATACAAAGAAATAAAAGCAAGTTTGTCCAAAAATGAAAATTTAAGTTTAAAAAAATGATAGAAGGGGAAAAGGGAATAAGATTTATACACATTAGGAAAAGTTTGTTCAAAAGGCCATTAAAAGCCAAGAAGTCATCTGAAATCAGTCCGTCCTCAGAAATCATTCCTGAAGCTATTTGCAAAACAATATCAGCTGGTTTATTAATAACTGATGGCTTATGAAATGGTTTCTGATTACCAAAGTATTGCATAGAGGGGTACACCTGATAAAAGCAAACAGACCTTTACAAAGACACACTAAAATATCTCTATTGTAATTTTTAAAGATACATTTCTAAACCTTTTAATGTTCCATTGTGCCCAGTTGGAGGAATAAGCTCTGAGACAGAAGGAACAATCTGACCACAAGCAGGTCACGGCCAACAGCACAAGACCTTGTACATTTTATAAGAGAAGAGTGAAAAGAAAAAGCCCTTTTACTATACCCCCAAATTGACATAAAACATACTTCAAAGAAGCTTTGGAAAATAAAATCTGTAAAATGAGGAGGGGGATGGACTAGAGATGCAGTGAAATGCAGAACTTATGCAAAGGATAGTGAGCAAATGTAGCCATGTCCACATGGGGAATGCTTACAGACGTCTGGAAAAGAACACTGAAACGTAAAAAGGAAAGGAAAGCTAAGAAAGCTTTAAATTTGAATGTCTGCACTTTTCTGCTACTGCGTTGTTGTTTGTATGTCTTTCCCTAGAACAGATTTGTTTGCTTTTATGTTGAATGTTTCCTGTGCAGAAGTTTGTTATAAATTTGTGATCTTAATCTTTAAACACCTCACTGATTACTAAAAACTAGCTAAGTATTCTTCCTTACTACCCACTTCAACACCAAAAACTGTGTTAACCAATACAAATTGGACGTTTAGTTTTCCGCTGACTGATTGCTCTGTCAGGACGGCCTTTCAGTGCTGATCACAAGAACTCAGGTGACCTTTTTCTCAACAAATCAGATGATTAAATCTTTCAGGTGAAAGCAGTGACACTCTCTAGATTATTGCTGTACATAGCTGTCGGTTTGTGTGTGCTTCACCAGCTCAACAAAAGGAGAGGAGTGAAGTGAGGAAGTGGATGAGAGGGCAGTGGCATAATGAAAACATCATTGTATGGGAGGAGATGCTGATCTAATCACTGAGGAAATGAGGCCTGAGAATGCCCAGTCATTTTAGACTCATTTATACATCTCCTTTTAAAGCTGCTCACCCATCGATTAGCCCCAGAGGAGCTCAGGACAGGAAGCAGGAGACGATTAGATGGTTCCTCCAATTTTAAGGTTTTCCTTCTGCTGTACATTCAAGAAAACGCATGTAGCATTCAAGGCTGTCTTAATTTGTTGTTATTTTTCTCATCTTCCCAAACTGGTGAAGTTCCAATGACATAAAATAAAACTAAATCTCCATGTATATTATGGGTGATTATATCAAGAACGTTTTAGTGTATTTTTTATGCATGTTTATTTTTACAACCTTTCATTTGAGCACATTTAGTCCCCTGTGCTGCAATTATTGTTTCCCCTGCTGTTAATAATTTGTACAACCTCCTTTTTTGCCAATTAAAAAGCAATTAGTCTTTTCCTATAACATTCACAAGGTTGAAGTGTGCAGAGGGTGGGATTTTGAACCATCCCCCTAGATTGGGGTGCTCATCTCCAGATTTTGAAAACTACTACCTTGCACCTTTTAGAAGCCTCCCTTCTCCACACCTGAATCAAACAGCAGAATTCGCACATCAGCGCTCAGTCATTATATTAGACCTGGTAACCAGCCATTTATTTGATTAAATTAAAGGTTAGATTTGTTGCACATCTTCACCCAGGGTGCAAATATTATGGATGCACTATATATACCATAGGGGTGTAATGGTACACAAAAATCCCGGTTCGGTATGTATTTGGGGTTTTAAAGTTTGGTACATTTTTTGGAACACTTTAATCAAGAAAAATATACAACTGACTTTCTTTCTTTTTTTACTTTTACTGATGAGCATAAAACAAAGAAACTTCCTTCCTGAATTCCTTTATTTCCTTTCTTCTGAATTCCTGAGATTATTTTGATTTTATCATGCTCTATAACCTAAAAAAATAGAAAGTATAGAACTGACTGGAGATTTGATTGGATTTTAAAAAAGAAAAGAAAAGCAGATACTACAAGCTGACAATATAATCACTTAAAAACAGTCAGGGTTAAAGCTTTGAAATTTTTTAATAATACTTTGTCCAAATTTGAGAATAAAACATGCTTAAATCAGTTTGGAGTTTTCATATTTCGACATCCTAGTCTCCCAGCTGTGCTAGAATGCAGCATGAGAAGCTGTTGGGAAAATCCCTTCTCATCAGATTCAGCTGACTTGTGTTTTATACAAAATAAGGTGTTTGGGCTTTTTGGATGCTACTGGTAACCATGTGGATGTCAGCTGGTTTTTCTCTAGTATCAGTGATGTTTATATTCAGCTTGACATTATTTTAGGTGAGTAATTCAGTTCAGTGCAGAGCGTGTTATGGAGCTTATTTCTGTTGAAAGATGTGTTCGCTGACAAGTTTCGGGTTCGGTCCATCTTTCCTTTTCTACTGTAGCTGCATGAGAATCCATTATTGTTCCCAAATAGCAGAGTTTTGTGATAGGTGGGAATCCTTTCTGTTTTGTTTTGGTGTCACTTTTTAAAAGTGAACGTTACACTGCACTCTGAGTTCCACACATACACATTCTGCACGTGTTTAGGTAGAAAACACGTGGCTACCGAACAGTCAGGGCTGTAGCAAAAAAATCAGAATATGAATACAAATACCGTTTCACCCCAAATATATATTAACAGTAATTTCACCGTTACCTCTTGTATGTACTGTAGAAGTATTTGCACAATTTACTAATTAATCAAGTAGCGTTTAAGTTGTACTCAGTTAAGTTTGGCTTTCTGAGTAGTTGGGACTGCAGGCCGACATGTCCACATTTTAAATGTAATTCCCGCAACAGATTTCCTTTCGGGGTCATCTTTTCTGATGAGGTTGAGTAATGTTTTCACTTGTTATGAACCACACCTTTTTCTTGTGAAAAAAGACCCATGTTTACATTCTCAGAGGAACTAAAGTGATTTATGGGATTTCGAAACAGGGAGTTGTTTTTAGTACAATATACAGACATAAAATATGAGTTCCATATGGTTCAGGTTCAACTAGCCTCCAAACCGAGGCTCCGCCACATGCCTGCTTATCACCCACTCTTAAATATGTGATCCCAACCAATTCTGTCAGGACCAAATCTTGCACGACACAGCAAGAATTATCTCTGAAACGAGTCTTGGCTCCCACATGTGAGACCTTTAAGATAGCTCTATCCTCTTATACTTATCCTTTACAAGCACACACACACGCATACCGACTTTTCCACAACGTGAGCTCACAAGGAGGAGAATTCTGATTAGGCTGCATCCAAAGCTGCCACCCACGGGACTCAAGGGAGATATGAATTTGAAAAGACACTACACTGCCAATATGAAGCGCCTGCATCACCGGGCAACAGGGACTCGTGTTGAGACGTGCTTTCCAGAGACCTGACAGGATAGACAGACAGGAGGGGAGGGCGAGCAGGGCTGCTGGTAGTTGGGGGTGCATCTTGGAAGCTGAATGTGCAGCAAAAAGGGTCTCTCATTAAATAGGCACAGCAGCAAGCACACTTACACACCCCTGGCCAAGATGGTAATCACACAACGAGCAGAATATGCAGAATAAATGTCTTCCTTTATCTGCAACCAAGAGAGCCACCAATTAGTCTAATCCCTAATTAATTAACACATTACAGTTGTTTGTTTTGCATGTTCTTAATGACCTGAACTCTTGGTGTTAATGATAAGCCCACTTAAAGTGAAGGAGACTGTCAAGTTTAATTTTAAGTGTAAAGCTGCTCTTTTTTTATTAAAAGATCCCTTTGGAAAAGAGTAATTCATTTAGTGATCAGCTAAATTAAAAGAGGTTAAAACATGTTTTATCAACTACCAATCACATTGTTTTCTTACTTATTGTGTCTCTTTGTCTTTAGAAAGCTTTATAAAAGACTACTATCTCAAAGAATGTTGCGGCGCTCTTATTAGATGAGAAATTTAGGTAACTTAATTTAATAAAGAATGCAGACTAAAGCCAGATCGATGCTTAATGTTTTCTTACACCTCTGTGATGGGCTGTTTAAATTAAAGCTGCTAAACTTTCAGGAATTTGCACAAGGTATGAAACCTTTCTTGTAACATCACCTGTTTTAAAATAGACTGCTTTACAGTATATTGCATTCGTTTTAGTATTTTTATTTCAGGTTTTTATTCACATCGTATGACAGTTGGATATATACATACATTTATTTATATAGTGCTTTGCACAGCCAAAAATGTGTAGATTTTATTTAGGAGAGTTGGAGTAAATGCAGCTACAAATATATGTATCAATGGAAAAATTATCGCATGAATTCGTAACAAAATATATTTGTGATTCCATCCATCCATCCATCCATCCATCCATCCATCCATCCATCCATCCAAACATCCATACATACCAGGGGTGTCAAACTCATTTCCATTTTGGGCCATATCAACATCATTAATGTCCTTAAAGGGCTGGTTGTGGCAGAACTAAATAAATATCTGTCACCACATTTGACAAGTATTTCTTAAAATTAAATAAAACTGAACATCTTTTCACAATGATGGGATTTAGGACAATTCAAATAAACACTGATTTGATTTAATTGATAAAATAGTATTTAGGTGCACATAAATAGAAATTAAAGGAGCTGTATGTAAGAAATGTATTTCTATTAATCATAAAATGGCCCTGATATGTCACTAGACATTAAGAAATCATGTTCATTTCAAATACTTATATCACTGACAACAGTAGTACGGCCAGGATATTGTCATTTAAAAAGTGAAGTTGCAGCCCTCAATTGATGTTGTCATCTTGTGTTTTGGCCTGGAGCGCCATCCTCTACTTATCTACCAATCACGAAGCCAGTAGTGTTTCGGCACCGGGGTTGCCAGCTCTGCTCTAATTACTACAGCTGCAGCTACAAAAGTATTTCAGATAAAAAATGTCTAACATTACTACACCTAAAAGACCTCTTTATCATTCAGAAATACATCGTGACAAAGTCTAAAATATAACAACTATTTGTATGGGAGATGCCTTTAGAAGATGGAGACGGCTGAAAACAGAGAAGAATTTGAAGACAGATGCCAACGTTGCTAATTTTCTCCTGGACAGGGACAAATCATCTATGTTTGGCTACCTTGTACTTCATGTAAATGGACATTTCAAATATTCATCACAGTCTAACAAAGTTATGCATGTTCGTGCAAAGTAACATTACGTTAGCGAATATGGAGGAGGAGGGTCATCGAATTGAAAAGGTAAGGAATTGTTTGGGAAATAAAAATGGCGAGTCGTCAATTGCTAACATTAGCAATGCATTATCAGAGCCCGTTTCTCTGTCATTATAATTAAACATAATTAGCAGGAAAAAAATTACTGTGTAGGACTGTGTCACTTGCCATTGGAAGCTCCTTGTAGCAGCCTACGTTCTGCTTGATCCTGCAGCCTACTGTATCTGGCAACCTCGAGTCAGGGGGATTGTGAGGGGATACACCGCTCTACAGTAATTTAAAAGTGACTGCAGTACCAGTTTTGGCCACAATCTTACATACGGCTCCTTTAAAGGTTCTATTTATGTGGTCCTCTAGAGTTTAGAGGGCCACATAAATGGCTAATGACCCGGGCCTTGATTTCAATAAATGTGCCCTACAACATTGCTGTTCTCAATACTGTCTTGTTCACCTTTACTTTCACTCTTGCTGAAATCCTTTTATCACACATCACACCAGGCACTTTTCTCCACCCATTCCACTCTGGTTTCACACGCTTCTTCACCTCTTTTCCACTCTCACCTTTACTTCGGACTGTTGACCCAAAGTACTTAAAGTCCTCTACCTTCTTTCCTTCTACTCCCTGTAGTGTCATTGTTTCATTTGTGTCTCTCTCATTTACACACATGTATTCTGGTTTGCTGTGACTTAACCTCATTCCTGTCTCTTCCAGTGCATACCTCCACCTCTCAAGCTTTTCCTCTACCTGCACCCTACTCTCACTGCAGATCACAATGCCCTCTGCAAACATCATAGTCCATGGAGAATCCTAACTAACCTCATCTGTCAGCCTGTAAATCTCTAAAGCAAACAAGAAGACTTGAGCTGGGCTTAGAGCCCATCCTTGATGTAGTCCCACCTCCATCTTGAACTCCTCTGTCACTCCTACAGCACACCTCACTACTGTCACAGCTCTCATACATGTCCTGCACAACTCTAACATACTTCTCTTTCATTCCAGACATCTTCATGCAATAACACAGCTCCTCTCTCGGTACCCTTGCACACTTACACTCTTAATGTAAGTTCTAAGAAACCAACCACTTAAAATGAGATGTACACATTTTGACAAAAGAAAATGGGTCATATAACCTGTTAAGATGTCATGTTTTTTCCCCTGCATCTGTCATTCTCTGTGTCCTTAATTGTCTCCAGCTGCGTCTTGATTCATTGTTTGTCTTCTCTGTGTATTTGTACCCTTTTGTGTTCCCCTGTCTTTTGTTGGATCGACATCATGTTTGCAACTAGTCGTTGTCATCATGTAATGTCATCATTGTCATGTATTTGGAATCACGTCTTGTTACTTCAAATCCCCTGACTACTTGTAGTCAGGATCTCAGCATTAAAGCAAGGTCATTTTCTACTCCTCTCTGCGCTTGGGTCATTCAACACTCTTAAAACCACGACATAACCACCCAAAATGATAGCAAGAAACTGCTGATGACTATAAAATGCATGTAGTTTCACTGTAGCTTGACATTTAACAAAATATTAGTGGGCATGTATGCATATATTTGAGCCTATATGCATTTTTTGACACTGTGGGCCTGATTTATCAGTATTCCAAATAAAGAGTGCAAAATTGGAGCAAAAAGGCGAGATGGAGGGGATGGAGACGATGGATGTGGCGTGGAAACGCTTGACGACCTCGAGTTATATGAGTGATTGGACTGCTGGTGTATGACAAGTACCTTTAAATCACTTTGTGAATTAGGGTTTCTGATGTGTTTTGCTTGTGGGCAAAAAACTCATATGATGTGGGTTTAATTAAGGGTTGTAATCCTGTAAAAAAAAATGGTGGAAGGGAGTGTTCCTGTGGGTGATATACTAAGATTATGTGCGCAAATCATAACAGGCGCATGAGCAGTATTCAAATGAGGACTTTGCGTCCGCTGCTGTCTGTGCCAGTTTTTCTGCCCCATGCACTGTGCCATAGCCAGAGAGAGGAGGAATGGGCACACTGGATTCATGTTGCGTCTTTAGCACAAAAAAGGGGGGAAAACAAAATACCGGTCAAATCTTTGGCTGTTAGAGAGTTAATTACTATTAGCGTAGAACGTGTGTGAAATCAGTTTTTCGTTTGTCTATCATAAATTGGTGCGTGCAGTGTACATGCGCCGCTTTCTGCTCCATGCAAGCAACGTATTCCAGAGACAGCAGGTGCAGACGCGCAGTGAGTTATGATGCGTCTTTGGAAAAAAAGTGGAAAAATCAACATCACTGTCAGGTTTATGGCCATTACAGTGGTAATTACTATTAGGTTAGAATGTGTGTGAACTATATGTGTGGTTTGGCAGTAATGAAGTTATGTTGAATCGTGGTGGGACAAATTTAGGACATACCTTTCAGAGGCGAAAAAAGTAACCGCAAAAACATAAATCACACCTACTTATTTGCATGTTCTCCCAATATTTTGCACCTTCTGTTTTTTTTTCCACTTTTTTATTCCAATTAACATCATTTTCAATGTTTAGTGTACACAGCATTGTTTTAATATATTTCTAGGTACCGTACTATGACAAGTTGTGAATACACTTTGATGACTAAAACACAAGGCAAAAAACAATCCCAAAGTGTTGGAGCCCAGCAGCCTAAAGCATTCACACTGTAGTAAAAATGACATTGACTTAGTAATAATCAATGCAAATGAAGTTAGCAAGAACTCAGTTAGTGAGGAAACATTTTAGTGTTTAAGTCTGAAGCGGTTACAAGTTTAACAGTCATCCAAAGTCGTCTCAGTGGTTTTTCAGGCAGCCAACGATTACCTCTAAGAGTAGGCTAAAGTACCTCTCTTATGGAAGTTGCTCCACATGGGAGGGCGAGCTCACAATGGTGTAGTGTTTTTACAGCACAAATGTACAGATAGAAGGAGATGACGGGCCCCCTGTCTCAACAGGCTGAGATGAAACGTCCACTGAGACTCCAGGACGGGATCAAGCTTGACCATTCGTGTAATGCTGATCTTACGTTACACTCAAAAACAGCCCAAACGGCACATCATTTACTTTAAGACCACATTCAGGTACAATAGTAAAATGAACAGGAAAAGAAACAGGATGGCCAAAAAAAAAAAAAAAAAAAAGGAACAGACTAGGAGAACGGCAGATTCTCCTAGTCTCCTAATGGTTTTGGCTGTTACACTTGAGGAAGGACAGAGGGAACAGGGTTGGGTTTGCTCTGGCTCTGATGAAGCACATACATGTAACCTTCAAAATACCTGAATGCCAATTATGCAAAAATAAATAAATAAATAAATAAATATATGTATGTATATATATGTATGTATATATATGTATGTATGTATATATATATATATATATATATATATATATATATATCTTAGAGGCATCTTTTAATAGTGCTAAAAAAAAGCCTACTTATGTGCGTGTTCTCCCCGCAATATTTTGCACCAGAAACACCTATATTGCATATTCATCAAGGGCCCATCCATCCATCCATCCATCCATTTTCCTGTACCCGTCCATCCTATGCAGGGTTGCGGGGGGGATGGTGCCTATCTCCAGCAGTCACTGGACGAGAGGAGGGGTACACCCTGGACAGGTCACCAGTCCATCGCAGATTCATTAAGGACAAGAGCACTAAATGGTTTGCACGCATCTTGCTGTGGGTGATATAAACAGGCGCAGGCCTCCCTGCGCTTGCTTATATCACCTGTTGCATGTTTTTGTGCCTGCTGTGAGGTTTGCGCATGTTTTAACAAGCCTTTAACAAAGCTTTGATAAATCAGGCCCTGTGTGTATTAGGGAAAATCAACAATGAATTCATACTTGTGCACCTAATTCTTGTTTATTTAAACTAATGGCAATCGTTTGCCGTGTAATATTTCTACTCAAGACAATGAACAGTAGAAATAAAGTATTAAAAGCATGAAACTTATGTTAACTATGTATGGATGTAAATCACCAAGTCAAAATTTCCAGTGGAATCTCGTGCTCCATTTGCAAGAAGCCATAATTGAGGAGCTGAAACACAGTAAGCTCCTAATAAACTAAATAACTTTCCCCAAAAAACAGAACATTAATAAAGCAAAAAAAAAAAAAAAATAATAATTTTAAAGCCTGGTTCACAATACTACCCAGACAAATTTCTTTTTATAGTCACAAAGAGATGTTAATGTCTCTATCTCCAGATAAACAGATACACTAACGTTTTCCACAGAAGTGACAGCTGTTAATGGTTTAATATGCAGATGATTTTAGTTGACAAATAAATTAATAAATAAATAGGAACAATCATTTCGCTCACTGGTGTTTTGGAATACCCATGAGAATGTGCATGTTGTTGAAATAGTAGCCTGAAGGATATGATCTGCATGCACACCACTTTAAACTTAGCGTGCAGTAAAGCCGATGTTCATTAAATATATTTAAACTCTACAATTTCAAAACAAATTCAACATTATTCTGTTCAATTATGAAATTCATCAGCTATAATTAAATCACTGTTTAAAACTCAATTTTAAGACTCAGTTTGCGGTGACTTTGAAGGACAAATTACTTATTTGAATCTAATTTTTGCTCACTGGAGGGTTTCATTTCTCTGTCTTTATTACCTGTGTTTACTATATTACAGGAATTATTATAAATGGAGCAATTATGCATCAAATGATGTTGATATCAAAAGAGAAATCATACAGACAAACAGAAGTGGAAAAAAAGCAATCCTGGGGCATGAAAAACTGAAAATATTTCAGAGCCACTCCCAGAGATGATTGGTTTCATATGTTATCCTGTCATTCCATTGGCTGTTACACGAAGATGAAGTTGGTGAGGAATGGCTTCAAGAAGATCAGAAGAGGAGAGAGGGAGGACATTTTAGCGAATGACAGGATGAGATCGCAAAAAATGAGAACGGAGGGAGAAGTTAAGAGGGAGGGGTGGAGAAGGAAACTTGAGGAAAAAGAGAAGGAAGCAGGAAAACAGAAGAGGTAAGAAACTCAAACTGGGATTTAAAGGGAAGAAAAAGAAGGAAAGAAAGAGGGGAGTTCTGAAGAGAGAGTAGATAAAAATGAAAGTAAATCCAATCGAGTCTTACTGAGGAGACAGCCAGACTTGGAAAACAAAACCTATTTAACAAGAGAGAAGTTAAAGCCCAATGAATCCCATCAGACTGAATTCTGGCTCTTTATTCCATCTGTTTCTGTTCTCTGCTGCAGGAATGAAAGCTGCAGGCCCGGCCCACCAACATGACTGGGTCATACAAGACTTGGAAAGTGCATCTCCTTCAAGATGTACACCCACGCACACAATCCTGGGAGAGCAGGCCTGACGCCAGAGCACAACATGAACCAGCTGTTCTCCTGCTCTGGCACATTCGACCAACCAACAGCTCCAACCATGACTGACAGAAAGGGGCAAAAAAAATCTGGTTCTAACTGTAATTCTGATCTTGCATAACAGACTTGAGGCAAAAGATAAGTCTGGGGATTTCTTCCCTCCAGATGTACTGAATTTGCCAGCACTTGACCCAGTGACCTAACTGTTAGTCACAAGACCTACTATCCTTGGATGTCAGACATTAGCTGAACTGCAGCAACTAAATCACCAAACAAAACTCCCGTGGTCTTAACATTAAAATGTATACCTTCTGTTCCAGGGCTAGATCTGAAGGTAAATCTACTGTTTCCTCCATGGAAAAAATTAAGGGGCCGCTCATTCTCAAATGTCCACCACTCCATAACAACAGAGAAAGGTAAGGAATATTTTACTCACAAAATCCAAAAAATAAAAGAAGCTTTTGGAGTTCAAGAGCCCTCATTTTAACGAGTACTCATTTTGACTTGTGATACTTAAACCCTGCACATGTACCATGCATAAACAGCATATTGTTTTTAATGAATTTTGGAGACTGGCATTTTGAGTGGCACTTCAACCAAAGTTTGGAAATCAGGAAATATTTCTCCAATTGAAGTAATTAGAATTAGGCAGGACTCTCTGAACGAGCACTTTTCTGATCGCTTCAGCGGGAGAAAACACATGCAGCATGTGCTTGTTCAGTATCAGTCTGTGTATGGCGCAGTCACAGATGTGCTTCAATCCTCTGTAACTCTTCAACGTGCTGTCAGGTCCGTGAGATGCATTGGGTACGGTGTTCAGATCTGAGATGATGCTCTTATGGGACTCTCTTTTTTTTATTGATTAGTTGAAAATGTCTGTGCATCTGGACCATGTGTAATCTGTCAAAATGGCCGACAGCCTTTAGATTTTTCTGATACCATGAAAAAAACCTGTCAAATACAGAAAATATTTGGTACCTGCCCTAAACAAGCAGCAGCATATGGATAGTGTTTAAAAGTTGCTACTTAGGCAAAGTGACCCCCAATATGTTGCTTCAGGTGAAAGATGTACAAAACTGAGGAAAAACAAATGAAATATTGAAAATCTGGGAGCTACTTTGGAAAAGTTACATGATTCTACGCAGTTACCAGGAGGAACACTTACTGTGTATAACATGGTGCAGGAAACCTTAATTTAACTGTAGTATTTTCTGGTTTAAATGCCTCTGCAATGAAAAAACAAACAAACAAACAAATCTAAACGTGAGTACCCACATGTGAAATTTCGGCTCTAATTAGATCAAGGTTTTGTTACACTAATCATATGTTTTTAATGTTGAAAACATGTTAAACAGACACACATCCTCCTACTGATAATTTCTGGCTTTATGAATTTCACATAGAGAAAACAGAAATGAATGCATCTGTAGTGCCAAGAAAAGAAAAACAACACAGAGGTAAAAACCAACGTCATTAAAAATGCTTACTGTGTTCTCAACCACATCTCGCCACAGTCGTCCTTCTTTTAAGGATCACAGCTGTGCCGATAAGATTCAGACCGAGGTTTTACCTGATGGGGGACAGCATTTCCCAACTAGCCGCACCAGCTGTCAGACACGGGTCAGTGCTCACATCTGACACCTGCACATTTTCAACTGATGTTCCTGCAAACTTCTAATGCATGTTTAAATGTCTGTCTGCCCCCACAATACACAAAACAACTGCCATGCACCCAGACTCATGTCCAACAAAATGTTAGAGGGCAAACATGGTCATTTTTGCTTTCCAAAGGTATTCATTTAGGTAGAAAATTAGGAGAAAACACTGCTGTTACTCTATTTAGAATCTGTGC
Organism: Valencia hispanica; assembly: GCA_963556495.2. Lineage (NCBI taxonomy): Eukaryota > Metazoa > Chordata > Actinopteri > Cyprinodontiformes > Valenciidae > Valencia > Valencia hispanica. Next base: position 8,675,709 of record OY747712.1, on the reverse strand, counting down.
AAAATAGGTTGGAAAATTACTCAGAGATTAAGGAGATTTTACCTCCAAGAGTTAAAGGACATTTTGTCAGGAGTCCATTTATTCTATAATCTAAAGTAGGCATCACATCTGCCTCACTCCAATTATAGGAGATCTCTGGAGTCTTTTAATCACTTTATTACCTTTACAAAGGACGTTTTGTTTTCGCCAAGGTTAGTCTGTTTGTTTGTTTGATTTTTTGTTTGTTTGTTAGCAACATAATTCAAAAAGTTATAGATGGATTTTGATTAAATTGTCATCAAATTGCTACAATGGGAGCAGGTACAATTGATTTGGGGTTGATCGGAAAATTGGCATTACCAAAAACTGATTTTCGTGAATAACTTCTCAACTAATAATGATATCAGTGTTAATCCAGCTGCTAAATGTATGTTTTCATGGTCAGAGGAGGAGGTCTGCGCTCTCTTAGTTTCTAGTTTTGATGTTGAAATTATGTTAGCACGAACACCACATTCGATTTACAGTGATTCATTTGAATTTCAAATGACAAACTTGACTTTATAGATGATAAATTATTCTGTTAAAATAATCTTTTGTTGATGTATCTTTGTCGTGTTTCCTGTTTTTGCTTCCTACCAATTATTCTGCAATTTATGTTATGACGTTCATAACATTTTCACTTAAAGGGGACATATCATGCAAATTTCACTTTTCCACCCTTTTGTATTGCCATTTTCCTCTACAAACACTCCCAACATGAATTTAAACCATCCATACATCTATCCATTTTTTATTTTTTTTTTGCTTTCAGAAAGTTTGAAAAACTGCCTTATTGTGATGTCACAATGTGCGAAATTTGCATTTAACCGCCTCTCACCTGTGAAACCTCGCTCACCAATTCTAATTCCTTGCCATTCTCATGTCTGGCAAACCCGCAGCCTAGTAACAAGATGGGTGGGCGTGGTCTCCAAACTCCAATTTGCATAAAAGTGACAGAGCCCTCTAAACAGCTAATTCTGGAATGGACTGATATTGTCAAGAATTGAGCTGGTGAGATCGCTTTATCTGAGAGTGATTTTGTGCAAAGAACTTCATTAACATGTTAGGTACAGACCATAGACCTATTACAATCTGTTTAAAAAGAGGCATAACATGTCCCATTTAAAAATATTTAATTTTCCCACAATTTTTTGTGCTTTTAATACACTGAAGCAAGAATTAAAAAAAGTATAACTATAATGAGCTTTAAAGAACAAATACAACGCAAAAACCTGCAAAGTGAAGTTGACCTGCATTGCTGATTCAGCTAGACAGTCATTTTAGATTTATCCATTAGGTTACATGGTTTGGAAGTTTTCAACATATAATTCAATCTGATCTTGACAAGTTCACTCACAATTTGTCAGACTTACAATAAAAACAATGTGTGAAACCCTGTTTTGTAGTGAGCCCTCCACAACACACAACGACATACCGCTTGTTTTGGAAGCCTGGAAATGCTCACACCTGAACACACAGGCACAAATCACAATCTGCTGCACTTGTCAATTACCTCACATCCATGTAATTCTTTCTAAATGTGGTGTTGACAGCTGTTTTAACACACCGAGTACTGTAGAATTAGCAACACGAGCTCAGCTCCAGCTCAGAGTGTCTGTGTGTTATTATGGGGCGGAAGCAGAAATACGGTTCTCGATGTACTGTCATTGATAATGCTGGGGGAGCTCATCTCTTGCGGCGCTGTTGCTACATCGGGTTTGGAATTCACAGTGGAATGACAGACATGTCACAAAGATAAACTGCTGTCAGCCTGGCTTTGTGAGCTACTTGAGATGACCGCAGCAATGGAGGGATTGAATCACCTTGTCATTCTCTAAACGTTTCCTCCTTTTTCCCGCTTTGACCAACTTGGCTTTGCCTGCAGGGTTGTCAGGGTCATCCAAAAACCCACCGGCCAGTGACAGCTTTTGCTTTTTATGACCCTGACTGCAGACTGACCCCAAGCTGCCTGAGGCGGGGTCACCAAAGACTGAAGAATATCCTTAAATGAGAGAGTAGTTAGCCTTTCCATATTACAACCTCCTAACCTCCATGTTTCAGATTACTCCAATGTTTATTGTCACATCGTGGTATAAATAACCTACATTTTAAGTCTTTTAATCTAAGGCTCAGTCTGAGACTGAATGTCCATGTAATAATTCCCTGATTTGTCAGATATAATTTAGATATAATTTATATGACGAAATAGAGAGAACATTTCAGGAAAGCGCTTACTGCAATACATTAAATACAGACATTGACGAAGAGTGATAATACACATATCTGTTTGCAGGACTAGTAATAAAATCTTGTCATCAGTGCTGTTCCAATTTATCCTCTTATGTGGAAAATTAATGGTTAATTTATGGAATTTTCGTAGGGGAATTAGAAGTAGCTTCTCTATTACACAAACAAATACCTTTTACCTCAATAGTTCACAGGAATCACACAAAGTAATCCCATACACATAAAGACTTGATTGTACTTTTACAGCTCACTGAAACAATGCTTTATTTCTCCTAAAATGTTATGCGTTTTATTTAACTCTCAAATGCCATTGATCTTAAGCTGTGGTACAAAGTAAGACTGGGTATCCTACATCTTTGTAAGGTAAACAAAACATATCGGACTTTCGAAATGCATGTATACACCTTAGTCCTTCTGAAGTTAGCTAAGACACAGATAATGTGGTTAAAAACCGAATTTCCCTGCATGTAAACGACATCCCAGGTTAGTCGAGCTATGACCAGCCTGGGCACTGCCCCTTCTGGAAGTGACAAGACCATGGAAGCGGAAATATTAACACGGGTACAACAACAACACAGTAGAGGAAGATGGCAGCAAAAACAAATGTGAGTGGTCGATCTGTGTATTTTTGGACTGACGAAGTGACAGCGTTCGCATCCCGGTTTTACTCTGTCTACTTCACTGCAGTCAGCACTTGTTTACCATTTGTGTGACAGTATAGGCCAACCGGAATAAATCCAACAGGAATGGACACATTTCGCCAGCTACCGTTGTAAAGTTAAACTCACTTGATTCAATAATTTGATTTACTTATTGACATGTAAACTCGAACTTAGGCTCCCATTCGTTTAAGGTATTAGCTTGATTACTACCATAGCTCGATTTAAACATTCTGAGTGAGCCAGGAAGACAATTTGGCATTTGCCAACTGTTCAGAAGGAGAAACCAAAGAATAAGAGAAAATCAAAGAAGGTGTCAGGTGTGCGGTGTGTGGAGCATGGACCCTAACGCAGACGCCGGTTAGGGTGATGATATTTATTAGTGCTGTTGGTGAAGTGGTGCTGGTGATGATGACGAAGGCAGGAACAGAGACAGGACATCGGACGAGCAGGACGGGATACAGCAGGACAACACACCAAGGAGATATCAACACAATAATGATCCGGCGCTGAGTGAGGGGAAATGACAGGTTATAAAGGCAGAAAATTAGGAGGATCAAGTGTGGTTGATGGGAGACACAGGTGAGGACGATGATTTGGAGAGGGAGTGAATAGGGTAACATGACCCCCCCCTTTTAAGGCGGATTCCAGACGCCGTGGAGTAGGAAAAAAAAGGAAGCTCCCTTGCCAGGGTGGGTGGAGGGGGCCCACGTAAGGAGGGCTCAAGTCTCTGTGGTTACGTCCTTGGAAGTCTGGCAGCGCTGAGGACAGCTGAGAAGAGTCTGGCGGCTCGACCAACAGCGGTCAGCTTCGAAGAGGCTCCAGCGATGGGGACAGGTCCTCCTTGACCCTCCCTGGGAGCTCTAGCGACGGGGACGGGTCCTGCATGAACCTCCCTGAGAGCTCTGGTGACAGGGACGGGTCCTCCTTGACCCTCCCTGGGAGCTCTAGCGACAGGGACGGGTCCTCTTTGACCCTCCCTGGGAGCTCTAGCGACCCATTGGGGAATATCGGTTGCTGAAGAGCTGCCGCTGTGTCTGCCAGGAAGACAGAAGCCATGATGGCGGCAGGCTCTGGGACTAGAGCTGGAATTGGCTCTGGGACTGGAACTGGCGCTGGGACTGGAACTGGGAATGAGCAGGCGGCTCGGACTTCCTCCCCGGAAGTGGCCCTACCTCAACGGCGTTGCTGCCTGCGGTGAGGCGGTAGAGGAAGCTCATGTTGTCGAGGACCAGTGCCTGGGGAACAGAACGCCAGCCTTGTCCCAAGAAAGGCGGACCGCTGCTCTGAGTCGTCCTCCGTCTCGGATATTGGTTTGACAGACGCCGCCAGATAGGTAGGGACTGAACAGGCAGACAGGGGTGCTGCGTCGGTCGACGGAGGATTAGATGAGGAAGCAGCGGCCACACAGGCAGTTGGTCCCAAAGACAGTCCTGGTGCGGTGGGGCCTCCGCCAGCGGTTAGATAGTGGGGGCGGAGAGGGTGGACCAATGATCTGATCCGGCGGCGATCTCCCTAGCGAGTGCTGGGTCCACCTTCAAGGCCGGATCCCTCTGTCAGGTGTGCGGTGTGTGGAGCATGGACCCAAATGCAGACGTAGGTTAGTGTGATGATATTTATTAGTGGTGTTGGTGAAGTGGTGCTGGTGATGATGACGATGGCAGGAACGAAGACGGGACATCGGACGAGCAGGACAGGATACAGCAGGACAACACACCAAGGAGACATCAACACAATAATGATCCGGCGCTGAGTGAGGGGAAGTGACGGGTTGTAAAGGCAGGAGGAGGATCAGGTGTGGTTGATGGGAGACACAGGTGAGGATGATGATTTGGAGAGGGAGTGAATAGGGCAGCATGATAGAAGGAAACACATCAAAGCTTAACAAATCCCAAGATCTTAACATAACTAAAAATGTCTTTACTACAGTACACCTGAACATTTCAGATGGAGGTTCTCCTAAAATAAACCATTTCTGCATGTTAAGCAAACTCAAATGTAGCAATTATAAATGCAGCCTATCTTGTGCCTTTCTATGATTGTTTGTTTCAGCCTGCTAAATAAGAAAGAATCCTCAAATTCTAGGAATCTAACAAACTACCCACTTAGTAATTATATGGTGCACCACAGGATCCAAGAGTGGTGTGAAAAATATAGACAACCACTACGCAGTGCTTGTGCTGACTCCAAACAGCTACTTCAAAGAGTCACTGATTGCTCATAGGGTAGGAACGCTGCCTGACTCATGCTGCTTACCTCAGAGAATGCATTAGAAGACATCTTTTGTATTTGTTTTTGTGTATTATTCCAGGAGATTTGCCTTTGCTGTTTTTTAATGAGCATATTAAGTAGCTAATTGGGAGATTAGACTCCTTGCCTGCAGGCTGGAAACTGAGTCCCCTGCTGTGCAGTTTACCATTCAAACACAAATCTCAGACAGTCATGCCCCTCAGCTGAATTTTTGAAGCTCATTCTTTCCCATATCAGTCTGCAGAAAAATGAATTCTCATCCAACGTAACAGAAATTAACTGGATAATCCATCACTGTGCAGAAAAAGGCTGGCTTTGTTGGAAACATATGAGAAAGGACAAATAAAACCCATATTGGTCTCGTTCTGTGGTCAGCCATAACTATCTCTGAGAGCCACTGAGTCACAGACTGTTTCAGTTTTCACAGTTGAAGTTGTTCGAATGTTTGATTTGTTAGAATGTACACTGGGACAAGTTTCATTATAAGGAACGATTTTCGCAGCCAAGTTGGATGAGAAGTTGTAAAACTTTGAAATATAAGCATATATATTATAACATAATTAGGGATAGGTCCAATATGAAATAGGTCCAATATGAAAAATTGATCTTTTATTGAGTCATTATGTGTTAAAAGCACTAAATGTGATGCAATTAAACAACAGAACATTTCCTTTATTTATTTTTTTCATACTTAATCATGACATGACCATCAGGGAATGAAGGGTCAGTGTTCAATACACTCTCTGAGAGGCCTGAGTGGTCAAAAAATTATTGAATGAATTATTCAGAAAATAGAAACAGCTGAGCAACTGAAAGCATTCAGCATGCTGAATTGAGTAAATCATTGCAGGAAAAGTGTCTGCATTGTAGGGTTATATGGATTTATTAAATTTTCTGTTCTATGAAGATTACATTTTTGGAAAATCAAAACAATCGCAAAAACAATTTCCCCAATGCACCTCTTGGGTTTTTATACTTCAAAGTGATGTCAGCCCGTCCAAGGTCTACCTCTTGCTTTACAAGCATGTCTTTACAGCGTGTATTTATTTGGACTTGGAATTCAGGTCAACTCCGAGAAGGGATGATTGAAGCAAAAGCAAGTTTTAAAAAATATGTTCTGTCATATGTAATTTCTGTTTAAGACTAAAAAGAGAAAAAAAAGGTTGATATTGGAAATTGCTATTGGCATGAAAGAAATCTGAGATTTGGAAATGGAGTTAGAAGAAGAAAGACTTATTAATCCTCATCCCAATTTATTCAAGAGATAATACATAGAAAATAAATAAACAAAATATATATTTCCTGTTTCTATCATCTCAAAATACCTCATCATTAACCACTGACACACAGATGTAAAAAACCCATATACAAATTCTTATTTATACACAACATTACCAGAGGCAACAATAATTATTAAGTATAGTACCACAAGGGAAAATACTCTTTTACATGTTCAACAACACAACACCAAACATAATACATTTATCCCACATCATCTCTGTATTGTAACCAAATGTAATGTTATATACAAATTTAAAATGATGAATGTTTTGACAATGTTTTAGTTCAAGCTTCAAACTATTCCACAACTTGACTCCACACAGACATTGAAAAACCTCTCCTCATAGTTCTTACAATTGGAACTTTAAAGTTCCCAGATCCTCTCAGATCATGTGACTGATCTCTAATACTAACTATTTTTTGAATATTAACTGGTAATAAGTAATTATATGCTTTGAACATGAACTGTAGAGTATATAATTTAACAAGATCATGCATTTTTAATAATTTTGATTTGTGTGTTCAAAATAACTAGCCTTGTATATAATTCGTACAGCCCTTTACTGTGATAAAAATAATGATTGTAATGGAGTTTTGAAGTTATTACCCCATACTTCAACACAATATGTTAGGTTTGGAAGAATTAAAGAATAGTACAATATACGGAGTGCGCTGAAATCAAGAATATGATTTTATGCGTGGGCGATCATCTTTCAACAGAAACATAGTTTAATGATCCCAGAGGGATGTTTGAATTTGATATAAAAGCTTGTGGGGGGTTTTCAGATTTCCCCAATAAGAAAAAAAACCTAAACAAAATTAATATAGACAGTTTTTAAAGCGTCAGCCTTGAAATGAAACCAATTATACCACATTTCATTCGTTTTTAGAACAACTTACAGCTTACGTGTCCTGTGGAAAGTAGGCTTTAGCACTACAGCAGAAGTTAACATTTATGGTCTTCTTTATGTTCGCTCTTGGAAGTACAGTCAACCAGCGCCAAAGACAATGAATGGCGCTCCTGAATGGCTGCCACTCAATAGCATTACGAGTAGGTATTTCAGTTTCCCAAGCTGCATTTTCTTTCGAGGGCTTTAGATGTGATCTATGTAAAAAAAATAATTGAATAGACAAATTTTACATGAATAACGTGGTGATGCGCTCCACGCACAAATCCGCACATTAGTGAATCTGCGAATACTGGATCACAAAGACTCTCAGGGGTCCACTGTACTGTTCCAAAGGTTTTAAACATTTCTAAAGCACTGAAGCACAAATTTATCTCTAAATGACTTTAATTAACGAAAGATTTTGAGATCAGATGTCAAAACAACATAATTCTTGACTGAATCACTGAGCAACTACAAACTGCCTGTTGGCTTAAAAGCAGAACTGTGTCCAGAGGAGATAAAAAAAGTGAAGCTGTCTTTTGCATGAGATTGAGTGCATTGCATTGAGTTACCTCAGCAATGTAAAACTGGAGACATTTTCATATTTCTGAGTTAAGTCTCATTTCATGCAATTGCATCTGTCCACCGCTCTAAGCTTGTTCAAAACAAGACAATATAGTAATCTTCTCACGTCAGCAAGGCCGACCCGAGACTCTTTTCGCCACATCTCCAATCAAAGCGTCCCGCTGTGCCCAGCCCGACTTGAGACCGGTGGCTTATGTGATCTGTCTTTCATCACAGTTGGACTCTCCTCCTGAGCTCCACTTAACCTCTGTGGTCTGTGTGTCTGCCAGACTCATTGAGGGAACCCTGAGACTGACGCTGGGGAAACAGAGACAGAAGAGTGTGTGTCCACCTGTAAAAGATGGTCGTTGTGTGGCTTTCATCTATTTTTCAAGGATTTATAATGGAGTTCCAAGAGCCATGGAAATCCATTTGGCATATAAAATCAGTGTGGATTACACAAAAAAAAAAAAAAAAAAATCTTTCTTCAGACAGCTACTCCATCCTTTTGTTTGCATTTTGTTCACTCTTTCATGCCACTCTATGTAATTTGAGATTTTTTACAAAGCGTCTCTTCAAAACCGTATTGTCAAAGCAGCAAAATCATACAGCTCAATGAAAAAGAATCTAGAGAATTAGATAAAGATTCACATAAAAATAAGAAGCTTTAGTGAAGGGAAAAATAACTTATTTTGTGTTAGCTGAATAAGCTACAGGTTATTCATTATATTTACCCACATAAACTGCTGTCAAATAAAATGTGATCAATTGCTACACTTTACTAAGCAGCTGGGATGAGTCACACAGAGGTGTATTTGGTTTAGAAAGGAGGGACATGTATGTATTCTACTGTGATACCTCAAACACATCAGGTTCTTGCATATTATCATCGAAAAATTGTTGTTACTCTTATATTTGGTTTATTACCTAGATTTACAGGTAGAGTTATTAAGTATGCCTAAATATACATTAAGATTTTAATTCTTATCAGTTTCCTTTATTTTGCCATTACAATGTAATGTTTGCTGTTTGTTATTTCATGCTTTCATCATGTAAAGCACTCTGCATCGCCCAATGCTGAAATATGCTGTACAAATACACTTGACTAAATAATAGATTTACAATATGATTCAGCTCCTAATAACTTCAACTGACAAATTACACTGATCTTTGATATGCAATAACATAATTTAAAGGGGGGTATCATGCAAAATGGACTTTCTGAAGCTTGATATCCTGAGAACCTGTCTTTCCCTCATTAAAAACATACCTGAAGTGTTGCTCTGACCCATTCACTCATGTTAGAGTAATCTTTGAGTCTCTGCCGGTCTCTGCTGGTAGTTCTCGGGGTTGCTGAAACGCTGCTCCCACCTATCCCCGCCTTTTCCACCCATCTCCTCCAACCTGACGTACTCAGCCGAGAGCCTCGCCCCTGCAGAGCTCCCCTACCCCTCTCCACCTCACACAACTTCGGCTGAGTCCCAGGAGCAGTAATTATAACACACCAGCTGCAGCTGCGTGTCTTTTGTGGGATTTTTTCCCGACTCTATGTGACGAACTGAAGGGGGAGTGTCAGAAAGAGTAGGAGGGTCTTAGAGAGGCACAGGCAAAAATCAAGGCGTCCAATACGGAAGTAAATTTCTTTAAGGTGGATTTGGATATATGACGGACTTTTAAAAGACTTAAAGTGACAATTTTATTGGAGTGTGCTATAAAAGGGTAATATGTCCCTGGAAGGAGCATAATACCCCCCCTTTAACATTATCTAAATCTAAGGTGGTCTCATTTCAAAAAAGCATTGAAAATGCTATTTTTGTGTTTTTGTATAAAGAATGTCATTAAAATAAAAGTTTCATAAGTTTTATATTGTGTTTTATAGGAACCTATTGTGTTTTTAGCTCTGTGTTATTTAGTTGAAGTCTGACTACTCTACATATTATATATTTTCAAAAGTAATGAAATGCAGTACAAGCTCCTTAAAATACATAAATAAATAATAAATTAAAGTACATAAATAAGAAAAAAAACTAGCTCTTTAGTTTACGAATCCGATACAGTGTTCAGCATCACCTGGCAGCTGTGGTGCATAGACATATGTAACAGCTAACTCTATTTGTCCGTTGTTTTATGTGATTGAATGCCTAAATGTATATTTCAGCTACAGAAAAAATACTGAAAAATACTGAGTATTGTTGACCACCAGTTCTCAGCTCTAGTCGCAGTCTCTGGAAAGTTGTTCCAACACACCAGTCGAGTGTTTAAATCAGCTGCTCGAGAACTGGACTTGGGGAACCTTTTTGTAGACTGAATTGTACAAATATGCAAAACAGTGAATGTCCTTACACATCATCGTCCCCCCCCCCCCCCCCCCCCTAAAAAAAGTAGGCTATCTTTGTTATTGAAATCTTGCTACTCACAGTCACACAATGGTCTACTTTTTCTACAGTATCTTTGGTGGTGATTTAGGTTAAAAAACTGAGTTTTGTCATCATGCATTTGCAGCAGAAGAGCACAAGCCACACAGACAATATTGGCTACTGCATCTAGTCGACAAGAAAGGTACCTTGCTATTATTTGTCTCCTGGTATAGATGAGAAGGTTGACAGACAAAATGTACACAGTTTTTGTTTGCTACTAAGACAAACAAAAAAAGAGTTTGGAGTACAGCAAAGTTGCCATGTTTTATCATCTTAAGCTTTAAACCTGTTTAGTGGGATTGGAAATGTTAGCATATTTTTGTAAATTAAGAAGTTAAGATAAAGATCTACTTTATTCCAGGGATCTCGCATGAGACTCTGGTTTGATAATCGTAATAAAGCCCTAATCCCTAATATAAACTGTTGAAAGCAGTTTGAAATGTAAAGTCTGTAATAATTTTATCCATTTAAAAATGATAGTAAACCCGTCTTTAATAGCAGTAGTTCTTTCTCACATGGAGTGGCATCACATTTGATCCTATATAACTGATTAGTGATGCTCACAGCATCACTAATATTGGCTAATTCAACCAAAACTGGTTTCAGCAAGTCAAAGCTAAACAAAAAAAAAAAAGATTAAATTGTGGCCACCAAATTCTGATTTGTGCATAAAAGGTATAAAATCAAAAACAACAGTCTAAAGTATTTGAATAGGCAGTTACTCAATTTTTTTGTTTGTTATTCAAGCAAAATGCGGCTTCATTTGAAGGGAAATGCCAATACAACAGCTGACATCACAGGGTCTCATTTTTTAAATAACTGCTGCCTCTTTCTGCCACAAAGGCAGCAGCTTAGAGAGCCAGAGAGTGCATTAAGGGCACAATGCCAGCTGACTGGTAGAAAGCACTGACACAGTGTTTCGGGTGGATTAAGGAGAGCACATGAAAAGTGTCTCTGAAGTTAAAATGAAAATCAGACGCCCACTCTGCCAGCTACACAAGTTGACAAAAACCCAATTCAAGATTAGATATTGTGGCTCTGACAGTGACTGTCAAACCAGATGCCTGGAATATGTGAACAACAAGAATGCACCAGCTTCAAAATCAGTCGGTTCCTCACAAAATAAGAGTGTTTTAAAGTTATTGTTAGTATATTGTTTGGGACTTGCAGTTTTGTTTTGATTTTCATTAGTTTTATGTTGATAAGAATTCTCACCAAGATTAGCCAGAACACATAACTGCTAGTATACATAGTATACATACAAGCACTGTTTAAAATATTCAGACCTAGTCCAGTATAATCCATTTTTATATTGCCTTGAAATCTATATTCTTAACATTTTTCTAGTCATAAATGAACAAAATTACAAAAATTTTCCCAGACACAGATGCTTCTCCCGGCTTTTAGCAACACATGGCTGAGAAGTTTGCCAAAGTTTTTTGTAGCTGGCTCGAATACTTTATATTCTTTGCTCCATGTTTGTATGTGGGCGTGGAACAGCTGTGATGAGACAAGCCTGGGCCCCAAGTGACAGAGTCTGCAGAATGTGTGCACAGTTTTCACCCACACCCCCTCACGGCTTTTCATTTCCTGCAAAATAGTGGGGGGAAAAAATGTCCGAGCAAGTGACTTGGCTTGCCAAACAGATTTCAAAACTTTTATTAAAAACATGCTCTTTACAAGGTTGCCACACAGTGATACAATCTGCTAAAGTTTGGTAAGATAAACTTTTCTCATCTAGGCTGTAAAGGTTTGGCTTTTACATATGGGTTTAATTCTGGCATTGACTAAAAGGCATAAATCTTTACGAACTGAAGCGAGAAAAAGCAAATCCAAGATAGGTAGGATATGAGGGAGACTGTATGGTTCATTAACAAGAGGAAGTATGAATTCAAATCTTTACCCCGTTTGCATTGGCTTTTCAGTCACTGTATATCAATGATCAGCCTTATTTGTGTTAATTTGATTTGAGTATTGTAACAGCCATAATTGTGTGGTCTCTTTTAGACAGCCTAAGTTATTTATTTGTTAGTGATGTCACAATTATGCGCCACTACCTGCCCTGCAGAACATGGGAGAAGCGTGCTGCAGATGGGCGCATGGACTGTTATGGACTATACTTTTCTTCTCCCTAATTCAAGTAACGTTATGGGTTGTATGAACTCTGCTTGTTTCCATGTATGACTAGATAGCAGTCGTTCAACCGGGCCTTGTAAGGTTGTTAAAGAGTGTGACTATTAAAGGAGAAGCACTGTGGAATTCCCAGTACCAGTGTAGTTGTGAGTTTTTCACCGTCTTGCAGAACGTTTCCTCCGCGCCCTCTCAACCACTGAACACAACCCGATGTTACAGTATGTTATCAAAAATCAAAACCAATGCATTGATAATATAATTTTTATTTAAGAATCATCTTGTTCCATTCAGATTACGGACTTGAGGAGTGGTATTGTAATAACAACTAATTAACCAAATGGACAACTACTACTTGAAAATCGGGGCACTTTAACCATGAAAAATCATAAAATTATTTCTTCAGCATTTAGCCAAAACCACAGCTGTACCTATAGTTTACTATTCTCAAGGCATTTTCCTCAAGTGAAGTTTTTAATGGCTGAAACAGACACCTACTCTGCCTTTTAAACTGCATTGCTGCTGCCATTGTATAGGTTGTAGTTTGACCCAAATGCAAACAGGCTTGGAAGGAGGATATAATGAAAAGATGTTTCAATGAAAAAGGCAAAGACTGACAAAAACTGCTTCGGGAGACAACACAAGAAACAGGACTGGAGAATAATGGAGAGCAAGGAGAGCTGAAGTGAAGACGGGGAACAGATGAGAACCACCAGGAGAAACCAGCGAGGAAAAAGAGGAGAGTATGGGAGGTTGATTACTGGAACTAGGAACAGGTGGCTTGATTGGAACAGGTTGCAAGTGTGAGAAAAGAACAGGCAGGCAGGCTCAGGGAGAGAGAAAAATAGATGGCAGGAAAGGAGCAAGGGATGATTAAACACTAATTGGGAAAGCATAGTTCTAATAATAAATTGTGAAAAGGAATTCAATTCAAAATTACTTTATTAATCCCAAGGGGAAATTAAATGTTCTCGTAGATGCTGATGGCCGTGGGTAGGGATGATCTCCTGTAGCTCTGTTCTGCAGATCTGAAGAAGCCTCTGACTGAAGACACTCTGTAGTTGTATGACAGTCTGATTTAGAGGATGCTCAGGTTTGTCCATATTGTTCATTTTATGAAGAATAATTTTTTGCACACTAATCTCCAGAGGGTCCACAGCATTCAACCTGTTTGCCAACAATCTCACATTGCCCAATATGATTGATGGAGAGGGCTTGAAATTCTACTTTTTCGCTCTCCTCTTCATCCCTGCTCTGGATCCATGGCATCTCCTTTTCAATTCATCAGGGTTTTGTGGCTGCAGTTGAGGAATTATTTGAGCTTTTGTGATGTTAATCAGCTGTTCCCATTGGTAAACCACCTTATTGCAGTGGTTATGCATCATAACAAATAACCAAAGATTTTAAAAAGAGTAGCAAAAGTCCTGCCAGCTGCACAGCATTGAAAACCAGAGAGAACAACTGTCCACAAAAATGTTTCTACCAGAAATGGAGGAATAAAAGATTTTAAAAAGAAAGAAAATCAGAACTAAAGTAATAGAGCTACTTCAACATGCTGCCACCTTGAGCGGCGCAATTCCGGAATAAACTACAACTGAAGAATCTAATCTGAAGTGAAACAAATAGAAAACCGATCTAAAGAAAGTAATCACTAAAGTTAAGCACAAATGAACAGGAAACACAAACACCCCCAGATCCTGGCAGCTGCATTTTGTAACCCTAATAAAACCTAAACATTTGACAATGTGCGTAACTTTATTGACAAGTTCAAATAACACGAAGGTTACAAAGGTATTATATATTAATGTCTTTTTACAAACATATGTGACACTAGTGCCTTTTTACAGTGGCTTGCAAAAGTATTTGGCCCCCTTGAACTTTTCCACATTTTGTCACATTACAGCCACAAACATGAATTAATTTTATTGGAATTCCACGTGAAAGACCAATACAAAGTGGTGTACACGTGAGAAGTGGAACGAAAATCATACATGATTCCAAACATTTTTTACAAATAAATAACTGAAAAGTGGGGTGTGCGTAATTATTCAGCCCCCTTTGGTCTGAGTGCAGTCAGTTGCCCATAGACATTGCCTGATGAGTGCTAATGACTAAATAGAGTGCACCTGTGTGTAATCTAATGTCAGTACAAATACAGCTGCCCTGTGACGGCCTCAGAGGTTGTCTAAGAGAATGTTGGGAGCAACAACACCATGAAGTCCAAAGAACACACCAGACAGGTCAGGGATAAAGTTATTGAGAAATTTAAAGCAGGCTTAGGCTACAAAAAGATTTCCCAAGCCTTGAACATCCCACGGAGCACTGTTCAAGCGATCATTCAGAAATGGAAGGAGTATGGCACAACTGTAAACCTACCAAGACAAGGCCGTCCACCTAAACTCACAGGCCGAACAAGGAGAGCGCTGATCAGAAATGCATCCAAGAGGCTCATGGTGACTCTGGACGAGCTGGAGAGATCTACACCTTAGGTGGGGGAATCTGTCCATAGGACAACTATTAGTCGTGCAATGCACTAAGTTCGCCTTTATGGAAGAGTGGCAGGAAGAAAGCCATTGTTAAAAGAAAACCGTAAGAAGTCCCGTTTGCAGTTTGCCACAAGCCATGTGGGGGACACAGCAAACATGTGGGAGAAGGTGCTCTGGTCAGATGAGACCAAAATGGAACTTTTTGGCCAAAATGCAAAACGCTATGTGTGGCGGAAAACTAACACTGCACATCACTCTGAACACACCATCCCCACTGTCAAATATGGTGATGGCAGCATCATGCTCTGGGGGTGCTTCTCTTCAGCAGGGACAGGGAAGCTGGTCAGAGTTGATGGGAAGATGGATGGAGCCAAATACAGGGCAATCTTGGAAGAAAACCTCTTGGAGTCTGCAAAAGACTTGAGACTGGGGCGGAGGTTCACCTTCCAGCAGGACAACGACCCTAAACATAAAGCCAGGGCAACAATGGAATGGTTTAAAACAAAACATATCCATGTGTTAGAATGGCCCAGTCAAAGTCCAGATCTAAATCCAATCGAGAATCTGTGGCAAGATCTGAAAACTGCTGTTCACAAACGTTGTCCATCTAATCTGACTGAGCTGGAGCTGTTTTGCAAAGAAGAATGGGCAAGAATTTCAGTCTCTAGATGTGCAAAGCTGGTAGAGACATACTCTAAAAGACTGGCCGCTGGAATTGCAGCAAAAGGTGGTTCTACAAAGTATTGACTCAGGGGGCTGAATAATTACGCACACCCCACTTTTCAGTTATTTATTTGTAAAAAATGTTTGGAATCATGTATGATTTTCGTTCCACTTCTCACGTGTACACCACTTTGTATTGGTCTTTCACGTGGAATTCCAATAAAATTGATTCATGTTTGTGGCTGTAATGCGACAAAATGTGGAAAAGTTCAAGGGGGCCGAATACTTTTGCAAGCCACTGTATTTTTAGTAGCTTGGTAGAAAGAAGGGTAGAGGCAACGGTAAGACATGCAGTAAATGACCACAGTATGAAAATGAAACCCAGGACAAATACTTAGTTTGTCAGTTGAGGACTGTCACCTCTGCATATGGTGCCTCTGTCATGCTCACCCTAAAATGGCCTCAATAGTTAAAGCCCCTGGTAATTGCCAGGGTAGGATTGTTTCCCCATAAGCTATATAGTCCAATTTGTGAGATTACCAGGTGCAAAATTTACAATAATACCTTTTTGTAATTAAAACAGTAGTCATGCTTCAATGTACAATAAACAGTACAGTACAATAAACAGTAGTCATGCCTCAAGGTACAATATAAATGACCAATTAAAGTGTTAGATGCAATGAAGTAAATTAATTAGTGAGAATTAGTGAGAAAGTACTTTTACTTTAAAGAGCCAGAAATATCATTATAATGATACCAGCTTAACATAATACAATGTAAAAAAATTTTTATGATTTATTTGATATAATACAAAATGTAGTTTGACCGATCTTAGTGTGGCCATTTTTATTATCATGGCTAATCCATTTTTTTAATCATAATTTCCCCACAGTCTGCCAATTGTCAGTAAGTCTGGGTTGTTTTTGTTGTGCTGAGTTTCTTCCAACGGATGGCGCCACTGGAGTAGGATCCATCTACCTGGGTTGGAGGTTGGAGTTTGCCACTGCTACCACCTGCACACCTGCAGCCCATTATGGTTGATAAGGCAGCCTTCTTAAGGAACTGGCAGGCTGACATTCAGTGCCTGAGTGTTTTGCCTTCCATGGTACCTCACGCCCTCTGAGTCCCTCCAAAACCCTGAAGCTATGCTTTGATTACTGTGTGATTTTTTTCCCTTTATGGTCAATTTCTCCTGTGCTCTTTCCAAGGTTCAAACATGGTCATTTCTCAAGTCCTCCGTGACCTGTTCCTCGTTTTTGGATTCTCTGGATTCTCATGCCACATCAGTCAGCCTGTAGCCTTACTCCAGATCTGAGCCTCTGCCTTTCCCCCCTCCATCTTCAACCTCCGGTGTGCAGCCTCTCTGGTTCCAACCATTAAATCTCCACTGACAACCCGGACACCTCTCTCCCCACTTAAGTTCCTTGTGTCATCCTTCTCAGTTAGAGGCTCATCGTTTGATTATTATTCAACACCTTCAACTGGATCTAAGCTCTCCACCTACTTCCCTCCAGTGTATGCTGTCCATGCACCCCCTCGTGAAGCTCCCCTTGGATACCAGTCATCTACATTATTTCTCAATAAACTTTATATCTGCTACTTATTAGCAATTGCGTTCTGTATGTGGGTCAAGAAAACTATTGGAAACATGACACAAATGAACTAAGATGAGCTAATAATTTTAGAACTCCTTTTCACAGTGGAGCATATGCACAGACATATAAGAACTGTGACCAACTTACTAGCTTAGTGTCACCTCTCATTACATAAAATAAAGATTCTTATTAAGACTCAAGTCCAAAATTAGGTGTTTATAAACTCTTGTAACTCTTGTAAGTCCTCATCTTTGGATCCCGCCTGGCAACAACCTATTCTTTCTAATTAGTGGCATATTTGTTGGTGATTTAAATATGCCACTAATTAGAGGAATTGAACATTGCTCTACATTTTCATTGTTATTTATATCAACAACATCTATGTTTAAAAATTCTAGCTCTATTAGCTGAAAATGTCAATTTATTTCCTCCAACCTGTTGCTTGCGCTGATAAAATGAAGTGAAACTTGTATGATCCTTGAGTGTTTGGGTTTTGACCATTTCCTTGTTGATTTATATTTGTTTAGGTCTTGCCATATTCTATCCAGTTCCCTATATTCAGTATTCTTCAAATGCTGCTGCCATATAGGTTAATATCCTCACCTGCATCTAATGTTTTTTTCTCCACCCCCTCCCAAGTATTTAGGCCCTCTGGTTCTCATTGTTCTATACTGAATTCCCATTTCCTTTGCCTGTTCCTCGTGTCCTATGATTCCCATGTAAATTTACTTTTTATTTGTATTATTAAAGACACTTAGTCTTGCCAGAGTCTCTGCACTTTGATCCTTTACTAAATCTCAGCATAACAGAACCAGGAACCCTGAACGGCAAATAGTTTAAAGATGTCAGGATTGGCATCCAATTGCAGATTGATTGTAATAAAGCTATTTACTGTTGAATTCCAACGGCCAGATTTTTACCTGGCTCTCAGGATTTCCTTTTCATCCTTTTCTTCTATGCTTCATTGCCTGAGTGTGAACCACTGAGCAGGTTCCCTCCACCTTTAATACGACCCCATCACTAAGGAAATAGAACATTCCTCATTTCGGCTCGAAGCATAAAGGAAATGGAAGCATATATTTCAGAAGCAAAAGGGAGGTCATCACAAAGGCATCTCTCATAAGGCATTGTTGAAGTTTGAATAAAAGAGGATATAAATGTCTTTTTTTTATCTTTGTAGTGATAGCAATTAAACCAGTGCTGGCCACAGGCTCTTTGACTATAAATAAATCTGGTTTCTGTGCGAGCAAATCAAATTCCGACTTCAAATTGCATTCATGGAATGATTAATTTTCTTCTTTGTTTATTTGTTTTATTACTATATTAAAAAAGAGGTGCTAAACCTTTAAAACACTATCAAAAATAGATATTTGTATTGGGTTTATTTCAAATGATTTCCTCTATGTTTGTTTATTGTTCTGTTGTAAAGGTTAATCTGTTTTGTCCGTGTGAGCTGGCATATAGATTCTAGACTCCAGGAAACGTTATGTGGTGCTGGCATCTGATCATTCTGGAACAATAGTTCACAGCCCAAAAACAAGGTGTTTAAATGTTTTCAAAGTGCGCTGAAACAGTATCATCGTAGTTTCTTATAGAATGTATTGCCTTTTTTTTACGTGTCCTGTTTGGCAGTGTGGAGCTCAGAATTGGTGTCTGAGTACCAAGTAGAAGCCCAACAGATTTACTTTCACAAGCAGAGCAGTACAGCTTTTACTATAGTCCTCCACTTGAAATATGTGTGAAAAATCTTTTATGAATTGATGGGGTTTTAATTTCCTGATGTTATGGACACGGAGATGGAAAATTAAGGAGAAGAAAGAAGGAAGATGAAGAAGAGAGGTAGGAAACAAAAAGTCAAGAGAGAGGGTGAGTTGAAAATACAAGAGAGGAAGGGGAACAAAGAAAACACAGGAAGACATTGAAGTCTGCCTCCATACCCACAGGACGGCAGAGAGAAGGGGAAAAACAAAACAAAACACGAAAAAGGAACATCGACAAAACAAACCAAACATTGTGAACTAAGAATTACACAACCACATCACACAAAAATAGATATAAAAATACAACAACAATGTCACAGAAAAACTCATGGTACTGATTAATCAAGCTCTAGTAATGATAACCTCAGCCTAAGAATATATCCTTAAACACCAGAGACCCCACATCTATGTGTGTGTGTTAGCATGCTGGTGCATATAAGGTTTCTCCATAAGAGTGTTCGATAGTTGGTGTGAGTAGGCATCAATCCGTCTCCCAGGAATCGATGCAGACATGAAGGAGATCGGAGCAAAGACGTCCAAAGGACCCCCAGAGTCCCAGGCGGACCCGGCGGGGCCGACCGCATCCCCCAAGAGTGGAGCAAAGGAGAACCTCAGGGGAACGTCCAGCGGCTACTATGCAGGGGCCCGGGGAGCAGCAGTGACGAGCCCACGGGCCCCGCCGGCAACCGGCCGCGCCAGGGCGGGCCAGTCAATGGACCAGGAGAGCCGGGGCCCAGGGGCACCCACCCCCCAGCAGGGACCCGACAAGGGACCGGCCGACGAGGGGCCCCCGGCACCCTAGGCCAATCCCCACCGCCAACATCCCAGCGCCCCACCTCTGCCCTACGTCGGGGCGCCCCACCGATAGCCGTAGGGAACCGACAGCATCCCCAGGCCGGGCTCAGCCAGCATCTGGACACCAAGTTGTACCAGCTCCCGGGTCCTGATCCCGCGCAATGCAGAGCGCCGAGACCAGGTACCCAATGAAGGCCAGGGCCGGTCCAACCCGCCAATGACCCGACCACGCACGGTGCGCACAGAACAGGTGATGAAACGAGCAGAGACGCCGGATCCGCATCCCGCCGAGCCACCGAGCAGGCACCACCCAACAATCCCAAACCTGGCACCCCTAGAAGAGGTGCCCCAACCAACCAAAGGAAGGTATCGGCCCAGCGCATCGGCTGACCGACACACCGGCCCCCCCAGGCCCGGCCAGGCACGCACCAGGTCCGAACCGGATTGACCACCGATGCTCCGGCAGGCAGGGGCCCCCGTCACCGGCGGGGAGTGACGGAGGGGAAATAGGCCCCCCATTAAGTGTAAGGCCTGAGGTGCGCCAGGCGAGGGGGCAGACCAAGATCCAGTCTGAAAGGTAGACAAAGACATACAGAAACAGTCATACGTTCCCTCCCTCTTAAACCCATACATTCTCACTGACTCACCAAGACACCCAAAAAAATGACGCTGTACCCTCACTCACACACCCCATACACACTTTATGCTCCCAGGTCCAGGTACCGATGCCCCAGTAGAGCCACCAGCCCCCGGACCCGGGAGATGGACCCCCTACCTTCTAGAACGGAGACAAGCAGATCGCCAAGGGCCCCACAGTGGCAAAGCAGCCCGACAGCCCAGGACCCCGACCAGACCGCCTGTTCCTCCTCCGGACTCCAACCCCTGATGGCCCGTAGCGAACAGGGGTGTGAAAAGACCCCTAGCCTCCATCCTCCCGCTCGAGTATGGTGTTGATGCGTGTTGTTATAATGTGCATTTAAAACAGAGGGGTGGGATGTGGGGAAGGCAGCCACACATCCCCCAACCCCCACCCCGAGCCCTCAGTGTCTATATGTGGTTTAACAGTGGGCACCGCCACCAGAGGTGAAGCTGATTGAACCGCTACCCCTCTGGATGCCGAAAAGTGTGCCCACCCCAAAGTCCCTACATATGTGTCGCGTGAGAATGTTATAAGTGGGAGTGTCTAAGTTGTATATTAAAATTGGGACCCAGGACGCCACGGGATAGCGAGGAGGGAAGCCCCTCCTCACACCCCAGTGATGTGCCCATGCCCCAAGACCCTATATGAGTGGTAAAGTGATGGAGCGGGTGGACAGAGGTGTCCAGGGATGGGGAGGGAAGGACTGGGAGACAAATGTCTTCCCAGGGAGCCAGCTCCCCCACTGACCCCAATAGGCACCGCTGTTCACCGGGATCCACCAGGGGAGGGAGGCCATGGCACATTCGACCCAGGGCCCACGGCCACCACAAAGCCCCACGGGGGGAGAGCACCTGTCGCTACACAGCAACAGCCTCCCCGCCAGCAAAGGAGGAGAATGTATTGCCTTTAATACCAGCCAGCCACAGTATGTTGTCCCCAAAGGGAGGGGGGTATTGTGCTTCTTCCAGGCACATATTACCATTCTATAGCACACTCCAATAAAATAAGTCTTTTAAAAGTCCGTCATATATCCAAATCCACCTTAAATACATTTACTAGATTTTTCGCCTGTGCCTCTCTAAGACCCTCCTACTCTTTCTGACACTCCCCCTTAAGTTCGTCACATACCGCGCATCATCGCATCATGCACGGAGTTGAAAAAAAAAATCCCACAAAAGACGTGCAGCTGCAGCTGGTGTGCTATAATTACTGCACCTGGGACTCAGCCGGAGTTGTGTGAGGTGGGGAGGGGTAGGGGAGCTCTGCCGGGGCGTGGCTCTCAGCTGAGTACGTAAGGTCAGAGGAGGAGATGGGTGGAAAAGGCGGGGATAGGTGGGAGCAAGCGTTTCCACAACCCCGAGAACTACCAGCAGAGACTCAAAGATTACTCTAACATGAGTGAATGGGTCAGAGAAACACTTCATGTATGTTTTTAATGAGGGAAAGACAGGTTCTCAGGATATCAAGCTTCAGAAAGTCCATTTGCATATTACCCCCCCTTTAAATGAACTGATAAGATTCTCAAAAAACCACATTTGAAACATTTCTGTTTTCTTGAAAGGAAAGAGTGTTTTTACTGTGACACTAAGCATGATGCCTAAACTTCAGATGAGTGAAGATATATTAAACAATGCATCTGATAAGCATATGTGTAACTTTGCCCTGTGTTTTAAAGATGTTTTGTTTTTATGAAATGAAGCTTGAAAGCTTTTCATTTTTTCACAAATTTCCTATATATCTTTCTTTATTCTTTTCATTTTCTCTGCTCTTCTTTTCTCTGTGAGCCATCTAATGAAGCACAAAAGAATATAAGCGTACTCTATCAAACTGAACAGGGGCTCTGGTAATAATAATTTCCTGTACCATAAAACCCATTATTCATGCTGGCTACAGGCACTGCTAAAGTGCTGGATAAACCACTGACTTCACATCAATATTCTCAGTGGGTATGCACCTTCAAAATTTCATATTGTTGAAAATTATATAAACAAATTGTGATTGACCATGGTGGGGGTATCGGTGTAGACAGCCAATCAAAACAACTCTACATGGAGTCAGACCCGATCAGACTGAATTTACCCTCACGAACAAAGCTGTGACGCTTGAACAGACACTTAAATCGCACACCTAACACTATGTCCCTTATCTGTTATATTGGCATGATAAAAAGACCTTGTAATACTATTTTTTTCTTTCCTCTTTCTGAGGTCTGACCACTGAACCGCCCTGATGCACTATGGCTCGGTGACTTCCATCCCAGTCCCGACCTCAAAAGCTTGCAGTCTTTTATATCAATATTGTTTCAAAGCCACAGAAAAGTGCTGCAAATGAAAAGTGAAATTGGTGGGTTTTGTGCATGGGGAACATTTAAAGAGTGGGTGAGCAGCCTCAAGGGAACTATGTAGGTGAGGAAAATCAAGCCTCTAGGAAGCAGCAGGCCATGCGACCTCCTTCTTCTGTTTGCTGTTTGACTGATTCTCACTCTGAATGCCTCAGTGCTTTCAAATGAAGTAGGCAGAATTTGAGAAAAATAGAAAAAGCCTGTCTCTCCGTATGGGCTTTGCTATACTGCATTTATTAAGCGAGTAAGAAGAAGTATTTACACAAACTAGAGGCCTCTATCGGTCCAAATCAGGGGTAAATTGGCATTTGCTGAGCTCCATTTGACACATTTTGTCCACCTTAACCCTATAGGCACATTTCCACTGTTGGAACTTCAAGGTAATTTTACCGGATCTTCATCTGACGAGGTTGGCCCACTCCTCTTAGCCATCGTGTCTCCATCCAGAATTGGTCCTTTAAGGAATAGATGTTCGCATATCATGACCATTTCTGCAGTGACTAAAGTCATTTATCCGCCCACCCAGCAAGTCTACTGGGTCATTTCCGAAGACATACTCCAAGGCTGGTACTTGGTTGGTTTCTCAAATGGCCCGAAATGCCCGGTGTAGTGGAGACACATTCATACAGTCAAGTTGCGATAAAATTACCCTGAAGTTCGGGTAGTATATTCTGGGTGTTTTCAACAAAAGGGGTGAATGTGTGAGATTTGTTTTTGCGAAGAACAGTGTTTTGCAAAACTATTAATGCACCTTGAACTCTTTCCCATTTCTATATAGTACAATTAGCACCTTTAATGAATTTAATTAGGGTTCATGTGATCAATGTAGAGCATCAATGTGAAGTTCTAGTTTTGTTTTGAAAGCCATGAAAACTTGTGGTGTGAAAGCTTAATGCTTCATAGGACTACCTTTAGGTAAATTAGATAATTTAAGTCTTTTTTCTGTTGCAAATTCTTGATTAGGTAAAACCTTATTTTTTTGCCTAAGGACTTAGAAAGACTAATCCATTTTCATGTCAGTGTGTATAGATTATTGTAATGACCTGCATCTGGGCTTAGACCAGTCATCACTTCACTGCTTTAGGGTCATACATAATGCTGATGTCTATCATAAAAGGAGCTAGAAAACTAGAACAAAACTGGTTTTGTCCTCACTCAGTTGGCCTATTACAAGCAGGGAGGGAGTACTTGAGTCCTGAACTGGGACTCAAGTCTTGACTCAGGTCACAATTAAGGGACTAGTGACTTGGTTCGAGCAACACACAGATGACTGGCACTTGGACTCACACTCCAACATGTGAAATTGGTCATATTTGAATTAGCAATGTAAGCTTGCTATATTAGTTATTTATTTATTAGTATATTAGTAATTACTGGAACAATTTAATAACTTCCCAAAGCCTTTGTAAGTGTACGAGTGAAATGTCTATTATTTATTGTTTTCAAATTTATTTAAGCATGTTTTATGTTTTTGCACATGCTACTGTTAGGTTGGTAATAGCGTGGGGGTATTGAGTGCAGTTTTTTTTTAAATAAACTAAACCATGTATTGCTGCTGCTATTGTATTCTTAAAATCTATCTCTCTTATTTTTGACTTGGTCTCAGGTGATAATGACATGATTTGGACTAGAAGATTGTTTTTTGACTCTGTCTTGGCCTGTAGGACCTAACGATTTGACTTGGACTCAGACTAATTCTATGTGACTTGGTGTCATGTTTTGGTGTGAAAGAGGACCCAAATGCAGAAAAGTAGTGATGTTACAATGTGTGCCGAGGCTACGAAGCGTGTGTCGAGCAGTGGAGGGGGCGTTTCCACAAAGCGCGTATCGAGGCCTGCTTCATTTTGGAGAGGAGCTGGAAACGATGACGTCTGAAGTCCCGCTGCCCGGCTGTACCACGTGACCGCTTCAGGAAGTGGTTCAGAGTTTGCTGAGTGGTTTGACAGCAATATAAATCCCCTTTTTGTAGGAGAGTTGCAGTGAGTTTGGAGTTTGGATAGGAGAGTTTGGTTAGTGTTTATATAGTTTTTAGAGTACGGAGACAGATAGTTTGAAGATTTAGGAGACTGAGGAGAGAAAGATAAGATTTAGGTAGGGTGACCAACCGTCCTGTTTTCACCTGACATGTCCACTTTCACGTACTGTCCAGGGCAGCCGAGGGGACTTCATAGATTGATGAAAATGTCCTGTTTTTTTAAGGGGAGTAATGAGCATACTTAAATTGACTGGTGCGATGCATGCAATACGACAAATTCGCTTTCGTGGATGGTTCTGAACCAATTCATAGACGTAACAGACAGCGAGCTTTGATGCGCTGCACCACCTTACCCTTCACTGTGTGTGCGCACGGCTTTGCGACTGTTTACAAGATATTAAAGTGCAAGTATAGCTTTACAGACAAACAGAGCTGGCATATGTGTTTTGGTGTGTGACAAAAGTGGCAAAGATCTAGTAGGTCCACATGGAAATGAAATCTAGCCTATAAAAATAATTCATCTATAAACTGACTGAGGAGGATGAAGATAAAATCTAAAAAATGGAGCAGGCATTATTGTGTTTTTGAGACTGGTGATTTTTAATTTTATTATTACATTGAAAAGAAAATACCTGTTTCCTCAGTATGTTATTTCAAATTTTTGTTTAATTTTTGTCCAGTAAAGCAAACTATTAGGCCTACTGTTTCTGGTACATTTTCTAATTCGGAAGAGTAATTATTTCTATTATTAATTAATTTCTAGAGATTTTAAAGTCATTTTTGCACTTGTGAAAGCCTAACTGAAGTTTGTTATTAAACCGTTCATTCTAACCACATGGAGAATGCATGCTTTAAATATGTTAAAATCAAAAGTCTGGTCACAGTCATGACAGTGTTTCAGGACTGCTTCAAGAGTCCTCTTTTTTTAGAAATCAAAATATGGTCACCCTAATTTAGGAAAGTGAGGAGAGAGAGATAAGTGAGAGAGTGGAGCCAGCTAGGAAGAGGAGGATTTCCCTGTGTGGGAGGCAAATATTAGCAGGCTGGAAACCCCCCCGGAGTATTGGGAAAAGCAAAAATTGCTGTACCCCAATGTCTATAGTTTAGCACTTGTGTTCTTATGTACGCCGGCATCTTCTGTGCCTTGTAAAGGAGTGTTTTGGAAGGCTGGTGGGTTGGTGTCAAGAAAAAGGAATCGCTTAAAACCTAAAACTGTTGAGAAACTGCTATTTTTGAATAAAAAAAATTTCCCCTGTTTTGTACATTATTGCCCAAGATACACAATCCTTTTCAGTACCCTATTCCTAGTTCCACAAGCATTTTCACTTTCCTCTGCCTGCTTAAGCCCATGCCTTTTGCCTCAAGTGATACAAAAACATTATACAACCTGCCATAACATATGATACTACCGTTTTGGGATAATTTACAGACAGAATACATTAAAAATATTATTATTCACATTTGTAATAGTTTATGTAGAGATATTATTTTTCTGGAACTCATAGTCATTCTCAAGAATCATAGCAGACTTACAACTTTAATGCATCACACATTAAGTGGCTAAGAGCTACAGCTGCCTGTGATAATGTACCTGGCCAGTAGGGGGGTTTGTGTTCACATGAAGCCCAGTGAGCAAAACCCTTTCTTGAACCAATTGGCTCAAGTGGTTCAATGCCTCATGGGGCTTCATCTCACCATCACTACAGAAAAGGTAAGAACTTAGAATTGAATTTAACAAGGAACAGGAAACACAGGGAAGATTGACAACGGATCAGCGAGTAGTGATAGACAGTGTACTGCTTAAATATACACTCAACAAAAATATAAACGCAACACCTTTGTTTCTGCTCCCATTTTTCATGAGATGGACTTAAAGATTAAAAATTCATTCCAGATACACAATATTACCATTTCTCTCCAACTTTGTTCACAAATCAGTCTAAATGTGTGATAGTGAGCACTTCTGCTTTGCTGAGATAATCCATCCCACCTCACAAGTGTGCCACATCAAGATGCTGATCTGACATCATGATTAGTGCACAGGTGTACCTTATGCTGCCCACAATAAAAGGCCACCCTGGAATGTGCAGTTTTTTGCTTTATTGGGGGTCGGGGGTTTAGAACCGGTCAGTATCTGGTGTGACTACCATTTGCCTCATGCAGTGCAACACATATTCTTCGCATAGAGTTTATCAGATTGTCAATTGTGGCCTGTGGAATGTTGATCCACTCCTCTTCAATGGCTGTGCGAAGTTGTTGGATATTAGTGGGAACTGGTACACGCTGTCGTATACGCCGGTCAAGCACATCCCAAACATGCTCAATGGGTGACATGTCCGGTGAGTATGCTGGCCATGCAAGAACTGGGACATTTTCAGCTTCCAAGAATTGTGTTCCGGTCCTTGCAACATGGGGCCGTGCATTATCTTGCTGAAACATGAGGTGATGTTCATGGATGTATGGCAAAACAATGGGCCTCAGGATCTCATCACGGTATCTCTGTGCATTCAAAATGCCATCAATAAAATGCACCTGTGTTCTTTGTCCATAACAGATGCCTGTCCATACCATAACCCCACCACCACCATGGGCCACTCGATCCACAACATTGACATCACCAAAGGGCTCACCCACACGACGCCACACACGCTGTCTGCCATCTGCCCTGAACAATGTAAACCGAGATTCATCCGTGAAGAGAACACCTCTCCAACGTGCCAGACGCCATCGAATGTGAGCATTTGCCCACTCAAGTCTGTTACGGCGACGAGCTGGAGTCAGGTCAAGACCCCGATGAGGACGACGAGCATGCAGTTGAGCTTCCCTGAGACGGTTTCTGACAGTTTGTGCAGAAATTGTTTGGTTATGCAAACCAATTGTTTCAGCAGCTGTCTGAGTGGCTGGTCTCAGACAATCTTGGAGGTGAACCTGCTGGATGTGGAGGTCCTGGGCTGGTTTGGTTACACGTGGTCTGCGGTTGTGAGGCCGGTTGGATGTACTGCCATATTCTCTGAAACGCCTTTGGAGACGGCTTATGGTGCAGAAATGAACATTCAATGCACGAGCAACAGATCTGGTTGACATTCCTGCTGTCAGTATGCCAATTGCACGCTCCCTCAATGCTTGTGGCATCTGTGGCATTTTGCTGTGAGACAAAACTGCACATTCCAGGGTGGCCTTTTATTGTGGGCAGTATAAGGTACACCTGTGCACTAATCATGATGTCAGATCAGCATCTTGATGTGGCACACCTGTGAGGTGGGATGGATTATCTCAGCAAAGCAGAAGTGCTCACTATCACACTGATCTGTGAACAATGTTTGAGAGAAATTGTAATATTGTGTATCTGGAAGGAATTTTAGATCTTTAAGTCCATCTCATGAAAAATGGGAGCAGAAACAAAGGTGTTGCGTTTATATTTTTGTTGAGTGTATATTTGTTACAACATGTAAACATGAAGTTATTTTAAAGGATGTCTTATTACATTTTTGTCAGTTTGTCCTGGGTAAGTGGTTCCAGTGACTGTTAGGGGCTTGAAAAGTCAGACTGGATTCGATCTAAAATGTGTTTTAACCATATTTATTTTATGTGTTTAAGCGTATTTTTACAGTCTGAGTTTCCCTATATTCCATAAGATGAAAGTTGCCAATAGGGAGCTTCTTTTGTCAGCTGATGAACAGTCAGGTCATAGAGGAGTCTTTCGGCTCTCTGACAAAACTGAAAATAATTCAGAACACACAACCCCCTCCCAACAGAGTGTCCAATTACCTGGTAATATCCACGGTACCTGCTTGTGTTTCTATGTCAAAAACTAAGGAGCGTGAGTGATGGATAAAGCTGTTGGAATGACACACATGTTGGAAGGGTATGTGCAATCACATGTGTACTTGGTATGTGCGCCATGTGTGAACGTCTTTGTCTCCATGTGTCTGCATGTGTAGCTGCATCTGTGATGGATAAACCTATCCCTGGAATGACATTCTTGTGGGGGAGATGGCCTGGTTGTGTGAGTGTTTATATCTGTGTCAGTTAATGTGTGTGCATGATGGATCAACCTCTCTACACAGAGGCAGAGTGACAGAAAGGAGCAGAAAATGGTGAAAATCGGAAAGTGTTCTCATGTTGTGACAAGGGTTGAGATATATTTGGGCCGATGGAGTAAAAGTGTTGCAGCCAAAACTAACGGAAGATCTTAAAGGTAGATGGCCAAAAATTAACATGGCAATGGGTAAAGACGGACTTATAGAGCTGGTTGGCATCCATGAATTGTAAATGAAAATCAATCATTGAAGAAATAATGGATACAAAAATAAAAAAAATTTTGGTAAATGCATTAACATACTAACAATAGAAAATAAGCAGTTACACAGAAAAATGCCTGACCAGTACCTTACTTAAATCCACTTAAATATACTCTAGTTCTACCTAGTTCTGACCTATCAAATTCCAAATGAAATAAACCAAAATTATCCAAAATTAGAATGTTGATAACTAGTGCTGTCAAGCAATTAAAAAACTTTGAGATTAATTAATTATGATCTGTAATTAATCAATCTAATTAATCTCTTTTTTAATCTCACCTAATTATTGCTGAGAAAAGCCCTCATTTTGAGGTGTTTTCTTTTAAATTCATTACATTATTGTGGTAGAACAAAAGTTTGATACATGTAATAAAAAGGCTTTATGGCTTTATGAAGTAATTTATTGTATTTAACAGACTTGAACAGATGCAGTCCCAGCCATTTACATTCTTCTGTTTTTGTGACTAGTCCCAAGTGGCGCCTGCAACCTTCTGCTTCGAGCGTGCGCGATTCATTAGCGTTCTTGACGCAGTGGGGTAAATATCTTCTCTCAGTCCAACTGTGTTACGGGTTAAAACAACACTTAATATACGAGTTATTTTTGATACCAATGGCTTGACCTCGGAGGCCGGGTGGAGGTGAGCTGCAGTGTGCGGTGCAGACTGGCTGCCTGCTGTTTGAGCTCTGAGACAGGAGAGCGCCCTGCTGCTATGTGAGAAGAGTAACAACGTTACATGCTTCACCCAAAAGTTTCCAATAACCTCATAAAAATTTGCTAGATTTGCTGCTAGTTGGGTTTTTTTTTTTTTTTTTTTTTTAGAAACAATCGCTAGAGGCATCTAAAAACTCGTCTAGGGCTGGACAATAATTCAATATCAATATATACCGCAGTATACTTTTTTTCAATAACGGTGATATGAGTTTTAAACACATTTCCGGTAATTCGATATACATTACAGTATTTTTTTTTTAAAGGATTCTTTTGGGCTCCAGTGGCCTTTATATGACAGTTACTTGACAAGAAAGGGGTCAGAGAGAGCAGGGAATGAATATACATTACAGTATGTAATTACAGCGTTTCACTCACTGACGTTTCACGACATTCACGAGCGCAGCCGATTCAAGCCGAACAGAAAGAGCCGCAACACATTGGCTACGTGAGTGATGACGTACACCACAGACAGGAGCCCGACAGCAGCAGTTGGCTGTGCTCAGGACGTGGTAGACAGATAAACTAGGCTAATCTCAAGGAGGCAGGTTTCATCAACAAAATGAGTGCTTCTAACGAGTTGAGCCAAGTTGAACGCATGGACAAGACTACAATGCTTTGGGCACCGACTAAGCTCCACTATTGGTAAGTTATACAGTTAAAACACACCTGAGTTTTACGTTATTTTGTGTATGGTATGAGGATTTATTACTAAAAAAATTTCTGTAACAAATACAATATGCTTCACACAAAATAGGACGTTTATATCCAAAGGCACTACTTTTTATATTATTTTTAATGTGTGCAATTTATGCTTGGTATATTTTTTAAATGCCATTTAATAAGTATATAATTAAATATCTGTTGTGGGCATTCTTGGCAGTTTTTCTGAGGCTTTTATATAGTATATATTGATATCGGAAGTATATCGTATTGACCAAAATTAAAAAATATATCGTGATATAAGTTTTGGCCATATTGTCCAGCCCTAAACCCGCCAAATATAGCAAAGTTGGCAACACTGTCGGCAACTTACCGTTCCTCCTCACCACGCCCTCCCCACCACGATGGAAGCCAGTCTTCTCATGATGAGTTCACAGCCAACCGATGTCCACTTCAGGGTGTGGTTAACCCCGGACAACTCAAGGACCAAAAGCCTGGTGAATAAAATGGGTTTAATTTAAAGGGAACTCGCATGCATAAACTGTAAAATTAAAGATTAAAAATTAGATTAACGCGATAAAAAAACATAATGCGCTAAATATGCCTGTAATTAATTGATCGCGATAATTTGACACCCCTAGTAATAACATATGTCTTCTTCCAGCACCCCTGTTGTTGCCACAACATCTGTGTCCCCCATCCTCCTATGTAGGCATGGGCCGGTATGAGATTCTGACGGTATGATAACCGTAGGCAAAAATATCGCGGTTTCACGGTATTATGATTACAGCTCTAAAATGTGTATTTTGAATGTCTGTATTTTTTTTAAACAAAGGAAAAAACTTTTTACTGAAGCATATATGGTAACTAACTAGCATGCTAAGATAAATAATCATTAGCATGCTAGTTACCATATCTTCCTCAGTTAAAAAAAGTTACTAAGGATAGAGATGAAGAAAATATAAGATAAGGTAGTTACCATATCTGCCAAAGTAACAAGCTCATTTCACTAATATCAGAAGCTAATACGCTCGTTCATTCTAAGACAGCATTAACTTTACCTTGAATTTAGCATACAACGATGGTTGCTGCTCCGAACATGCACAATCATATTCGATGTATTGCCTCCTCGGGCTGCCACTGTTCTTAAGCACGTTTTGCACGTCAGGCGACCTTCTTCTTCCAAGCCGTGACCATCTGGCTTTTTACGGTAGCCGAAGTGTTCCCAAACAGCCGACTTGGTACGCTTAGAGACGGTGGTAAAAGTTCTGGGGGCTCACCTCCTTCAGCCATCACACAGTCTGCAGCGCTGCCCGTTTTTCACTCACAACAAATGCAGGTGTGCGAGGGGCGGAAGCGGAGGGGGTGACGCTTTACGCTTCGGCTTCACACAGCATGAGGGTGAGGGATCTTTACTTTCTCCCTGGCGAGACGTCACATAAAAAAAAGCGCTTACACCGCAGGGACGGTATGATGGAAAATTATAGTGGCTTTGAAACCTTGACTTTTTCATACCGCGGTATACCTTGAAACCGGTAACCGGCCCATGCCTACTACCATGTGGACCTTTTTATTTCAACATCTCACCCAGTTTCATCTAAATGGATCCCTGTCTTTATTTCCTGAGCTCAATGAAGGTTGCCCAAAGCTGGGTTTGAACCCATTATTTTTCTCGTTAAAACCACAGCTTCTCCTAACACTTTGCCAATTCGATCAATCTCAGGCTGGTCCCCCTGAAACTTCGAAGTACCACCTGCCAAGTGAACCGGCTTTTCGTTTGTGCATCTAGGAAGCCCTCTGGCCTCTGAGCTCTACCAAGTTGGAAACAGGCCTGACTCGCTCATTGCCTGCAACCGGACAAGTCCAATATTCCTGACGTCGGCTGTGCACGGCTGCTTCTGCCAAGAGGATATTCTCTGTGCCGTTTCTACATTTTTCGTCATGGACTGGTGTAGATGGAAGAGAATCATTCCCAAGTAGGATAAACCTGGTTTATTTCTCCTGAGTCTGGGTAGAGGAGTTTAGGTCCAACGGATTAGATCCCGTTTTTCTGTTGGTTGAAATAAGTTTGTGAACTTGTAAACCACCGTTACTCATCGGCAATCAGCGTCGCCGCACGCTGGCCTTGAGTGTAGCATGTTTTGTGTGTTAAATTAGTTTTTGTTTATTGGTTGCAACCAGAAGTAGTGTGTTATACCATTCCCCGGCTTGATTATATTCATTTCCACTGTGCTTGACTTGCGTGTCTGTTTAGGCAGGTCGCGTGGCCTTCCGTGGTCCGGTTAAAATTAATCCCTTTCTTTGTCCAAGCCACCATTACTAATTGAAGCTAGCCTTCGTCTAATCACCACACCACCACAATTTCTTTGTCTCCTTTTGTGAGCCGATCACGCCAATTGATAGGAACTGAGTCAAAACTGATTGATGACAAAGGGTGGTGTACGTTAAACCTCCCCTCATTCGCTCAGCGTCTCTCTCTCTCGCACACACACACGCCGTGGCCCCTCCCGTCAACGTTAACTGTTTTTAATCTTTATTGCATGCTTTGGAATTAATGGAAATTATTGATGAAATGTTTGGCTGTAAGGTTGATCTATTTTCTTTAATAAATTCCCCTTTGGTTTAAAGAGAAAGTTCCTGTTTTTCATCACTGTGTGTACAGTTTATTGATGCCCCAGCGGAAGAGCTCAACTTTTCAGAAGAGACTGGCTGTCTGGTTTTAAAAGTATCTCTAATTATAGATTTGTGCCCCGATTATCTTTAATAAACTGATTAAACTCGAACTTCATCAATAATTATATTAATATAAATTTATTGATTATAATTATTGATGCTCAGATAAACCAGACATTTATAGCTTACACTGAGTAAACCCCAACACTAATTTCTGTCTGGAATCTGGCTTGGACGCCTTGGGTCTTAAGGGAGCGTTCTATAAACCCTAAACGAAAAGATCAAAGACGATCTAGCAACTAGAGACAAACCCGACAGTCTTAACCAATTGCTTATTCTCGCCATAAGACTTGATATTCACTCCAGAGAAAGATATAAATCCAGGCCCTCCATTTCAACCCATCGACCCAATTCAGATTCAACTCTCTCAGTCAAAGCTACACCTCGATCCCGAGCAGATTCCCCGGAACTAATGCAGTTAGGAAGAACTCGCTTAACCCCAGAGGATAGACAGAGACGCATGTCCTCGGGCTGTTGTTTGTATTGGGGCCAACCCCGACATTTCATCGCTCAGTGTCCCATTCGGCCAAAAGACCCCGCCCGTCAGTAATTTTAGGGGTACTGACGGGCGAGATCAAAGACAGTCTGAGGATGATTGTGTCATCCTCAATCCATGTTAAAACCTAAAATCCCTATCAATGTCCTCATTAGTCGATTCTGGTTTGGTAAGAAAGTGCTCCATCCTGGCTTCCAAGCTTGAACCCCCTATTCGTGTTACTGCTCTCGGCAGTAGTATTATAACCACCATTACTCATCAGACTGAACCATTTTCCTTAGTTTTCTTGGGTAACCATCATGAATTCATTTAGTTTTTTGTTTTTCCCACTCAAGAGACCCCCATTGTCCTTGGTTATCCCTGGCTCTCCCTCCATAACCCTCAGATTGATTGGACCAATCATCGTTTCAATTCTTAGAGTTTTTTTGTCTTAAAACTTGCCTCTGATCAGCTCTGCCTCCTAGTCAACTCGGGGACCAGGAACCCAGTCACCCTCCCGATTTGACTAACGTTCCTTCCGATTATCACAATCTCCAACAAGTTTTCAGTAAGGATCTAGCCCTGTCATTGCCACCTCACCGTCCATTTGACTGTTGCATCAATTTCCTGCCCTCTCCCTTCAGGTCGTCTTTTCAGTTTGTCCAGTAAAGAACGAGAAGCTATGGAGAAATACATTCAAGACTCTTTTAAAGCAGGAATCATTCGCCCTTCATCATCACCCCTTGGTGCCGGTTTCTTTCTTTGTCCAAAAACAAGACAAGACTCTTCGTCCCTGCATAGACTACAGAGGTCTCAACGAAATCACAATAAAGAACAAATACTCCCTTCCTCTCCTTTCTTCTGCATTCCAACTCATCTCCAAAACTACCATCTTCTCTAAACTCGACCTAAGAAACGCATACCACTTAGTCAAAATATGCCCTGGAGATAAGTGAAAAACCGCTTTCTTTTTTTTTTTTTTTTTTTTTTACGTGTCCTGTTTGGCAGTGTGGAGCTCAGATGTGGTGTCTGAGTACCAAGTAGAAGCCCAACAGATTTACTTTCACAAGCGGAGCAGTACAGCTTTTGCTATAGTACTCCACTTGATATATGTGTGAAAAATCTTTATTATGAATTGTTGGGGTTTTTATTTCCTGATGTTATGGACACGGACACGGAAAATTAAGGAGAAGAAAGAAGGAAGATGAAGAAGAGAGGTAGTAAACAAAAAGTCAAGAGAGAGGGTGAGTTGAAAATACAAGAGAGGAAGGGGAACAAAGAAAACACAGGAAGACATTGAAGTCTGCCTCCATACCCACAGGACGGCAGAGAGAGGGGGAAAAACAAAACAAAACACGAAAAAGGAACATCGACAAAACCAACCAAACATTGTGAACTAAGAATAACACAACCATGTCACACAAAAATAGATATAAAAATACAACAACAATGTCACAGAAAAACTCATGGTACCGATTAATCAAGCTCTAGTAATGATAACCTCAGCCCAAGAATATTTCCTTAAACACTAGAGACCCCACATCTATGTGTGTGTGTTAGCATGCTGGTGCTTATAAGGTTTCTCCATAAGAGTGTTCGATAGTTGGTGTGAGCAGACATCAATCCGTCTCCCAGGAATCGATGCAGACATGGGCCCCGGCGGCAACCGGCCGCGCCGGGGCGGGCCGGTCAACGGACCGGTCAACGGACCGGTCAACGGACCGGTCAACGGACCGGGGGAGCCGGGGCCCAGGGGCACCCCACCCCCCAGCAGGGACCCGACAAGGAACCGGCCGACGAGGGGCCCCGGCACTACCGCCGGCTGCCACGCGCTGCCTCCACCCTAGGCTAATCCCCACCGCCAACATCCCAGCGCCCCACCGATAGCCGCAGGGGATTGACAGCATCCCCAGGCCGGGCTCAGCCAGCATCTGGACACCAAGTTGTACCAGCTCCCGGGTCCTGATCCCGCGCAACGCAGGGCGCCGAGACTAGGCCTCCAACGAGGGCCAGGGCCGGTCCAAACCGCCAATGAACCGGCCACGCACGGTGCGCACAGAACAGGTGATCAAACGAGCAGAGACGCCGGATCCGCATCCCGCCGAGCCACCGAGCAGGCACCACCCAACAATCCCAAACCTGGCACCTCTAAAAGAGGTGCCCCAACCAACCAAAGGAAGATATCGGCCCAGCGCATCGGCCGACCAACACACCGGCCCTCCGAGGCCCGGCCAGGCACGCCCCAGGTCCGAACCTGATTGACCACCGATGCACCGGCAGGCAGGGGCCCCCGTCAACGGAGGGGAAATAGGCGCCCCATTAAGTGTAAGGCCTGAGGTGCGCCAGGCGAGGGGGCAGACCAAGATCCAACCTGACAGGTAGACAAAGACATACAGACACAGTCATAAGTTCCCTCCCTCTTAAACCCATACATTCTCACTGACTCACCAAGACACCCACAAAAATGACGCTGTACCCTCACTCACACACCCCATGCACACTTTATGCTTCCAGGTCCAGGTACCGATGCCCCAGTAGAGCCACCAGCCCCCGGATCAGGGAGGTGGACCCCCTACCTTATCCCATTTAATACATTAATTACACAATATGGAATTGATAAAAACAAATTCTTAGAATATCAACAAATTAAATCTATTATTAAAGGTAAATTTAGGCTCAATACAGCTGAATTACAAATTCCAGCAAGAGTTTTAGATTTTCTTAATCTCAACCCCCCCAAATTGCTGTCTAAAATATACAAAACTTTATCTACATTAGATGAATCAATAGCCATCCATATTTCAAAATGGGAGGTGGATTTATCAGCCAGCTTTGACCAAAACGTTTGGTCTCAGATATGTTTAAGAGCCTTTAAAATAACAAAAAATCCTCATTTGCAATTAATACAAAACAAAATCCTTCATAGAGTACACTATACAGGTCAACGAATGTTTAGAATGGGTTTTACATCGTCTAATACCTGCTTACAATGCACGAGCAATATACCAGATACTTATATTCATGCGCTTTGGTTATGTCCACCTGTTAAGAAATTTTGGTGCCAGATATGTGAGGACTTATCAAAGTGTCTGAAATGTAACATCCCACCATCTCCCTCAATTTGCCTGTTAGGAAATTTAAATGATGTCACCATGGACACAAAGTCAGTTCTAATGGTTCACATTGCCTTATGCATCGCTAAGAAAACTATCCTCCTGAACTGGAAAAAAAAAGCTCTTAATATTAATCAGTATAGAAATCTCTTGTTGGACCATATTGGTCTTGAGACGGCCTCTGGCTCCATATCTGATCAATCTCTCTGGGCTCCTTTGATCGCTCCATTACCTAGTGGGGGTGGGGGGCACTAGGTTTTGTCGTTTGGGACACAGTTGCTTATGTGGGGGTTTTGGGGTTGGAGGCGTCTGGGGGGGACCCCGGGGGGTGGGATCACTGGGCGGATGGGGCGCTGGACGTCGTGGCCGGCCTGGGATTGGGCTTTGGGTGGTGACTCCTGATGGCTGCATGAGGTGCCTTGGGGGGGTTGCACTGGCGGACATGGGTTACTGGCCTGGTGGCCGTGCTGCGCCTGGGTAGGGTCTGGGGTGGGCCTGGGGATTCGGATCAGTCCTTTTTTGCACTGGACTTGGCTCCTGGGTCTTGGTCTTTGTGTGGGGCGCTGGGGTTGGGCATTTGGCCGGGTTCGGTCGGACTTGCGGGTGGACTGGCCGGGTGGTGGGCGTGCAGGGCAGGTGGGTGGGGCGCTGGGTTTGGTCTCCTGCCGGGCCGTTGAGCAACAGTGGTCGCTCCAAAAAGAATGAGGCTGGTGGATGTCGGACTGGTGGGTCGGCCGCCCGTTCATCGGTTTGCGGGATGCGGGGGTTGTTGGAACTCAACCTGGGTGTCTAGTGTCTTTTGTGTTTTGAGAGTAGAGCGAATGTCAGGGTGGGTTTAGTTCCCCTTCTGGGATCGGGCTGGGGGGACTGCCTTGGGGTCCGTGGGGCTTTGTGGTGCTGTGGCCGTGGGCCCTGGGTCGAACGTGCCATGGCCTCCCTCCCCTGGTGGATCCCGGTGAACAGCGGTGCCTATTGGGGTCAGTGGGGGAGCTGGCTCCCTGGGAAGACATTTGTCTCCCAGTCCTTCCCCCCCCATCCCTGGACACCTCTGTCCACCCGCTCCATCACTTTACGACTCATATAGGGTCTTGGGGCATGGGCACATCACTGGGGTGCGAGGAGGGGCTTCCCTCCTGGGTCCCAATTTGGGCTCGGGGTGGGGGTTGGGGGATGTGTGGCTGCCTTCCCCACATCCCACCCCTCTGTTTTAAATGCACATTATAACAACACCCATCAACACCATACTCGAGCGGGAGGATGGAGGCTAGGGGTCTTTTCACACCCCTGTTTGCTATGGGCCATCAGGGGTTGGGGTCCGGAGGAGGACAGGCGGTCTGGTCGGGGTCCTGGGCTGTCGGGCTGCTTTGCCACTGTGGGGCCCTTGGCGGTCTGCTTGTCTCCGTCCTAAAAAAAACGCTTTCAAGACCCACATTGGCCATTATGAATACCTTGTCATGTCCTTCGGTTTAACCAATGTCCCTGCTGTCTTCCAAAATCTCGTCAACGGCATGCTCAAAGACTTTCTTTACAAATTCATCTTTGTATATCTAGACGACATTGTCATTTACTCCAACAGCCTTAAGGAGCACAAGTTCCATGTCCATTTGGTTCTTCAGAGACTGTTGCAGAAATGTCTGTATGTAAAGGCTGAAAAATGTGATTTCCATGTCCCATCTATAACCTTTCTTGGCTTTATTTTTGAGGGTGGACAGGTCAAAGCGGATCCAGCCAAGACGCAAGCAGTCAAAGATTGGTCAACCCCCAACTCCAGGAAACAGATTTAGCGTTTCCTGGGGTTCGGTAATTTCTTCCGGAGGTTCATCAAAGATTTCAGGACCATTCCCGGCCCCCTGACTGCTATCACCTCCACCAAGAGACCCTTCCGGTAGACCCCGGAGGCTGACAAAGCATTCACAAAACTTAAGAAACGATTCATCCAAGCACCCTATCTTATCCATCCAGATCCATCATCCCAGTTCATCCTTGAAGTTGACCCCATCCTCTCTGAACGTTCCAACCTAGACCATAAACTTCACCCGTGCGCCTTCTTTTCCAAAAGATTTTGTCCTGCTGAGAGAAACTACGACATCAGGAGCTTCTCGCTATTGAATTCGCCTTGGAGGAATGGTAGCCTTGGCTAGAGTGAATGGAGCTCCCGGTAACCGTTTGTACAGATCATAAAAACCTTTCTTACCTGCAATCTGCCAAAAGACTCAACCCACACCAGTAATGATGGTCGCTTTTCTTCTCCAGGTTCAACCTTTCCATCTCCTACCATCCTGGATCCAAGAATCTAAAGCCTGACGCCCTCTCCAGACAACATCACCCCGATAACCCTTCAGAACAGACCACCACTGTTCTCCCACCCACATTTTTTGTTGGGTCCCTCATCTGGGATCTTGAGAACTCCATCAAATGAGCCCAGTTGTCCGAGCCAAACCCAGGTGGGGTCTGCCTAGATGTCTTTTTGTACCTACAGCACTTAGAGCACGGACCATACATTGGGGACACACATCCAAATTTTCCTATCATCCTGGCATCAGCCGACCCATAAGTCTCCTCCGTCTATACTTCTGGTGGCCCTCCCTTAACAAAGATGTCATGGAGTACGTTTCTGCCTGTCCCACCTGTAACAAGAACAAGACCTTCCATAAGCCACCTTCCGGTCTCCTCCAACCGCTCTCCGTCCTCGCATGACTCTGCTCACACATTGCTCTCAATTTTGTCATGGGTCTTCCTCTTTCTAAAGGCAAAAGAGTCATCTTAACCATAATTGACCGTTTCTCTAAAGCCTGTCAACTCATCGCCCCTACCAAACTTCCATCTTCAGCTGAGATTACTCATCCGGCACATTTTCTGTCTTCATGGCATCCTCTTTGAAATAATCTCCGACCGCGGCCCCCAGTTCATCTCTCAGGTTTCGAGAAATTTCTGCTCTGCTCTGGGGGCCAAAGCAAGACTCTCAACAGGTTTCTTTCCCCAAAATAATGGTTAATGCGAACGCTTAAATCAAGAGATTGAGAACACCCTCCGTTGCCTATGCAATTGCAATCCTACCTCCTGGAGTTCACACCTTCCCTGGATTTAATACTCCCATAACTCACATATTTCTTTAGCTACTGGACTATCCCCCTTCGAAGTATCGCTTGGCTACCAGCCTCCTCTGCTCCCATCCTCATTCCCTGACTCTGTTGCCCCTCAATCCGTGCTCACTCCAATCCATCTGTCAAATCTGGAATCAAACTAAATCTGCTTTGCAATGTACCTCCTCCCAAAATAGGTATATTGCCGACTGTAAACCCCAACCAGCTCCATCCTATACCCTAGGCCAACAAGTATGGTTATCATCCAGAGACTTCCCTCTCAAGTCATCGTCCAAAAAATTTGAATCTACATTTCCATTATCAGTCCATTTACTGTTCGACTTAAACTTCCATCCCACCTTCGAGTCCACCCAGTTTTTCATGTTTCCCAAATTAAACCCGTTCTTACCAGTTCCATGTGACCGCCTGTCGAACCCCTTCCACCCACCCGGGTTATTGATGGTCATCCTGCCTACACAGTCCGTCGCATCCTTGGGACCGTGGTCGCCAGTTCTTAGTTGACTGGAAAAGATACTGTCCCAAGGAATGCAAATGGGTAACTAGTTCCTTTATTCTTGATCCACAGCTCATCGGCAACTTGAAGC
This sequence comes from Valencia hispanica, assembly GCA_963556495.2. NCBI lineage: Eukaryota > Metazoa > Chordata > Actinopteri > Cyprinodontiformes > Valenciidae > Valencia > Valencia hispanica. Next base: position 8,635,316 of record OY747712.1, on the reverse strand, counting down.
CTCCTCCACTCCTACCTCGGGTCATCTGCCAAGTGGCATCAATTGAGGAGGAGGTACTGTTCGGTGGTTGTGTGCTGGGTTGTGTCTTTTGTTCTGCCTACCTATCTCTGCAGTGTGAGGCCGGCAGTTGCTCCTCCTGGTGTTTCCAATCAGACCTCTTTATTCTCACTACTCTTAAAGGGAGCGGATCCATGAGGCTCACTCCAGATCGTTCACACTCCTATGCGTGTTACACAACCAAACTTACTCCTGCATCTAGTGCTTAGTATCTTTCTTGAAGTTAGACATTATTTTAACTACCTTCTTGTTCTCCTTTGCAGATCCAAACCTGGATTCCTTGTTCCTTGTTCCTGGAATCTACAAACAAGCAATCTTTTCTCTTCCTTGCATTTCCCTGGTCAGCCTCCACACCGTTCCCCATCAAAAGATTCCTCACGACACCCACCATCATCACTCCAGCAATCTGCCTGTCCACCCTCCAACGCTTCCACCTGTAAGCAAGGAACAAAGCTACCACACTTACCTTATCATCATCTTCCTCTGGATCCCACCAGCACTCCTCCAGACTCCATCCCCTGCAAGAAAGGCACACCGGATCATCAATCCATCAGGTCACCTGTTCCCATCCAGTCTCAGCACACAGATTTCCACTTACTTCCTCCTACAAGTAACTGTATGCCGAACCCCAAGTAAGGCCACCTCAAACTCGTTCATTCACTCAGACCTTAACATTTCCCGCAACCTAGATAATAACCTGCCTGCTTTTTCTCCAGCCCCTTCCCGCCCCCCGGGTTCCCAGTTCCAGTGTCCTTATCTTTCCATTGAGCACCCAAAACTTCAATAAACATCACAAAACTTTCTTCTGTTTGCTGTCTGGATTTGCTGCCTGACCTAGAGTCAATCAAAACTCATTATGACACCTCTGTTTTTTTAACAAGATATGATATTGAAATCCCATTCTAAACAGGTTTCTAGGATTTCCTTCTTTCACCTCTGGAATATTGTTAAAATTAGAAACATCCTGTCCAGGAGTGATGCTGAAAAATAAGTCAATGCATTTGTTATTTAAAAGCTGGACTACTGTTACTCTTTACTATCAGGAAGTCCACAAAATGTAATTAAAAGCATTCAGTTGATCCAAACTGCGGCAGCAAGTTCTGATTAATATTAAAAAGAGTGATCATGGGGTTACGCGTGGCGTGGTGGTTAGTGCAGGTGCCCCATGTGCAAAGGCCTTGGTCCTCCGCCCTGAGCCCTGCTTTCTGAACAGATGCTGCCGTGTGGAGCGAACCGCTAACAAGCTACTGATACCGCAGAACCACGTCCAGACTGGAGCATTACCCCACCGCGACAAACCCTGTGACAATGCTATCTTGAACCTGCAGAGAAGGTACTGTGTCAGTGAAATGAGGTGCAGCTGATCGCTGTTTAGCAAGCCGGAGATGATTTCATTTATTGTTTGGGTACAAACAGGCCGGTCGGCCTGAAGGTTTAAACTGTGATTTTCGAGCTTTCCGATGGAAAGTCGTTTTATATCCTACAACCTGAGTTACTCAATCCGACAGTTTCCTTTGTTTGATGTTTAATAAATGATCCAGAGCGACTTTAAGGAGCGCCACGTGAGTTAGCTGTAAGCTACATGCTATAGCAAACCACGTGGGCCCGCCATTGACGGCTTTTTATTCATGAACAATAAAGACTGCCATTAATGATATTCAAAATAGAGATCGACTTTAAAACAGATACTTTCAACACCAAACTAATTCTTTAAGTCATTTTTGAGACCACGTTCTTGGTAAGTTAAAGTACTAAATTTGATCGACATAATTGGTACAGCCATTAACGTCAACATAAAGTCCAAATATTAAGTTAGATCAATCACTGCGGTGACCGATCCATAAAATAGAATCAATTATCTAAAGGTTATTGATTTCTAATTCAGCAAATGGTTTAATGAAACATTGCTTCTTCCGAATAATTTTTTTCTTCACTTCTGCTTTGCATTGTGAATTAGTGGTTTGAAAACAAACCAGAATGTGCTGATTAGTCTTAAACTAACCACAATTAGTTTAAGACTAATTTAGCTTCATTCCCAACACTGTTCAATACAAGCCTTGGTCTTTGAGCAAACATATTTATTCTGAACTGTGACATCATTATCAATTTATTGTTTATTGTTTCTATTTCTGTGCATATTTATCACTTTTACTGTTTTACTTCTGAGTGTTAGTTTTACTATAGTTATTCTTTTCTTAATGGTTTAGTTGTGTGCTACTAGTTTGGTGAGTTGGTTGTAGAAATTAACATGTTGCTCAAAACGTATCGTTAGTGCAGTAAGAAAGCAAACCGCAATTTTGGTACCAAATCAAACTGAGTCACTATCAGGTGTAAAAACGACCTGTGATATCCATTGCTTCACATTAATATATATATATTACACCTCTTGAGCTCCTCAAATAATTCAGAAGGTGATGTCTAAATCCATTGACAAAATATAACAGGACACATAACTGACTGTAAAGCAAACCAGATGCTGGTAAAGTGAAGGTATACCTGTGGAGGAAGATTTACATGCTTACACTCCTCCATGGAGTAAAAAACAAGTATTCCCTTTGTTTCACTTTAGGAGGTGTAAAACATATTAAAGGTGGCCCTCTTGACGACAGTTGCTGTCATTAGCTCATCATCTGGAGGGTGTGGCTTCTGGTTAGGGACAAACATGGAACATTTTGGGACAATTAGGTGGTGAAGGAGGTATAAAATAGACTAGAGGAGCAAATGAGGACTGAAAACATGAAAAAAACAGAAAGACATACATTTATATGTTCTTTCTGTGGGTGTGAGACCCAAGAACATTGCTCATTAGCCCTCATTGAAGTCATGGAGTGATCACATACTGCTGCATTAGCCTTACAGAGTCATTGGGCGTAGGCGGACAATTTAGAAATTCATGATTAGTCATGGATTGATGTGTCCTCTGAAGGACGAAAATAACTATTTTTTGCCAAATGCCAATTTCAGACCTCTTTAAAATAAGTGAAAATGTTTGATGTCTGTGCAGGTGGGTGGACAGGCCAAAGACATCAAGATGGATCAAATATTCAACAAAGGCATAAAGGGGATAGGAAAGAAAGAGGACAAATGGGAGTTGATGTTACTGTGGCATGTGCAAATTAAAGTGTTAATTTGAAGCAGCTTTGTTTCCGTTTTTCCATGTTGTCTTGCTGTTCAATGCCTTCCAGATTTGCTTTTAGTAGCAATTGTCATTTCCATTTATTCAATTCAACAGTCCAAAAACCAAAGATATGGGAGATCCTAATTTATCCATAACTGGAGGTGCCAAAATGAAATTTAAGCTGATAAATTCTCCTGAGTTTAACTTTTTTACAAAAATAAACAGTATTTGACAAACCTCTACAAATTTATTACATGAAAAATATTATTATTTACTGTAAAGCTTGGTTTTCCCTCTGGCACACATATTACTTTGTGGACAAAACCCTAAATGATCTGGGAGAAGGAACCAAGAGTCCTGTTCAGTTTGTTTTTGTTTTTTCTACTAAAAGGTGCCTCTCAGTATTTCTCAGAAAAAAAGATGACAGCTTTTCATCTACGGCTAGCCTTGTAATTATGGGGGAAGTAAATGATAGCAATGCTGCTGCTATGCACATAAAAATTTCAGCAATGCAGGTATCATAAAAGCAGGATGTTTTTTTTAGTTTTTTTAACCAAGGTTGCTTCATTTATGAGCAACAAAATCAATTAAACTATTTTGTTTTTCTGAACCACATTTATGCAACCTTTTTACTTTTTCTGTGTTAGCGTGAGCATGCAGGAGTGTGTGTCAGTGTTGGTGGGTGTACACTAAGCATGTCTGCACAGGAATAAATTCTTCTAAAAATGAAGCTTACTACAGTGCATACCTTCTCATGCAGATCCGTTTGTATCTGCGTGTATCTGCTTGTTTTTTTTGTTTTTTTTTTCCTGTGGCTCAATGTGCTCTTTAAACGGCTTCCAGGCAATTTGAAACAGAACACACACCTGTAATGCAAACCCAACACAAACAGATCTTTATCGTTTTCTGAAAATTCTGTTACACATGTAAAAAAAAAATTGCTTGAAACTGTAACATGTAGCATTTTGTTCAGTCTTGGCAGCAGGAATTAATATAGAGGCTCGCAGGACCCAACTTTTATTTTGATAGTCCACCTTTGCTTATCAGCATTATAATTTGCATATTAGCAAAAATATTTAGCTTGGAGCTAAATATTTAGTTACAAATTAAATATTTAGCTAAAAATTGGATATTTATAAATCAATGAATGACATGTTGAAAAAGTGACTTTGAAAAATGAACCCTGATCTTTTTTCTCTTGTGACAGCCTAATATAACCCAAATTTTGGCCTTTGATTTTTTACTGTGTTCCTTTACAAACAGCACCCCGTAAATTGGGATTTTTTTATTAAGGTTCTGAGAAGTTATTCTCATGAATATTTCCCTTACTTCTAGAAAGATGTTATGTCAGTGTGAGCTTTTTAAATAAGTATTAGAAGTAAATTCATGCAGGAGAAGGCCACCAAGATAGCCAGATGTACACCATTTATTTTAGCTCACTTATATCAATACCAACTGAAAACATTTAGATTAGTTGTATATGTTGTTATATTAGTAGATATTAAACGTTAATAATTTCACAAGAGATTGTTGGTAAATTTTGGTGCTGTTTTGTTAAGTCTATGTTCCTGTGGGAAATGATGGTGGTTGAATCGGTCAACTGCATCAGTCCGCCAGATTAGCTGTGACTTGTCAGTCCTCTCTGGCTTCGCCTAGAATGGAGGAAAACTTCAGATTCTGTAAGTGTGCACCAGCATTGAAGATGGTATGTTCATATGCTTTCCAGGTCTTGTAGTTGCTTGGAAAGGATCCTGGTGGACTCACAGGATCATCTACCACCAAATCCTCTGATGAGGCAGTGATACAGCTTACATCTGAGTAGCTTGTTTGCTTTCCGACACTTTGAGAATGTATTTACTCTCCCAACAACTTCTTTTTGAGAACATCTTTCTGCAAATGGTAAGTAATGTGTGTAAATAATAATCTCACAGAACCAAATTGGAAAAAAAGAAAAAAAATCACAATTAGACTTTTAAGTTAGTGAAGATAACGTGAAAAGTTGATTCAGCTTCTTTTTGATAAAATAAGCACAATTTACAAATAGGTGATCCTTGCAAGTTAATGCCATTAAAAACCAATTATTTAGGTAATGTACTGCAACACGACTTTTGTAGTAATTTTGTATCTCAACCTGTGACTGCTGGAATAGCTTCCAACATTACTTGCTATAGTTATTTATGTGTTATTATTAATACGACTAGTTAAAAAAAACTTTCTGTATAACAACATATTACATTTTCCTTAACAGATGGCTGTCCATATATTTGCCATAACCTTATGGTTGGAAGAGATTTGGAGTCCTTATTAATAGCAGAAAATCACAGGACAGCTTGGACACCTTTCTGGTATGCCAGAAATATGACACACAATCATTATCGTTGACAGCTGCTGACAATTTAGAGTCAGCATTTTTTTTACTAACAAGTAATTGGGACGATGAAGGACACCTGGAGGGCCAGCTATGTATGTCAACGTACAACTTTAAGACTCGTTCTTTTACCCGAAGGTGTTCTGTCTGTTTTAGCCTCATGTTGACACCAGGCACCATTGTTCTGTTTAACCCTGAGGGAGACGCTGCTGGGCAGAACAGTTTCTGGAACATCTGTGCTGTGAGATGAATCATAACATATTCTCACCAAATATACATTGTTTTGTAGAAGTACTCATGTCATTGGAACTTTTTCACACATTGTCACTTTAAAACCCCAAAACCTCAGTTTTTGTGATAGATCACAGAAAAAACGCTTAGTCTTCACATTTTTTACAAATAAAAATATCCTGCATTTGTCATCAAATTCCATATTTGTAATTTAGCATCTTTATAAATCCAACTTTTCTGTGAAGGCCTCGGAGGTGTTTTAGAAACTATACATGAGCAAGCAGCATCACCAGACAAGTCATGGAGAAAGCTGCAACGAAGCAGGGCTTGGGTATAAAACAATGTCCCAATCTTTGAACATCTCCCAGAGCACTGTTTGATCCATCATCTGAAAAAGAATGCTAAATGCTTGCTCAGTATGAGGGATTGCTGAAGGATTGCTGTGGTTGGAAAGTCTGCATCAACGGGGCCCAACCTCACGCCAATGAGTGACGCAATCTGCTGGGATTCCTTAAATAGGAAACTTTTTAACTGACTGGAATGTTTGTATAAATGTATTGGAATTACTTCTTGTTAAGTGCCTTGAGATGACATCTGTTGTGAATTGGCGCTATATAAATAAACTGAATTGAATTGAATATTGTACTTTAAACCAGCCAGGAAATTATTGTCTACCTAAAGTGACAGGCCAGGGAAGGAGAACATGATGCAGAAAAAACAACCAAGAAACTCATTATAAATCTGGAGGATCTGTTGAGATCCATGAAATATAATAATTTCACTAATCAACCTTCTCAAATTCAGGCTCCAAGTTTTAATCATACTTTGTTGGGTTGTTATTTATTTCAGCTTGTAAACGCACATTCACTCAAGGAGCAATGGCCAACTGAAAGCGAGTTTTGAGTGAGCTGGAAAGCTTTTTACTAGAAGTTCACCTCATAGAATACTATAAAAACGCATGGAAACAAACAAAAACAGCGCTCTGTTTTGTTGTTCTCTACACCTCCTGTTGTTCAAAATCACCAAAAGACCATATTAGATGAACTGGCCTTGCAAGATAAAGCATCTAGTGCTCTAAAGCTGCAATGACTACTTGTTAGATCAACAATAGAGCACCGCTCTGGTGAAATGATCTTGGGCTAAAGTTGAGCTGACCACTTACAGGCGTGCGCTCTCGATTTTGTTCGACAGATAGTTTGAAAATTGGGCTCTACTCCATGCGTCCTTGTGCAGGTCACGGAGAGACCTTGAGTCGACGGATAATGGCGTTGCGTTTATTTGTTCCGATGTAGACGGAGAAGTATAAACTAGGCTCATTAAAACTTTATCATCACTCCACCATGCCCTTGACTTATCCCTGCTCACATTTGGGTCTTAAATAGTATACATTATTTAGATTCTTTTATTTAAGACAGAAAAGGAGCAGTTACTTCTATGGCTTCAAACGTATCCATTCATCCATTAACTTCTGCCTAATCCAGGGTCGGTCTTGGGGTCAGCAGGCTAAGCAGAGAAGCCAAGACATATTTCTTTCCAGTCGATTGACTGGGAAACTTCCAGTGTGTTCCCAGGTCAGCAGAGAAACAGAGTCTCTCTAGCATGTCCTGGGTTTTCCTCTGTGTCTCGTCCCAGTGGAAGATGCTTGGAACACCTCTCCAGAGAGGCGTCCAACTGGCATCCTAACCAGATGTCTGAGCTACCTCAACTCACTCCTCTGAATGTAGAGGAGCAGCGGCTCTACTCTGATCCCCTTCCAGATGACCGAGCTTCTAACCCTATCTGTAAGGGAGAGGCCAGACACCGTGTGGAGGAAACTCATTTCAGACGCCTGTACCTGGGATCTTGTTCTTTTGATCACTACCTAGAGCTCCTGACCATACATGAGGGTAGGGACATAGATCAACCAGTAAATCAAAAGCTTTGCCTTTGGGCCAGGCCAGCACACTGCAGACACCACACTAAAACAAAAGTAAAAAAAACAAAAACTTGAGCAACACAGATACATGGTTATTTTTGTTATCTGTGGTTCATGTGATTTTGAGACATAGATTAATGCAAACACTAAAACACTTAAAGCTAAATATAGCAGTAATTCTTAAGTATACATATCTGTTGCTCAAAATGTTATTCCTCTTTGCTGTTGTAGTTTCCAGTAACATATCAGACCTTGAAGTCTCAGATTTGACTTGGGTTAAATTTCTAAGCTAAAGTAATATGCTGAGAGATTTAGAAATGTAAAATGAGGACATGAGGAATGCTTCACTATGGGTTAGGGTTAGGGGTACGTTTGTAGACATTCTTAGTAAGACAATGGTCTTGTATAATCTCAGCAATCAGGTCATATAAATTCATATCAATCACATAAAGCCTAGCGTTAATGAGCTTTCTTAAGCTAGCTACCTAGCAGACTATTGTTATGTCAACTGATGGGACATTAATTTAACACATTACCCTGCCGTACATTAACAATGCTGGTCTCCAATTATGTTTCCCTTGTCAAAGACAATTGATGCCAGATGAGGCTTCTCCCTCTTTGTTTGAGACTCAGTGCCTCTAAATTCTGTTTATTTTCATGTAATTCTACTTTGAAATTGTGTATATAGCCCTCCCAGGGAAAATACCAACTTTTCTGAAAGCTCCTTAAAGATATTAACTGTTGTTGCCTCCAAAAGTTGTCAACAGCCTCTTTAAGAATTGTTTTGGAACTGACCCTGTAAACATACAGTTGGTGGCGACAGCTTGTTTGAGTTAGCAACAGTAACTAATAGGGGTGAGGGTTTGCAGTGCTGGGCCACAGGTCAATTGGCCTGTTTTTGCTTTTTAATCCATACAGCCAGAAAAAAACAATAAAGTAGTAGGTATAGCATTAGTTTTGAACTCAAAGCATTGGTAACGTTTAATACCAGCAGCCAGCCCGTGCCTACATGCAGTGTAGTGTGTCTGGACAAACTAGATTTGATAAGTGATTCTTTTTTTTTGGGAAATGCTGTGGAAATAAACTTAAAAATATGAAGTCATTTGAAAAAGAAAACTGGCTATTAAAACACCATGTAACATACAATTTTACTCTAAATTAGTTAGGGTGAAGCAAGCACTTCACTTTAAAATGGTTTTAGCTCCAAAGATACCCCGTCTATGATAATTAGCTTGCTCACCTTGTGGCTGATCTAGGCCGATAATTTATTTCCAAGAGATTTCATGATAAAAATTCAGGATAATTCAAGGACTTGCTGTTACTCACAGACTAAACCTGTAGCTTCAGTTGTGGCTATACATGTATGCTAGAAACAGAAATCTATTATAGAATAACAAATATAATGACTGGCATATCAGTCATACACGGAAGGATGCAGGTTTAGTGTTGACACTAGTTTTTTATTATTATATGAGAGTAGATGATATATAAACATTTTAGCTAGGGATGGGTTTCCAACATAAAAAGGAAACACCGGTCGAATTGATACCATCATTTTGATTTACAACTGTAAACAGAACAAATGCTAAACATGTGCACAAAAGTCTCTGTCTACCAAAACAATAAATCTAAGTTGCATCCTGTCAGCCAAAGCTCTTTGTTTTCTCCTATTTCTCCACATCACGTTACGCTCCCACCCTTTAAGTGGTTAACAGCCATCTAGCTGACTCTTAAATGGCCCGGATTGCCATTACTAAGGTTTTCTAGAGCCATCCCTTACCCTCTTAATGACAGCTGCTTCCTCCATTAATTCTCAATCAATAATGCAAAAAAAAACAAAAAAACACTCAGAGCGAAGTCCATCCTGCCACAGCTTTATTTTTAATGCTTTTCGGAAGCTAATGAGTCAGGCTAATTGGTCTGTCATCTTCGCCACTCAGGAGTTTGTCAGAGGAAGTGGGTCCTTTTCTTACTACTTTAAAGAGCAGTACAGAGCAACTGGTTCCCTCAAAGTGACCTGCACAACTTCTGTCACGAAAAGAAAGTCTTAATTTGTCTCGATGTGTTTTTATTGCAATATTTTGTCATATATCTTTATGTAATTATTTCTGTAGACAATGGTTTTAAGTTAACAACACAATGCACCGATTGCATTCAGTTTTAGAGTAAGGGTAACTATTTTCATGATCAAAGATCATTTTTAGATATTCATTTTATATTGATCTGGACTGACTACTATTGGCAATATAAGCAGATACGTTCTGACCATATTGTTCACCAAGACCCTAGAGAAACATGCTAACAAATGTGTATAAAACAAATTTAATGCAAAGTTAAAATAAAAAGTTTGTTCTAGTAATTCTAACTATGGCTGTTTCTCAATGTCAAGGCGCCTCGCCTACCAAGGCAATGCCTCGGTAGGCGAGGCACCTTGTTTACGAGGACACTGTCCTTCCTTGGTTGAAGAAAACTGTTAAATGGAACAGACTTACATCACGTGACCGCGGCTGCCTAGGGCCCGTCTTTTGCTTACGCGCTCTGTTTACGTCCCGCCTATCGTTATATTTTATACGTATAAGTTTCAATATAGATGTATAACGAGAGTTTAACTTTTTTAATTGTGTATATATTGGTTAAATCAAATGTGAAAGCGAGTTAGTACCTGCTAGCAACCGAAGCTGCAACTTCGAAAATACCGCGATGTATTCTGGGAAATTTTTGACCGAGGGAAGGCATCAAGGAACCTCCCATGTATCCTCGGTCAGTTAGCTAAAGGGCAGACAAACGGAGGACAGACGCCTCGGTAGTATATGAACATTGGAACATGCCTTGGCGGTCCCTGATGACGTGTCTCCTAGGCAACCGGGGCGGGACCAAGGTATCAAGGCGAGGTTCCTTGGCACTGAGAAACATCCCATGTTTTATGCACTCCAAAACCATTGGACATTGAATTTGGTGTGGCTCAGGGGACTACAACAGTCCACAATGGTTTTTTGACTTTGGCGGGCTTTCAGTTGGATTATTCCAATTCAAATGCAACATTAGAAGATAAAATAAAAGAATAATTACATTTATAAGATCCAAAGTCATAGCCCCGGACTTCTCTACTCCGGAAGTTTTCTTAAAACCGTTTTTTCTTGCCATTTTTCCTGCCAAAAATGAAGTCTATGGTAATTTACAAATTATAACATGCTGAAGTATACATCCCAGTAGGTGGCCATAAAGGAAACATCAGATGACCAATGGTGGTCATTTTTTTACTTTAGCAGTTTTGGTCGTTTCATATCAATATTTTTCTGGTATGAAATTATTATCAAAAATGCTGCGAAATTATTGGTTTGTGCTAAATCTACACAAATAAAACATAAATTGAGGTTTTATACATATCAGTTCTTTAGAAACCGTCTTCAAATATCTCCTTTTTTTTAACCACAAAATTACACCTAGAGATTGGAGGGGCTTTAAATCTAGACTGGTGTCTAAATACTGATTATAAGGGCTAACATTTGCAACTCTTATACTCAGTACAGTGTCTTGGTAATTGTGGGAGGAAAGGGACAGAAAGTGTAGCAGTGTAAATAAAAATCTAATTTGTTTTTTTCTTGAGCTTGTTTGACTTTAAATGAAACTTTAAAACCATTTTCTTCCATAGAACTTAAAATAACAGTGATGTTCAACAACACCTTCAAAGTAAAACAACATTCCTTCCAGATCTGGTATGGGCAGACAGTAACAGTTGCATCTTCATGATCTATTATCATGTTTATACAATAACACCACTCAATACTGTTGACTTTGATGCTATTTCATGGTGTTACTTCACCTCATTTAGCTAGGCAAACTATCAGACGATTAGTTTATGGTCATTAAAAATGTATTTGGGAGCATAGCATTTATGAGGAATAAACTGTTCTTGCTGGTCGAAAATGCAATCACTGTATAATACATAAATTTCCTCTGCGGTTGCATCCTCTCTTCCTCCCCAGCCCTCGGTAGGCAGCGTGAAGAAGGGCCTTCCCTTAATCCAATATGTTGTAAAAACATGTGGACCAATGGATTATCTATATATCACACCACATGCATTACAGCTGCATGAATGGTGGCGTGTAATCATCTCTATCATTTCAAACAAATAGCCTCCTTTTGGATCAATACATGGGCAGACACAAGTAAGAGTAATGTTCTCCTCCATGGATTTTGTAATCAGCAAAAGGTCCACAATTACCTGGTGGCTTGTGTGTATTTTCCAGTTAAGACTAAGAGCACGAGGTGACTAAATGGTTGCAGTATTGAATGTGCTTTAAACAAATGTCCAAAAGATGTGATTTGATAGAAGCAGAGTTTTCTAGTATCGGCAGTAGATTTATTAAAAGCAGTGATGGAAGGTTATGTGACTTGCGTCTAAAACATAACGGGTGGATTTCACCTCAACAAAGGGGAAGGTTTGTTCAGTTAACTATGGAGATACTGTATGAATATAAATACTATAGTACCAACTAAGTGTGTTTTTTTCTTTTTTTAAACAACCATGTCCTGCTTTGGTCTCTCCTTACAGCCTTTTTTTAAAGATTTGGCTGAAAAATTGAAATAGATTTTTTTTTAAAGCTTAACAGATCGTAATAGAGAGCAGTGTTTGATTGTTTTCAATGAAAATTTGCTATATTACCAAAAGATAGTAGAACAAGAACCCTCCAAAAATGAGTGTTGGTTATGAAACTGAATTAGGATCAATTTGCAACACTAAATTAAAGCTCAAGTATTCTGTTTTTTTTGTTGTCTCTTGAGTAAAATCCTAAATACTTTGATTAGTGGATTATCCTGATCTGACTACCGATTTTCTAGAGTGCAACTTCAGATTTATGGCTGCCGTTGGTAGCACCTTTGCCTTGTAGCAAGAAGGTCCTGGGTTCAAATCCTGACCTGTGGTCTTTCTGCATTGAGCCTGCATGTTCTCCTGTGCATGTGTGGGTTCTCTGCAGGTACTCCGCCTTCGTCCCACAGTCCAAAAACATGACTGTTAGCTTAATAGGTCTCTCGCTTGTGCGTGTATGGTTGTTTGTCCTGAGTGGTCTCTATGTTGGCCTGTGATGGACTGATGACCTGTCCAGGGTGTACCTTGCCTCTCAGCCGATGACTAGAGATGGGTACCAGCTACCCTGCAAAGGATAAGTGGTATAGATGATGGATGGAACTTCATATTTATGAAACCTTTACTGAATATTTTACGGCCAATTCGTCACTTATGGTCTAATATGCTGAATGTCCTAGACCAGACCATGAGTCTCAAAAATGTCTGAAAAAGTTGCATATAGTTCTTATTCTACATGCAAATCTGAATGCTTTCTTTTATTTTGGAAAAAAATGTGCCCTTTATTTTGAAGGCAACTTCTTTCATTTCTCTGTTTGGATCAGCAGTATTGTGTTTCAGTCTTAGCTTGGGCTAAGAAGAGTGTGTTTGACTATACAGGGACTGCACTTCATGTTCTCCATACAATATTAGAAAATAAATGTTTTTATAAAAGATTATTAATAATTGTCCACCTTGCATCTGTTTATGAAAACATAAATGAGTTTTTTTAAGGCTTTTGGCGGATCAGGATCACCGGGATATTGGTAAACAGCACCCTATATACGTCAGCCAAACCTGGATTAAATTATTAATCAGATTCTGTATAACATAGTTTGTTTCTATCCCCTTTATCTATATAGTTACACATGCTGAAGATTGATAAACATGTCGATATTCTTTGACTTCTAAAGGTACAACTACATTTTTTGCAGAACGGGCCTTGTAATGGAGTTGGAGGATGGGGAAAAAAAGCTTCATCACTACAACTGATCCTCACCCAAGTACAATATGTTGTACTGAAATATGTTTTTAACCCAAGCAATCAGGAAAATGCATAACCAGATCAGATACGCTCGTAAGTATATTTTTCTAGCATAGTTTCTTTTTGAAATCACTCTGTGTATTATTACTTGGTCTAATATTTTTGCTAAACAATTATGAAAATAATTTTGATTTTATTTAAAATGCACTATACAAAATAAAAATAAAAAAATGCACTATACATTTGACATCAAATCTCAAAGTGCTACAAAAATTAAACAGATAAAAATGGGTAAAAACTAATTCACAGACACTTAAAAAAAAGTTTTTCTGAAAAGGAGGGTTTTCAGTTCTCTTTTAAAAACCTCCGTGGTCTTGGGGGCTCTAAGTTGTTCTGGGAGGGCGTTCCACAGACGAGGAGCGGATGCTTTAAAAGCCCTGTCGCCCATGGTCTTGAGCCGTGTCCTTGGCGCGACCAGGACGTCCCGTTGGCCAGCTCTGGTCTTAGTGGAGGTGTGTGTGGGAAAGGAGATCAGTGAGGTATGTTGGGGCCGCACCGTGCAGACAGTGGTGGGTGTGCAGGAGGATCTTGCATTCTATCAGAAGTGAACAGGGAGCCAGTTAAGGGATTGGAGGATGGGGGTAATGTGTTCATGTTTTCGCACACCCATCAATACCCTGGCAGCGCTATTCTGCACAAACTGGAGCTTTTGGAGGCTCCTGCCAGGGATTCCCAACAGGAGTGCGTTACAATATTCCAGCCTGGAGGAGACAAAGGCGTGGACGAGCTTCTCTGGAGCCGAAAGGGAAAGAGAGGGACGAACTTAAGAAATGTTACGGAGGTGGAACAAAGATGTTTTGCAGATTGAGGTGACATGATTGTCAAAAGAAAGGTAGGGGTCAATGGTCGGGGTTCTTTTGTGATCTCCTGGATAAGCGGTCAAAGTACAGTAGTCTTAGAGTAACTTTGGTGAATTTGGGAAGGTTAATAATAATTCCATCATTTCTCCATTTGCAGAAGGGTTTAACTGTGTTACTGAAGTCTTACTCATTGTAAGCATTTTTAGACTAAAATACATCAATGACTGCTTCCTTTCTGTTTTTGAATTTCATTTGATTAGTTAATGAGATGTAGTGTTTTTAGATCTGTTTGCCTACTTCATGTTGTCAGGCAGGTTCTTTAAAATTAACTTCTAGATTTTACAGATCGAGCAAGAATAAGGCCTGGCTAATGAATTTGAATTCAACCATCTTCACTTTGTACTGAAGTTGTTTTTGCCTAACATTTGTTTGACGATCTAAAACATTTATGTATTAATAATAAAGCAAAAAAAGAAGAAATCTGTGAGGGGACAAATACTTTTTTACCCTCTAACTTTCTCAGAACATTAGCAATTAATTTTATAAGGGAATTACGGGTCTACGTCACTGCTTTACTGCGTGTGCCAATTGCAGGAAAAAAACGCAATCATGTTTTGTTGTGTTGTTTTGCAAAAATTGCTTTGATAGAAACAACAAAAAACGCAAGTTCTATAGAATTCCAAGGTGAACAAAAGACGTCTTTGGTTGCAAGCCATCAGAAGAAGGGATCGGAACAAGCAGTTTAAAAATGCAACAATCTGCATTATAAATTGTTTCATCAATAGACGGTAAACTGCTATAGTATACTGACATCGCTGACCAGCACAGCAACTGCAAGATAACAGCAAAAAATAACTATATGAACCGGAGCTAATTTATAGGGCCAGCGTCTCTTTCTGCAACTAGGCTGCACACACATCCTCTGTGTTGATAAACAAAGAATTGTGGCCAGTCCTTGGACCTTATATTATGTCCCTACTTAACACTTCATTGGAAAATGGTATCTTTCCTGCTTGCTTTAAAAAAGCAATAGTAAGGCTCACTTTGAAAAAACATGGACTAGAAATTGATTTTATTGGAAATCATAGACCAATCTCATAGCTGTCGTTCTTGTCTAAAGTGTTTGAGTAGGTGGTTTCTAAGCAGCTTACTGAATACTTGTCCTCGAATAATTTGTTTGAGCCCTTTCAGTCTGCCTTTAGGTCTCACCACTCTACAGAAACGGCCTTAGTCAAAGTGGTAAATGACATTTTGGTGAACGTCGACAATGATCAGACAATGTTACTTCTAGATTTAAGTGCTGCCTTCGATACGGTTGATCACGGCATTCTGCTGGATAGGCTTGAGCACTATTTTAGAATTGAGGGTAAGGTCCTCTCATGGGTGAGATCCTACTTATCTGGTAGACCCCAGAGCGTTAGTTTAAAAAATGATCTCTCTGCAACCTGTATCATGAGGCAAGGGGTCCCTCAGGGCTCTATACTTGGGCCACTGCTTTTTACACTTTATCTGTTGCCTCTTGGCCAATCTTTACGATCTTTTAATGTAGCTTTCCATTGCTATGCAGATGATCTGCAGCTCTACGTCCCGTTAGTTATGGGACAAAGTGGTGACATGACCAAAATTGCGACAGTTCTATCTGCAGTCAGGGGTTGGCTGTCAAACAATTCCCTACTGCTAAATTCCAACAAGACTGAGTTGATGGTTATTGGACCACAGAAATTCCTGTCTTTGTCTTGCGACTTATCCCTGAAACATGACGACTGTCTCATCACCTGCAGGGATAAGGTTAAAAACTTGGGTGTCTGGTTTGACCCAGTGCTCTCCTTCGAGCCTCATTTGAAAGAAATGATAAAAACAGCTTTCTACCATCTGAGAAATATATCCAAAATTAGACAGATCTTATCTACTGAAAATGCGGAGCTTTTAATTCATGCTTTTGTGTCCTCACGCATTGCTTATTGCAATGCTTTGTTCTCTGGGCTACCTAGGAAAAGCTTTAGAGGGCTCCAGATGGTTCAGAACGCAGCTTCTCTTATTCTGATGGGCACTGTAAAGTATGAGCATATCACAGCAGTGCTGAAGGCTCTACACTGGCTCTCCTGTCATTTTCGAGCAGATTTGAAAGTTCTACTACTTACTTATAAGGCTCTACATGGCCTTGCTCCAGCCTATCTCTCTGAACTTTTAAATCTACATGATCCACCCTGTTTTCTTAGGTCTCAAGGTTCTGGATTACCAACAGTCCCAAAAGCTAACGAAAAGGACTTGGGGAACATGCGTTTTCTTTCCGTGCTCCATTTCTCTGGAATAAATTACCTTACGACATTAGACAGGCAGGATCTATTGGAGTGTTTAAAGCATAGCTGAAGACTCACTTGTTCACGTTATCCTATGTATCTTAAATTATTCATTTTACTGCCTTTTTTTGTTAATGTCTTGATTGCTATTTGATCATTGTTTTATATTTTGTCTTAAATTGTTTTAAATTTTATGTTACTGATGTTCAGCGCTTTGATTGAAAGCACTCTATAAATAAAGTTATTATTATTATTAATTATTATTATTATTATTATTATTATTATTATTATTATTATTATTATTATTATTATTATTAATCCCTGCATATTCCAGCAGTAGTAGACTGAGATTTTTTCATATAAAAGCGGTTAGATGTGAAACACTTCTGTTAAAACCTTGGAAACCATACTATTTTAAATCAGGGTAATTATGCTGCCAAAGGCTCATATTTACTATATATTTACCCATACCTAAAATAGATTAATCTTGCAATGAATGGACTAATAATGTTTCTGCATTTTTTTTTTTCTTGTGTTCTTGCTGTGGAAAGGCCTGTCATTTATGTCTCATTACTCATACCAGATGTCACCAGTAAATAATCAACATCTGTGTCAGGAAAACAAAATTGGACAAACATTACAAAACGTTTGGAAAGGAAACAACTTCACTTTAAAACAGGAAAATCAACAATCTCTCAATTTGATCTCTAGTTACATGTTTCTTATGGGTAGGAGTACAGTAGGCTACAAATATGTTTACAACTGATACATATTACACAACTTTATCATGTCAAAAGGTTGCAGGGGGGGGAATTTTAATAGAACCTTTCAGCCATACCTAATGACATGTTACCGCTGTATTTAGTTATTTTTTAAAGTTAAATTCCTACAGAACTTCTAATAAGATGAACATTTTGTTTATGTTTCAGTTCTTCTGATCAAAATAGCATAATTACTTTAGATGTCATAACATTTGTGGAAAACTAAGTGGGGTGGTTACAGAATTAGAAGTCGTGCCATTCCTAATTAGATATGACTTCAGGGTAGATTGCTTAAAAACGTTTAGAAATGACAAATTTTATCATGCCATGACTGATTACTCTGGAGATATTTGGTTGAGCACAGATTAATGACCATCAGCATTTACTTTAACCAAGATACAGGAGGGCCTCTACTAAACTTTATTACCTGTGGTTAATAATTCCTCATCAAGGAGATGATTGTAGATTTCAGAAGAAACAGACTTAAGTCAAACACTGTTTCCATCATGGGAGAAGAAGTGGAGGTGGTTGAGGAGTATAAATACCTCATAGTACATTACATTGACAACAGACTGGACTGGAGACTGAACAGTCAAGGAGTCTACAAGAAGGGACAGAGCAGACTGTACTTCTTGAGGAAGCTTAGGTCCTACAGTACGGGGTTTGCAGCAAGATGCTGCACATCTTCTACAAGTCTGTTGTGGAGAGTGTAATCTCTTCAGCCATCATCTGTTGGGGTAGCAGCATCAGAGCCAGGGACTTAAAAAAGGTTTAACAACCTGATTAAGAAGGCTAATTCTCTTCTTGGCACTACTGTGAAACCTGTGAAAACTGTGATGCAGAGAAGAATTCTTCTTAAAATCAAAAAAGTCATGG
Organism: Valencia hispanica; assembly: GCA_963556495.2. Classification (NCBI taxonomy): domain Eukaryota; kingdom Metazoa; phylum Chordata; class Actinopteri; order Cyprinodontiformes; family Valenciidae; genus Valencia; species Valencia hispanica. The sequence continues at coordinate 8,616,999 of OY747712.1, read as the reverse complement.
ACAACCTTGAGCATCCTCTTCATGAGACTATCCTACAACAACAGAGTGTCTTCAGTCAGAGGCTTCTTTAGTTTCACTGCAACACAGACCGCTACAGGAAATCCTTCCTGCTCACAGCCATCATCATCTACAACAACTTCTTAAAGAATTAATTAGTATGAGCTACAACACTTAATTTCCCTCTAGGATCAATAAAATATTTTTGAATTTGAATCTTCGCTCCATTTTGCAGCAGGTTTCTCCCAAGCAGATACTCTAATAAAGTACAATGATATTTAACTGAGAGTTACTGTGGACAAGAAGTAAAAACAAGTAGGACAGAGTAGCTCCTATTTCATCCACAGCTTATCTCTTCACTTCTTCATAGTTTTGATCGTCTAATTTTACTTCATCAGTTGTATATTTATATTGAGCTTTGGAGACCATAATTTTATCAGCTGTAAATCTCTCTCATACTTCTCTCTGCACTTTTTTACAAAATGGTTTTCTAACAGTTACTTTTACATTGTTTGATTAATTTGGTCTGACCATATAGCAAAGCCATATTAGTCTCACATTTTTGAGATCCATGTATCCATGCATATTAATGTGCAATATGTCTACTATGTGATTAAGTCCCAAGGTGCGGGTCCAGGCCTACGGTTTTGTTGCTTCAGTTTAAATCTTACCCATATCCTTGCATCAGACAGCTGCAGCTGATTCAGAACGCTGCTGCTCTCGTCCTGACTAGAACCAGGAAAGTAGAGCACATCACCCCAGTTCTAAAGTCTTTACACTGGCATCCTGTACCTCAGAGAATAGACTTCAAAATACTTTAACTAGTTTATAAATCAATCAATGGCTTAGCACCAAAGTATGTGGAAGACTTGTTGCCACTATACGAACCCCCAAGAACTCTCAGGTCTTCCAACTCTAGTCTATTAATCATTCCTAGAATTAGAACCAAACATGGAGAAGCAGCTTTTAGTTTCTAATCTGGAACAAACTTCCAGACCACTTAAAAGCTGCTGAAACACAGAGTGCCTTTAAATTAAAGCTAAAAACACATCTGTTCAGAGATGCCTTTGAGTAAGTGATTAATAATAGCTGGAATGTCATGTTTTAATGTGTCATATGTTATGTGTCTTAAATGTTGTATTTTATGCTTTTATTGCTTCTTTTATTTTATTTTATCCCTGTAAAGCACATTGAATTGCCTTGTTGTTAATAGAAATAAAAATAAACTTGCATGCCTTGCTTAAGACTGAAAAACACATGTTTCTGGGATCTAATGATTCTCAGGAAGACTTTGTTACCCGACGACAGTGTATGACTCTATGCCACAGTTCTCAAATACTGAGCTAAGGAGATTGTTGTAATAACCTTGTCATCCTCCTCTTTATCTGTTCTGGCAAAAAATAAATTTGGTTTCTTGTCCAGCTTAGTGGTCAGCGTGCCTCTATGTCATTTTATTACTACACCCCAGGAACAAAGGAAGTATATTTTCAAAAAGGGTGCTCGTAATTACCACCAGGGATTTTAGGACGAAACAATTAGATTTCAATTTAGTTCCAATATTTACTTCACAATAACAGCATCAATCCTGAAACCAAATGGAAAATCTTTAGCCTAATTTGTTCTTCCTGCATGCGTTGGATCAGCAGTGGCCAGCATGTGCCAGTTCCATGCACTGTTATTCACTGAAAATAAGCTATATTGTTTTCTTATTCATATTTTTACAGCTGTGAAATCTTGTAGACACATGAAATGCTGACAAGAACTGAGTGTTCTCAACACTGTGCAGGAAAAAACTTAGGGGGTGAATTTTATTATAGTTCTTGAGTTCTGGAACAGACTTTCTATGTCTGACTCTATGTCTTTACAATCCAGATCTGGATTTTTCCCAACCGTCTGAAAAGAAGACAGGTGAAAATACCGGGATGATTAAAAAAAAGTTTAGTTATTCAGATGAGTGACAGCTGTGCCAGAACTGATCCAGGAGGATTCTCATCTACACACCTACACTTAAGAGGTAGGTCAGACACAACACATGAAGAGGAAAGGGCTTAGGAATCTAAAAGAAAGAGCTGCTGTTATTGTGACAGAAATCAAAAAGCTATTTGGCAACTTTAATCTTAACATGAGCTGTCAATTATGAAATAATGAAAAAGGTTACCATTTTGGGGCATTGGTAACCACTGAGTCGGTGTCTGTACCAGCGTTACACAGTTCAAGTCAAACTCCCTCCACCTCGACAGATGTTCTTTATTTCTGTTTAATAGAACTCTGCCTTGCTGTGATTGGTCCCCCGCTGTTTGTGAATGGGAACTCAGAGGAAGAAATGTCATTCAAGTGTCTGGCTCAGGCTCAGATTAAAGTTCCCATTATTGGCAAATGGGCTGCCATTAATATCCCCAGGCACATTGCTCTGTGGAGGTCACCATGTTAATAGATACAAAACCAGACCATCAGTAGTTTGCATGTGTTCTATGTGAGTGAACAGTAAGAGGTGATTCAGTAACAGATACATTTACTTCAAAAGTATGTATAAATCATTGTTTTACAACTCCTCTATTTACTTAAAACATTGTAACAAATATTTAAATTTTAATTAAATAAGAAGTAAATCACTTAAATTGATGATTCAGTGAGAGATTATACATTTTAGGATATACATATTAAGAGGACATGCTTAATCTAAAAACAACCCATTCATTATTGTTCAATGTGGCATCCATAAATGTTAACTCAATAACAAATAGACATATTTGTTTAATTTTGGACATATTGGATTGAAACCAGAGCCGAACACAGAAGGGTAAACAATGGAATTGATGGCATTGATTGAATTACTGGAATTTGCCTAAGGTGATGATGGGGGGAGGAAGTCAAGATGAATTCCTTTGGGAGGGCTTAAGCTAAATTGAAGGAAAAAAAGGAAAAAATAACAAACGATGGAAAAGATAAAATAACTTTTGAAAATACGTTTTTTTTAATGAAGTCCTGACTTAGATTCTTAAGTTTATTGGATTATTTTTCTGGTGTAATAATTATCTAAACGTGAAACTATGGTACATTTTTATATAACTTTTCTTATTAAAAGCTTCTTTGAAGGTAATTCTTCACCTCTGTTGACAATCAGATGTCTGTCAAAGTCAAATATAGTGGTTGGTATTACAGCAAGAAAATAAGAATGGTGATTTTCAAAGTCTGTCTTGAGTTAAGTTTTATTTATAAAATACCTAATCATAAAAATAAAATTAAAAATCTTTGAAAAACCCTTCCGATTCAAATCCAAATAATTAGAAATACTTTAGAAACATACAGTCCAATTCTTCCATGTTGTAATAAAATTCTGTCAAATTCAGTTTTAACTTCTTGAAATGTTTCTCTGGAAGCCCAGGACTGTCCACCCCTGGTTTGGTCCTAGTCGTTAAAACAAGCCATGGTTTTGCATTTTAGAGAAACTGTGAAAGTTTCAGTTTTACAGATATATATATATATATATATATATATATTTTTAGGACCAGATACTTTTGATGACACTAATTAATTTCAAAGAAAGATGAAGCAATTAAAGCAAACCGTGTTTAACCATTTCCAAAGTAAAAGCAGAAAAGATCAAATGTTGTGAGCCAGAAATAGAAACGCACACTTAGTTGTGACACTAAACTGTTATAATGCTATATAACTATATATTCAAAATGTTTTTCTTTTTCAAAACTGCCTGTTTCATTGTCAGCATCAATTTTTGAGACGTGCTGTCAATCTTAACATACAAGCCTTAAAGGGAAAGATAAACAGTTTTTTTTTTCCTGAGGACACATTTTCTCATTCTGACTAAATATACCTTTTCACTTTACTTCTGATCAGATCAGGTTAATGAGTTTCCCGATGTAGTTTTTTTAAGTGCAAAATATAAAATAGAATAAAACTCACCAGCTAAAACGTCAGAAAGGCAAGATAAAAATTCAGGTTGGTCAGATATGCAGAACTCAAAACCTGGTTTGTATTTGTTCCCTATTTACCAATCAACAAAATGGGAAAATGGTTTGAAAAAAAGTGAGAACATTTAAACAATTTCATTATTTAAATCTATGTTTAAAATGAATTTTTGGTCAGTCTTCAAAAGTAGTTTTAAGAACATTCCATCCTGAACCTACATTTTTGAGCTTCTGCATGATCTCTACATTTGTACCTACAGTAAGTCCTTGAAATTTATTTTTATATTTCAAAGAGAACATTAATTTCCATAACCAAGAAACAACCAATTAAAATGTTATGGCCTTTAATTTTTACTGCTCTGATATCAGTGTAGTACAAAACATTCCTCTGCACTGATGTGGAGCTTGTTGACCTGAAATACTTTAACCTCATTGCACAAGTACAACAAACACGTCACTTGCATGGTTTGGCATGCAAGCCTGACTGGCAAACCCTAGTTGAATGATTGCATAAAATGTGTACCTTGATCCTGTCCCCTCATTGGGTGCCCAGACAATAATAAAGCTTCTGTGATAAAAGTTAATCACTAGGCCTCCCTACCTTAGTGGGGTTTGTTCCAATATTTTTTTGTTTTTTTGTTGCAGTAAGGCATCCCCCCTCTGTCTAATCTCTTCAAACATTTCAGGCAAGTTGAAAGCTGACTGGTATGAGTGATCAAGCCAAATTGCCTCAGAGGCCATTAATAGTTTATAAGGCCAAGGCTGATGAAAGACAGGCAGGAGGAGAAGACCAGGGAAGCTAATTAAATCAGTGTCAGGGGGTCGTCGGTTTCTTCAGCTGGCATGGTGGACCGTAAAGATTACCATTATCATTTTCATTACCTGGGGTGATTGTTTGGAGGTGCAGGGTAGGAGTCGGGGGGTGGGGGGCATGTATCACATTGGTTTGTTGTCCCTTAATGCAAGCCTCTGACAATTTCTATTATCAAAATGTTACAGAACAGGAAGTATGAAATTTTATTTCACAGCAAAGCTCATCCACACTTTATTATATGCGTTTTATAGTTCATCGTTTCTAAATTGATTGATCCATTAAATTAACAGCTTAGCTAGAAAAGCAAAGAAGTAGAATAAGCTAGAACTTTAAAACAAATATGTTACAGTAACTGTATACACATTCTCAGCACAGAAATCTCATCTTTTTTAGTTTTTCATATGCATCATATTTATTGCAAAGGAAATGCTTCTGTCTTTGGAGAGTGAAACAGAAATAAGCTGAATAACTTCTTCAGATGTCACATAAACTTATAACAATGCCTTATGTATGATAACATATTTTATTAAGTTTGAAAATATTGGACAAGTCGCATAGTAGAAGTCCACAAATCTGCTTTGCTCCTTTTGAATCCCACTGCTCACTTGCTGTTTGTCCAGCAAGATAATAACAGCAATGACCTTGGTCCCATCGCAATCTGCTGTTCATTATTGGATACTGGATCGGACTGGGTCTGTAATTCTCTTCCTCAGCTATACTTTTTTTTAGTTCCTGCCACGGACCCAGGTTCTGGCAGCATGGGTGGTTTGACACAGCCAGCCACGACTGGGTTGGGTTTATGAATATGCGCTAATGAGTAAGCGACTGTTTGTGCAGTGGCACGCTTACCCATTTCCTGTAATCACCATGGAGACGCCGTGAGTAGAGGCAGCTCTGGGTACCATAGCAGATGCATATAGAAGAGCATATATCCAGTCAAAGTATTAAGAATAGTACGCTATATGTCAGAAATTAATACCTGATAAGAGTGAGACATCAGACATTTGAAGCAGAGAAGGGATACTTTATGATTTTTTTTTTTTTTTCAATTCTATCAAATATATTTTCAATTCATCCATCCATCCATCCATCCATTTTCTTCCATTTATTCTGGGTCGGGTCATGGGGCAGCAGCTCAAGCAGAGAGACCCAGACTTCCCTCTTCCCAGCTACTTGGTCCAGCTCCTCTGGAAAAATCCCAATGTGTTCCCAGGTCAGCAGAGAAACAGAGTCTCTCCAGCATGTCCTGGGTTTTCCTCTGGGTCTCCTCCGGGTGGAAGATGCTTGAAACACCTCACCAGGGAGGCGTCCAGGAGGCATTCTGTTTTTTTTTTGTTTTTTTTTGTCTTGTTATCTAACAAGTTGAAGTGTTTAGAATGCAGTGACAGTTTTTCTACAGTTAAATTAAGTTTTGAAAATCACAATATATAGTCTTACTCATAGTATCGCCATATATTGTATCATCTCCCCTGTATCGTGATATGTATCGTATTGCCAGATTTTTACCAATACACATCCCTAATTTTATAAAGGGCTAGTTTGATTTGGATAGCTTACATTACATTAATTTGTCATTCTATAACTCCACTTTGTGTTTATTCAGATTATTTTTGTCATATATTAAAATTTCTTTGATCTAAAATATTTTTAAAAAAATGGGATGAATGTGTAAAGGGTGCAAATACTTTTTCACAGTACAGGATACACAAGGGTGTAGGTTTGTTTTTAAGGTTGCTGGGGACAATAACCATAAACATGAGTGTGGTAAATAATAATCATTAATATGTAGGTATTTATCCTTTTGATCTTTTATTACAATATATACTGTGGTGTAATAACAGGTGTAAAAATTGAAAGCCCGTTGTCTTTTATTTAGTTTTTTCTAACGGCACTGAAAACCATCATTACGTTGTTGTCTGGGAAAGATCATGTTTATCCACATCGTAGCACAAAGAATAATGTTGGCTCCATTAATAATATGTTCACCCCAGAAGAAGAATGAGTAACAAACAAAACAAACGCATTTCCCTTGCAACCTTTGCCGTTCTGTGCACAGAAACTTCAACTGTAACTTAACTAAAATTCTGCATAAAATAAGTACTAGCTGTTCAACATTCCAGAGAAATAAAAAGGGAAATCATTTATTGTAATACGGGGTCACCTTATTTTCCGTTTTTTTTTGTGTGTGTGTTTTTATTTTTAACCCAAGTATTTTACAATTAACATCGCTGACCACTTGTTGCAGACGCGCAGACATTTTCAACTTTACACACAGAGTTCAGGTAACTGAATCAATCAAAAAAATATTCCTATGAGAGCATCTGACTGATTATCATCTCAGACCTGGACACGTATTCAAAGCATCGTTATCTGAGAGCTCAGCTGACAGCACCATGGAGAGTTACGGAGGGATTGGAGCGCGTAGCTGTGGCACACCCAGACCGATGGGGTTTTAAATCAACGGGGGGGTCGGGATTTAATCTGGAGATAACTGTGGTAAAGGGTCGGTTTAAAAAAAATCATCTTAATGCATGGGGGTTGGTAAAATTGGACCAGTGCAGGATGCTGCAACAGTAAACTGTATACTTTTACTGCAATTATTTTGTATTTAAAACATGTGAGGGAATTTAGATATGCAAGCAGAAACTCTAGACCTGCGCCATCCTTAGATGCATGGTGTAACATAACTAATAGGGAGCAGCTTGTTGTGGAGTTAGTTTCCAAACCACCCAATTCATAGTTAAATACAATTTGAGACTGTATGATGTGCGCCAAAGCACAGCATTGCCAGTAACGTTATTATGATGGACACATTTCATAGCAAACTTGACTTTAAATGACTTACAGGTATCTTTGAAAAATAGTTCCTTATGCCCAAATTCTTCTTTTTTGCTGCCATCCTTATTCGCTTTTGAAACTCATGTGTCACCCACGTTGCACCTGAGTCCTCTGGCGGACTGGAAAGTTCTCCTTGCAGTTTTGGCGCTGCTAACAAGCAAACATAGCTGCAGAGACTCACGTGACAGCAGGGAAAGGCACAGCCAATCACATTAGCCGTATATGTTATCGGAGGTAGGACTTCAGTAGCAAACGTAATTAACTCTTTCTGCACCTCTAGATAGGGGGCAGTGCATATCGAAATCATTGCAAGCAAGCTGTATTTTTGTGTTCGCGTGACAACCTTACCAACGAATGGCCATTAAGGTCAAAAATCCCTGGGAGTCGTTGAGCAATTTTCAAACGAGTCTACAACTGTACATCGCCAGATCGTTCAACCTCCAGTGAAATCATATATGCAGCAAAATGACAAGCACATCAGACTCTCTTTCATCACTGGCAACGAGCGAAGAGGTAATTGTGTATAACAATAACATTTATGAATCGCAAAGGTTTTCAGCATTTTGTAGGCTAAGCCTAACATGTTGTAATAGCTGTAATTTCTTTTCTGTACATGCATCTGGCTCCTAGCATTGCTAAAGTTGGTTGTCTCCGGTTTCTCTTCTCATGTCGATATTTTACATGTAGATTTTACATGAGGGAGTGGGAGAGTGGGATGGAGAGGTAGAAGAAGAGTCCAGTCTCATTTTCTTTTCTTTATGACGACGTGAGAAATATATGTGTGATCTGCCATATTACTCGGTGAATAGCTACACCTAGTCTCCAGCGTTCAGTGTGTTCATAGAGCTCTTCATTTAAACTTCCTGTAGAGGGCGTGGGGATCTCGACGTAACTGTTTGTTCAAAAATCAGTAAATGCAATTTGTCCACATAGTAGGAATGGAAATATGGCATCCAACATGGCATCCCCCAGAGACTTGGACCCCCGGTAATGTATTTTAGATCCGCTTTTTATGCTTATATGTTGCAAGACTGCCGGTATGTTTTAATGATTGGGGATCATTTTATTCATTTTCAACAACATTTTGATGGATATTTCCAGAGATTGATGGTAAAAACTACACACTGTCACTTTAACTTTACCTCAGTACAACAGCTGAATAGCTTGGACACAACTGGGTTTTTAACAGTTCCCTAACAGATCAAAAAAGGTTTGGGGATAGATTAAACAGGCTCACATTAATCTCCTGGGCTAGCCAGATTCATAACCCAAATGAAAATGTTTGAATTATGCTCAAAAGCAGGTCAGGAAGCTATTCAATTCAAATGACCTACTAAAAATAGTGCTCAAATATTGATCCAGAATTATGCCAGATGCTTGTTGGTGGCAGCAAAAATTGTGGTTTCTGAACTTTTTCAAGAACATTTAAGCAATAATTGGTGAGGGTATATACCAATTTTTAAGCCTGTACGTATAATTGTGACAATGTGTTTAGATAAACCCAATTCATACCAAAGCTTCTAATACTTGCTTTAGAAATTTGACATTATACTTTGTATAATCATTCCACACAAAAAAAACAGTACAAATCATCATTACAAGCTCAAAGTCAATACAAATTTTATTTTAATCAAAAGTGTACATGAACATCTGACCCTATTGTATGTCTGGGTAGCAGTATCACTAAACAAATACTTTGCTATAAACAAAATGAATGCATCTCTGTAATCTCAAAATCTTGATGAATAATGCCAATGTTGCTGGTGTAACTATCAGTAAACACTAGATAGAAAAGATAAGCTACAAGACTGGAAATCCCATTTAATCTAATTTGCTATTGTCCAAATCCTGCTGTGAGAATGTGTAGTAAGTAAACTCAGATAAATAAATAGATTTAATGATTCACCAGCTTTAGTAGTTGAGCATTATCTCACTTAATGACCAATTTTAAAATGTGTCTAAAACTAGGCTTATTGACTTTTGGTGCCTGCTGTGGGTAAATGAAGTCTGATACTGATCTACCCTCCACTCTCTGCAGCAGCATGTAGCTTTTCTCCTTTGGTCCAGCAGTTATGCTTCTAAAAGGCCAGCTTTTGGTAAGCTTTATGGAGAATTTCATTCACATATGTCCAGACATCTTGTCTAACATATTTGTTTAAAAAATGGTTTATGTTGGTTTTGTTTGAAATCTGTTCTGAATTTTAATGAACCTATCCCCAGAAGGACATAAGACATCCATAATATTAACTCTTGGCTGTCTTAATTAATGCTGAACATGAATAATAAGTCAGAATGTATTTATTTGCTACAAGGTGGTGAAAGATCAGAGCTTTTAGATGTCAGTTTTCTCTAAGAGTGTCTTTGTTCCTTCTTCATGAGTGATTGTGAGATGGAACAGGAAGAAAAAGTTCAGCTAAACAGTACAACTTTTGCTGAGAGCATCATCTTCATTATAGTTAAAGAAATGATCTTCCTTTAGAGACTGGCTGAATTGAGCTTCGGATATAGGATAAAAAGATTTATTATAAAATGTCCTTTTGAGTTTTCATTTCTTTTGTTGGTTCATCTCCTTTTGCTTTGTTTTCTGTCCTTACACCTGGGCAGCACACGTGCTTTACAACCAAAACTATTTATTTTACTTGCTCTAAAATTTAGATGAAGCTGCTGGACACAACCCACACCTTTTGTCCCACTTCTTTACAAAGGACTTATGTAAGCATCCCCATTGTCTCCAAAACAGTGCTCTTTTAGGGGACCCTAATTTCTGTCAATCAAACAGTTGCAACAGCTTATTAAGGTCTGAGAGCACTCTCTTTTAATTCAATTCAGATCCATTAAGTTATAATTATATAGCCAAATTCAACAAAACTACCATAAGGGAACTAAACAAAGTAAAGTATAATTTCAAATACAGACAAATTTTCTAGTATCATTGCTTAATGTTTATCGTTAAGTTAGCCCTGTGCATAACTCTAATTACAGATATGGAGACTAGTTCATGAAAGGGTTAGCCAGGCTTCACCCAAGTTTACTGTCATTGCAAAAACCTGCACCACCCTTGTTCCCCTGCCAGGTTGTAGAGCCAGACACCATGTTCCTCTCTCTCCAACCTCCTAAAACTCTGTTTCAGATCATCATCTCCTCTTGTTCCAGTGTCCTGGCCTTCCTGTCCTAACCAAAACGCAAAGCATATTTCACTTATGTACAGTTTCATAAAGGGATTGATTTTTCTTCTCTCCTAGAGAAAAAATATATTTTATCCCATCAAGACAAAATAATTTGTCTCTGTGTTTGAATGGGAGTCCATAACTGGTCAGATCTAAGAACAATTTTCTAATAATCTGTTATTTTAAAGTTAACAATCATTTATAAAATGTCTATATTCCAATATCATTGCATCAATGTCAATGCATTTAGAAATATAGAATTAGTGAAGACAACTTGCTGAAGTTGTAGTCGAGCATCAGAATGAGGAAAGAAAAGCATTTAGGGGCTTTAACAGTGGCATGATTGTTGTGTAGGATTTTCAAAAACTGATCATCTATTTGGATACTTAGAACAAGCTGGAATTTATTAAGCTAAAATATTATGCCTGGACAGGTGTATTATAAAGAAACACAAAATCTATGAGAAGTGTGTATAGGCCATGTTAAAATGATGTGATATATGAAAAAGTATTTGACAGCTGCCAAATACTGACCAAGTTGTCCCACTTAAAAAGAGGAGAGAGGTCTGTAATTTTCATCATAGGTACACTTCAACTGTGAGAGACAGAATGTATAAAAATATCCAGGAAATCACATTGTATGATTTTTAAATAATGTATTTGTATAATGGGGCAGAAATGGGTATTTGGTCAATAACAAAAGTTGGTTGGCAATGACAGAGGTCAAACGTTTCCAGTAGGTCTTCACCAGGTTTGGACACACTGAAGCTGGTATTTTGGCCCATTCTTCCATGAAGATCTTCTCTAGAGCTGTGATGTTTTGAGGCCATCGCTGGTTAACACGGACTTTCAACTCCCTCCACAGATTCTTTATTGGATTGAGGTCTGGAGACTGGCTAGGCCATTCCAGAACCTTGAAATGTCATGTTTTGTGGAAAGGACCCAGGCGCAGAGAGGGATTTAACGTGCAGAGCACTCATATTTAATGGAGAATAAACAATACAAAATCCAAACCTCGGAATGGACAGGAACAGGACGTGCAGCAAGGAGGGAAGACGTGGAAACGACGAGGACCTGACAAAGGGCTGGGTAAGACACAGGGGCTTAAAAGGACTAGAACCACAATGGGAAGGCAATCAAAGAGACCAAAAACAGCTGAGAATAGGGAAGGACAAAGATGGAGAACAGCTGACAATTAGACAAACATGGGAAGACAAGGAGTGACGCAAAGGAGGAATACAAAACATAAGGACTAGACAGAGATTAGTACTAAAGATTAATAGGGACTAACTATGAACCTAAGTACATAAAAGACACGAAACCTAACATAAGAGCACCTGAGGGTAAAAGAGGGTGAGAAAACGTGGTGGAAGGAAAAACTCAAATAACACTTAACAAAACACCAGGAAATAAGCTAGAATGTTAATGTAAGCTGAATAAGGAAATAAAATAACTAAAACCCAAAAACCTAAACACCTAAGGAACCTAACATGAAATGCTTTTTACATTGCCACTACTTTGTTGCCCTGGTGGTGTGTTTTCATTGCCATGCTGGAAGACCAAGCCGTATTTCATCTTTAATGCTCCCACTGATGGAAGCAGGTTTTCCTCAAAATCTCATGATACATGGCCCTATTCATCCTTTCCTTAATACGGATCAGTTGTCCCGTCCCATTTGCAGAAAAGCAGCCCCAATGCGTAATGTTTCCACCTCCATGCTTCAGAGTGGGTATGGTGTTCTGGAGATGCAACTCAGCATTCTTCCCTCCAAACACGGCGAATGGTGTTTATACCAACGAGTTCTTTTTTGGTCTCAACTGATCACATGTCATTCTCCCAGTCCTCCTTCTTGCTTGTTTGTAGATGCTAAATACTTATTTTCTGCACCATAAATCAATCAATCAATCCATCCATCCATCCATCCATCCATTCTCTGTACCAGTCCATCCTGTGCAGGATTGGGGGGGGGCTGGTGCCTATCTCCAGCAGTCACAGGGCGAGAGGCGGGGTACACGCTGGACAGATCACCAGATATTTTCTGCACCATTATAAAAATAAGTTCTTTAATTCTTTAAAATCATACATTGTGATTACCTAGTTTAATTTTTACATTCTGTCTCATAGTTGAAGTGTACCTATGATGAAAATTACAGTTCTCTTATATTTTTAAGTGGGACAACTTGCACAATCAGTGGCTGCCAAATACTTTTTCTCTCCACTGCACCAAAGGAAGTGGCAAGCGACTATATACTTTAGGACCCATTTAAAGCAGAAGCTGAAGAAAATCTTTTTTTTTTAAGTTTACTTATCCTAAACAGCTTGATTAAGGCAGACAATTCCAAAAAGAGGTACATATTTGCAAGTTGCCAGGATTTTGAACAGTTATTGCACAATAAAAGCATATCATCCTTGGCGTGCCACTTAGATTTATTACACTAAATCTTGTGAAAATTGCATAATACTTATGCAACATGTGTACTACTTTTTGTATTTACAATCTCAGACAGTTTCTCTGAGTTTGTGGAATCTTTTTTTTCATGAGCTTTGCCGTCAGTTTTCTCTCTCATTTCTGTTAACATTTCTGCTTCTGCTGAAGTGTTCTCCTGCCAGGGCACCATAATGGAAAAACAGACCGCCCAGACCCTGGGATGTCCAAGTATTTTATGTGTTTGTTTGTGTGTGTGTGTGTGTGTGTGTGTGTGTGTGTGTGTGTGTGTGTGTGTGTGTGTGTGTGTGTGTGTGTGTGTGTGTGTGTGCGTGCGTTTGTGTGTCAACACATGTGTCAGCAAGTGTGAGATGCGAGGGAGTTTATTTCAGTGTATACTTGTGTCAGCATTTATGGGGGTGTGTGCACTTATTATAATGTCAGTGTTTGTATGTGGAACAGAAAGGCAAATGAAATGAAAAGAGGTAACTATAGACAAATTTATAGTTAATAGGTGTATCTCTTTGCATATAAATTATACTTCGTACAGCACAAAATGAACTTGCATTACAAAAATATTCATTACTATTAAAGTTTTCTTTTTCTTTTTTTGCATTTCGTCATGTTGGATACACTAAATACACTGCATTAAAATGTTTATTTTGCTCTAATGTGACCAGAGCATCTTCTTCCATGTTTGCTATAGTAAAGTGGATTTCTTATGGGTTTCTTTCCAAATAGTTTTCCTTCTTGCCACCCTTGTAAAGAGATCAGATTTTTGGAGTTGATGACTTAAAATTTTAAGATCAACCAAACCTCATACCTGAGCTGTGGGACTTTGGAACCTCTATAATTGGCCTCTTGGCTGCTTCTCTGATTAATGCTCTCCTTGCTGAGCCTGAAATGTTCAAGGGTTGGCATATTGTTCCATATCATTGGTCTTAATCATGCTGTTGGTTCACTAATGTTCTCTTAAAAATCTTTCAAGGCCTTTACAGAACAGGTGGATTTGCATTATACACATGTGAACTGTACAGGTCCTTCTCAAAGAATTTGCATATTGTGATAAAGTTCATTCTTTTCCATAATGTAATGATAAAAATTAAACTTTCATATATTTTAGATTCATTGCACACCAACTGAAATATTTCAGGTCTTTTATTGTTTTAAAACTGATGATTTTGGCATACAGCTCATGAAAACCCAAAATTCCTATCTCAAAAAATTTGCATATTTCATCCGACCAATAAAAGAAAAGTGTTTTTAATACAAAAAAGTCAACCTTCAAATAATTATGTTCAGTTATGCACTCAATACTTGGTCGGGAATCCTTTTGCAGAAATGACTACTTCAATGCGGCGTGGCATGGAGGCAATCAGCCTGTGGCACTGCTGAGGTGTTATGGAGGCCCAGGATGCTTCGATAGCGGCCTGAAGCTCATCCAGAGTGTTGGGTCTTGCGTCTCTCAACTTCCTCTTCACAATATCCCACAGATTCTCTATGGGGTTCAGGTCAGGAGAGTTGGCAGGCCAATTGAGCACAGTAATACCATGGTCAGTAAACCATTTACCAGTGGTTTTGGCAAAGTGAGCAGGTGGCAGGTCGTGCGGAAAAAGGAAATCTTCATCTCCATAAAGCTTTTCAGCAGATGGAAGCATGAAGTGCTCCAAAATCTCCTGATAGCTAGCTGCATTGACCCTGCCCTTGATAAAACACAGTGGACCAACACCAGAAGCTGACATGGCACCCCAGACCATCACTGACTGTGGGTACTTGACACTGGACTTCAGGCATTTTGGCATTTCCTTCTCCCGAGTCTTCCTCCAGACTCTGGCACCTTGATTTCCGAATGACATGCAAGTACTTTGGACCACTGAGCAACATTCCAGTGCTGCTTCTCTGCAGCCCAGGTCAGGCGCTTCTGCCGCTGTTTCTGGTTCAAAAGTGGCTTGACCTGGGGAATGCGGCACCTGTAGCCCATTTCCTGCACACGCCTGTGCACGGTGGCTCTGGATGTTTCTACTCCAGACTCAGTCCACTGCTTCCGCAGGTCCCCCAAGGTCTGGAATCGGTCCTTCTCCACAATCTTCCTCAGGGTCCGGTCACCACTTCTCATTGTGCAGCGTTTTCTGCCACACTTTTTCCTTCCAACAGACTTCCCACTGAGGTGCCTTGATACAACACTCTGGGAACAGCCTATTCGTTCAAAAATTTCTTTCTGTGTCTTACCCTCTTGCTTGAGGGTGTCAATGATGGCCTTCTGGGCAGCAGTCAGGTCGGCAGTCTTACCCATGATTGCGGTTTTGATTAATGAAGCAGGCTGGGAGTTTTTAAAAGCCTCAGGAATCTTTTGCAGGTGTTTAGAGTTAATTAGTTGATTCAGATGATTAGGTTAATAGCTCGTTTAGAGAACCTTGTCATGATATGCTAATTTTTTGAGATAGGAATTTTGGGTTTTCATGAGCTGTATGCCAAAATCATCAGTTTTAAAACAATAAAATACCTGAAATATTTCAGTTGGTGTGCAGTGATTCAAAAATATATGAAAGTAAAATTTTTATCACTACATTGTGGAAAAGAATGAACTTGATCACAATATGCTAATTTTTTTTAGAAGGACCTGTATTTGTTAATTAGTTAACTTCTAAGTCCTTGAATAGAAGACAACTGGACTTGTATGGGAGGTAAAATGTCTTCAAACGTCCTTCAGCAAGTTTGCACTGACATGCACACATATCGACAGAGATGTTTTGCTTTCAGAGTTCTCGGATGCCTGGGGATTCCTGGATAGCAATTCACTGCCTAGTGCTTTTTTGGGGAGGTCCAGTCACTGTTGCAGTCATGTCTCTGGTCAACAACAGTGTATTTATTTTTTTATTTCTAAACTAAAACTCTTCACTTGAACAACTTCCACCTCCTTTAATACTCAAAATAGCTATTCATGCACTAATATGATAAAAAGCTCCTAACTCGCTATTGTAACGGATGCTGAACACTCATAAATTGTCTTATACAAGATATTCTTCAATCTGCTCCATGTCAGCTGCTAGATATCTTCAGTACTCTGTTCTTTGTAAATGGCGGTTTTGCTGAGGAATTTAAAGGCAGTGGCGTGCTAAACAATCACAGGCTTGCACTCTCTATAGCACTCGGTGAACATTTGAAAAATTGGGCATGTCTCCGTTAGCCTTGACGGATGATGGAACCAAGTGTCTCCTTACCCCTGCTGACGGAGTAGCATAAACTAGGCTTTAGGATTGTCATTAACTGGATGACAGAGAATCTACATCATCTAAAGTCCGTTGGTTGCACTGGATGTTTTTTATGTGTATTAGAGTAAACTGACTCAGCACCAATGTAAGCTACACTTGTAAGATTTTTATTTATTTTAAATTTTGAAAAAACATAATGTGCTACTAAGTATTGGTCTAAAACATAAAACCCTTATAAGATGTGCAGAAATGTACAAGGAGTCTGCCTACTTTTGCGAGGCCACGTTTGTGAACCTACCCAGCTGTCTGATAGCATGCGTACATCTGTTTGTGCACAAATCTCAGTAATGTATGTGAAATGTCCGATGAGTGGAGGGGGCGTTTGGGAGTGGGCTGAGAGTTCTAAGGCATGACAGCTCTCCCACATCTGCAGGTCCACTCCCACATACAAGGAATTCTTTAAGAAATCAACACTATTTGTCTGGACTGACTGGAGGTGGGTGGTTCAGGAGAACTTTGTCTTCAAGATCACGTGTATTTTTTGCCATTGATACACAGAGCAGAGGAAATGAGTTTCCTTGCAGAGACACAAGAGCAACAGCGATGGCGATGGGGGAGGGGTGGGGGTTCAGGCTGGTTTTCATTTAGCCCTCTTTATGAGTCAGGACAAAGCTAGCTGGGTCAGAGACGAGTTGCAAGCAAAGAGAAGAGGGAGTTCACTTGTCTTGTTGATGTATGACAAATGCTCATAGGAGATACACACAGTCAGGGAATTGGATTCTTCCCTCCTCAGCAATGACTTTTTTTTCTCCCTTTTCGGTCCTCCCTCCAGGCAATGAGGTTATGGATTTGGACAGGTGTGAATACTGATGATGAATAGTAATGTTTGTTAGAATGGGGTGGATTGAGAGAACACTGACTTTAGATTATAAAGGTTTGGTCACTGCTATGAGTTTATGATACATTATCTGGTGTAAACAGAAAAAAAAATGGCAAACAGGTTGTGTGTGATATAGTGAGAATATATAACATATCTCTCATGTTATGGAAGAATATAAACACAGATACTGTATATTGGATCGGTTCGCAAACATGTCAAAACTATCTAAATAAAACAATTTAATAGGAAACAGAGTAAACGTTTGGTAAATGAACACATAAATAACATTCATAAATACAGTCAAAGCATACCCTTCTGTTTGTGCATAGAAGGACAATATTACACACAATAACTCAGTTTCTTGCCGGCCAAAGATGGCAATGAGAGCAACTTTAGGTTGAAGAAACAAGCAAACTTCTCATTGGAAATTTAAAATATATATTCATCTAAGTATTTTCTCAATCTATAACATTCTAACTTCCTCACAGTTTGAACAAATGCTTCATGAGGTATGATGATGTCTTACAAAGTTAGGCTAGACAGTTGTTTATCTGATTATCGTAATTTTCGGACTGTTAAGCGCACCTGACCATAAGCCGCACCAGAGAATTTGTTAAAGATTTTTTTTTTTTTACATTTATAGGGTGTACCTGAATATAAGCCGCACGTTTTCATGTTATAACATGAGATATGGCACATTTTACCTACTGCTTAGCGGTTTGGGCTAGTGCCAATTTAACTTATCTAAAAAGTGTAATTTCTAGATGTAAACACTCTAAAGATCCTTAATTAAAAGGCACTTTAATCATTGTAAAGTTCTTGACAGATACAGAATTCTAAGTTGGAATAATCTTTGATTGTTGTATGATGTATAAAATTTGCTGTAACTCTCTGTGAGTTGATAAAATTTAGATCAGCTACAACAAGTGCTACTTGGGGAGCTGCTAGAGGGGACTGTGTACTTCCATATTGGAAAAGTGTGTTTGGCCAATCCGTTTTCTCCTGTAGGGCATCTGGTGAGTGGAATATTATTCTACAGACCATAAGAGATGCTACATCATACCCGTCATTTAAAATACAATTAAAGACATGGTTACTAGATAACGATATCTGTCAACATTAGTATATACTAACCAACTGACCAATTTCTTGGTGTAGATGTTAATTATGAGGGTGAGTGTAATGGGCAGGGAATATAGCAGAATAATTATGTAAATTATTTATTAACGTTTTTATGATATACAAATGCATGTGCTTAATGTTGGTTGTTTTATGTTCTACATGTGTCTTCGGGCAGGGTGACTATCGAGGGAAATAAGCCTTTAGGCTACAATCTGGTATATTTGCATTTTCTGTGCAAACTGTTAATGGAGGTACACTGTCCCTCTATGACAAATAAAGGTTGTTATTATTATTAATTGATCGAGAAAATTTCCAAACACTCATATCGCCTGGAAAAGCACAGGAATGAACCATTGTCAATATGATTGTAGAAATGAACAACTGTCACAGTAATACAATGTTAACTCACCCTTGGTGAACTAAGAGTAGACTGATGAGTCACAGTGGATCAGACAGATTGATGTCTGACATGTCATAGATAAATTAGGGGCCCCCTACTTAATGATATTTCATAAGAAATCTCTTGACTGGTATTGGATAATATTTAATCAAATATCATCTCAAGATATGTATTCATATGTCCAGAAAGAAGACAAAGATAGTTACGTGCAGTTCTACACAGTAACCAAAACCCACTGTGATAGTCTTGAAGGAACAGATTGATATCAAACAATTTTCCAGGGTGCTAAAACTCTCCACATTCTTGTGCGGACAAAACTCTCTAAGCTCACCTCCTCCAACAACACCTCACAGTGGCAACCACAAAATCCCCAGTATCTTTCCACCACTGTAAGCTGTTTTCATCTAACTTCCAGTATAGAAGAACAAACTGTATACAATCCCTTATCACAAATCACAGAACTATCCTCTCAGTACGTCCACGGACGATGCATAATCTTTTCCATGCTTCCTGCTTTGCAAAGCCACATCTCTACAGCAGCTTAAGACTGAAAAACAAACAAATACAGATTTAAAGGCAGGCTTGAAAGGTGAGATTTAGAGCATAGGATTCTACTTGGTTGCACCTTGTAATTTATTATTTTTTTTTTTCCGTATACAACCCCTGACAAAAAAATATGGAATCATTACTCTTGGAAGATGTTCAGTTGTCACCCACAAGAAAAAAAAAGTTGTAGCAGCTTTTATTTAGAGTAAGTAAAAGAGGAAGAACTATGGAATCACTGGATGTGGTAGACCAAATTCTGATATTGATGCCAAAGAAATTTCACAATCTACACTGTTAATGCTGGCTTATTTTTGACATTTCTGGATGTAGTACCATTTGGATGTTTCCTTATTACAAGCTATCCATTTTCCCTTCTTACAGTGCCTTGAAGACTATTTCGTCAGATACCTTGTTGATTAACCTTCATAACAGTTTCAATCTTTTCCAGTGTTTCAACTGACAGCTCTTCTGTTGTAAGCTTTTTTCCAGTAAATCAGCCATGAGAAACAACTAATTAAGATCTGCAAGGTCTTTTCTTTAACTTCAGACTCCCTTGCATGGTTAGACATTTGCAGGTATTTCTTACAAATGTAATTTACAGGGAGATTTCATCATTTCTCCTCTAAACATTGTGTAGTTTCATAGTTTCATTCCCTTTTCTCACCTCCCTAAAAGATGTGACAATAATTACAGGTATATTATTAAATGTTTTGAGATAAGTCTTACATATTCACTAACTTCAGCCGGTTAATAAAACAGTGCTGTGTCATATTGTCATTTATTGTTTTTGTGATAAAGTAACACAACTGACTGAACATCCTCCAGGAGTGATGAGGAGATGGTTGATGTGTTTTTTTTTTACTGGTTAGTTAATTATAAGTGTTTGACATATTGAAATGCACTGCCTGTGATTACCCAATGAACATTAGAATAGATATTATTGAACTGTCAAAGATTCATAACATTAGCTTTTGCTTTGAAACATGGAATGTCAATCATCTGCCTCATTTACACAAATACACAACTCCAATTAATTCAGACCTCCCATATAGAATACATCTACCTGGTGTTATATTAATTAAATCTGGTCATGGTGACTCGGATTTTTGTTCCTTCCTACACTAATTTTACAAAACTAATCAGAAATCATGGTTGGTCCAAATGGATGGTAGGAAAGACTCTGGTAGTTCTTTTTTTTATTTTTCAAACTCAGAAATGGCTTTTATTTTACTGTTTGAAATGATCATCCTAAAAAATAGAATAGAAAATAATCATCTTGTATTGTCCCACAGAGGGGAAACTCAGCTATAATATCAGCAGAGTGACAGGTAACAGAAGCATTAGGTTCACACAAGACAAAATACCAAAAACAGAATTAAGAACAATAAAATGTACAGTAAGTACAAAATTACAAAACTATAATACTGTGCAGTTCTTGAAAATAAAATAATGGCATACTCAGATTTCAGGAATGTTCAACTGTGCAAGATATTTTAAAAATATTTACAGAATGTGTATTTGTGCATTAAAAAACAACAGATTTACAATAAGACAACCTAAATATATACATTTCATAATCCCAATACACAATTAATAGATTTCCCTCTGTTTCTATCCAATTTTATAATGCACTACTGATATTGCAGTAGGAAGTTGACCAATACATTTCCATACATTTATATGTTATAATTTAAATCAGTTTGCATTTATTCTTTATGCTGATGATAGATGCTGCAGCTAATGTTAAAAAAAGTATTCTAGAGAGGCAACACGGTGAGAAAAAAACAAGGTTATGGGTTAGATTTTAATTAGTTTGATAAAATGTTAATTTATAAAATGCTTAGAATATTCTCACACAAAGCATCCATTAAAACGTTCAGAATACATGTATTTACTATCAGCGTATGGAATAAAATGGAAGCTGACATTTACTTAAATACCAAATATTTAAAAAACAATTCTTTTTTATCATCATTTAGTTATTCAATTAATTTTTTGATTAAGTACTAACTCATACTGTATGATGGCCCTAACCATAAGGAGATGTAATATCTGGAAATACAGGAAACAATGCAGTAACAAAAACATATCTGATACTATGTTACAAATGATCTCATACAAAATATATGTCACAGCTGTAGTTTATTAGTGTTGGCAGAATTCAATTAGCAGACCTCCATCTTGGTCGCCTTAATTTAAACCACACAGGGTCAGACTGGGGCGCGTTCTGTTTATCTCCTGCTGAACTATGTCTTCTGACTTAACTGCCATCATGTTTCTTGCCACCAAACCCTCCCAAACCCCCCACTACCAGTTTGTAACCTTTGTCCCCCGACATTGTAGCTCACCAACATCTGGCTGAAGGCATCCCACTACTACCGCTGACTGTGAACTGAGGGAAAGAAGTAGAGCTGGTGGGTGGTGGTGTTGGTCCATATAATTCTTACCTCGGCAGAAAAAAGACTTTGGCTTTGAAGCTGGCATTCAAAGAGCTGGCGCTGTTTGTTCGTGACGGGTGGTGGCTACTCAGAGAGGGTCAGAAACTGTTGACATATTCCAAAAAATGTTTTGAGTAGAACAGAAAGTATGGGAAGAATAGGGAATTTTACGTCGGATTTATTTTTCCATATGTTCTGTCCTTGAAATACTTTGTTCCTCTTCCTGTTCCTCTTTTTGAAAACGTAAAATCTCAGAAAGGTCATAGTGGTTTAATGCAATAGCTATTTTACGCACCTTTAAGCCATCGACTTCCATCGAAGTCATTTGCATAGAAGCCAATACTTATTTACACAGGAAATGCAAGTAGATGGCAGTGCACCACCAAGGCATTTCTTGTGTAAAAACACCGACTGTAAATATGTAAAGCATTTCCAGTCAGATCTACAGTCTGCTTTAAAGGTAAAGCAGTATAAAATTCAGAGATATTATAGCTTATCAGGGCTGCACAGTGGCACAGTTGGTAGCACTGTTGCCTTGCAGCAAGAAGGTCCTGGGTTTGAATCCTGGCCTGGGGTCTTTCTGCATGGAGTTTGCATGTTCTCCCTGTGCAAGCGTGGGTTCTCTCTGAGTACTCCGGCTTCCTCCCACAGTCCAAAAACATGACTGTTAGGTGAATTGGTCTCTCTAAATTGCGCTTAGGTATGAGTGTGTGCGTGTATGGTTGTTTGTCCTGTGTGTCTCTGTGTTGCCCTGCGATGGACTGACGACCTGTACCCCGCCTCTCGCCCAATGACCGCTGGAGATAGGCACCAGCCCCCCTCGCTCAGGGATGAACTAATCTCGATTTATGCTAAGTGAGCATGCTGAGAACGTTTTCTTCTGCACAATTCTGAACTATGTATTGAAAATTGTACTCTGACGAGCCATTAGCTTTAGCCCTTGAACCCAACTGACTCGAATTTATACTAATAGGGATGCTAAGTGAGTAACCAACTGCAAGTAAAATCTTAATTTTAACCTTAAACCCATAATATAACCCCCCCCCCCCCTAAAAGAACTCACGTGAAGTATAGAACAAAAAGAAATCAGATTTAAAAAGGTAATTCATTGTGATTTTGCCTTTTTTTTTAAACATGGATAAAACTTTTCAGTCAGAATTTAGAAGTAACAAACTTTTTTTACCCCTGTTGCATGATGTAAAGTTTAGTTATAAAGCCCCTTTCCTCACATAAACATCAGAGTACGTCACCATAAAAGTAAAATAAGTATAAAAGACATATAGTGATAAACATTGAAAACAAGTGAAACAAAATCAGAAAATTCTTCTTTTACTAATAGCTTTTCTAAAGAAAATTGACATCGGTGTGTTTAAAGAAACGCTGTGTATGTGCAAACGGACCTCATGTACTGATAGAGCTTCTATCTGCTGAGACAAGTGTTTCTGCTTCAGCAGAGAGACTCTCAGAAAACTGTTCAGTCAAGATGTAAGATTTCAAAGAAAAATATGTTAATAGTTTTTTTATGACACAAGACATTTCATGATGGATGAATATTTGGTCTATTACCCGCTCTGGAGTTGTAGTGCAGGTACAAGCTGATGTTTAGGCGTTGTTAGGCTGTGCACAGCAACTAAAATATTTTGATAGGGCAGCACTTGCTTTTGTCAGCACTGTGGAGATGGAGGCTATACTGAATGACAAACACAGGGACATGGTCAGCTGTTTTCCTCTTTTTACCTCAATGTCTAAAACACTTGCAAAACTGGAATATTTGTGTGGCATTTGCATCAGCTTAATAAGATGCTCAAACTGCCGTGAAAATATTAGGACACCCTATAAGAATCAGTTTTTTTAATTAACATTTTGACACATGGATAGGAACAAGGCAAAAGCAATATTAAAATGTTCTGTAATATTTATTTTAAAAAAAGCTATTTCTGGCAAAGAAAAAAACAACTAGTTGCAAACTCAGCATTTTAAATGAAGTTTACCCCTTTAACCCCTTCAATTTCCTGCAAATCGAAACGTTTAAAAAAAAGAGCATGATAACAGAAGTTACGATGATAACTTTATGAGAAACAGACACATCTGAAGGACAATTTTAAGGCTTTCAATGGCAGTTTAGGTTGGATTTTTTGATGTAAGACTTGCTGTGGAAGAAGTGTTTTTTGGAGTACACATACATGGTTTGACAAAAACGCTTACTGTGTCTACGGCTTTTATTGTATCCTTGATTGGCAAACATCACTGGAATCTCAAGAATCTTAGTTCTATAATGTTGTATAATATGTATAAGTAAAAAGAAATGGTGTTGATAAAAAAAAAGAAAAAACATAATGATAGTATGTCCCGTCCATGAGACATAAGAACGCTTTTAAACCTTAGAATGTTAGCTTTTTGTGTTTCTGACTGCTGAAAAGTGAGATTACCTCAGGGCCGCAGAGAACGTTCATGTTTTTAAGAGCAGGCTCAAGACACACCTTTTTAATGTAGCTTTTAACTGATTATTATTTATTAAATCTGTTTAATTACTCTGCATGTTTTGATTGAATTTCTTTTTAGCTTTTAGCTGGCTATTTATCAAATATTGTTTATCTGCTTTGTATTTTTATTTGATCATATCTTATAATTGTTTTAATTGTAATATTTTAACTTATTTTAGTCATCTTTCCAGGGCTTCCTCTGTGGGAGCCCTCTGCCTCGGGGCGGTGGTTGGCTGTGGCTGCCTTGAGGCTCTCCAGGTGGTGCTTGGGTGGAGATGGGGATACCAGCCCTCCCTCCTCTGGGCTCCCTGGGTCAGTGCCTTGGCTGCTGCTGTTGACCTGCTGCTGCCGATCTAGATGGCTCCCATGATGACGTTTCCTGGCTCATCTGTGCTCAGCCCATTGTGGTTTTGTCTATTGTTGCTTTTATGTGTGTGTGCATGGGAGATGGGGGGGGGGGGGGGGAATTGTGGGTCATTTTAATCTGTAAAGCATTTTGAGAAACTTTGTTGTGGTTTGAAAAGTGCTTTATAAATAAAGTTTGATTTGATGTTTGATTGAACGCTATGGTATAACTGAAAGACCTGCCTATGGCCTTCAGAAAGAAGATTGTAGAAGTTTGAGTGTAGTATGGTATTTGAAGACATCTCAAAGAATGTGAAATCAGCCATTTAAATGTACAAGTGCAGGACTGCTCTAAGATTTCCATTCAATTCAGTTTATTTGTATAGTGCCTCTTCACAACACATGTCATCTCAAAGCACTTTATAAAAAATACCTTTCATTTCAGTCATACATACATTCCAATTAATCCTAGTTTATTATTCCAATCAGTTTAAAGTTTTCTATCCAAAAGAAAAAAAGAAAAGAAAAAGATTAAAGCTGGAACAGAACGTGAACCATATGATAATGACCCAAAACATATCAGTAAATCCACAGCTTAGAATTAAGAAATGGAAAGTTGTGGGCAGAGTTAAACCCCACATCTTGATCTCAATGAGATGCTGAAGGGTGACTTGAAACAGGCTGCATCCAAGAAACATCTCAAAGCTAAAAGTGAGGAGTCGGGGGGACCTTTTTTCAAACTGATGTGAGGTACTGGTAGATGGCTACAAGAAGGATCTTACTGAAGTTATTTCTGCCTAAGGGGTTAAACTAGCTATTTTTAGGGAAGGGTGTCCTAACTTTCTCCTAATCTAAAAAATATATTTTTATTAATATCCTTAGTTAAAGCAATGCGATTTGCAATTGTTTATATTCTGTTAACCACATTTATGTGCAGATAAAAAAAATCTATTGAAATGAGCCATTGATATGTAAAACATTTCTTAGTAAAGAACTATTTTTTGACATTGGCTAATTTTTTCGCTCTTGATTGCTTACCCAGTAACCAATATCTGACAATATACATATTGTCAGATTAATGCTGAAGATGTTTTGTGTCTGACTACAGGAACAGTATGGAGAAAATCTTTAGGATGGTATTATTTAGATTATTTGCCAGATACTACATGCATACATGGAGAGAGGCCTTTTCTGCAGCAATGAGTTGGTCCAGCGTGTTGTGGAGATGTAAAAACTGATCCAGTTATTAGACCTGCCGATTAACCAATGCATCAGCTTTCCGATCCTCACCTTGGTTCATGAAAAATAGATAATGACAGAACAGAACAGCTGAAATGAGGGTGGCCAAGCTCTGGCCTCCGGATAAGGGGAGGATTGCTGTCATCCAGTGGGAACTCAGAGTAGAGCCGCTCCCCCTCCACATCATCTGGGTTTTCCTTCTGTACCTGTTATCCCCTTGCCCTGATCTCTGATATGTGGAAAGCAATAGATTATTGGATAAAGGGATGGATGGGAGAATAGATAGATAGAAACTGATGAAACTGTATGAAAAAGAATAGTAAAAAAACTGGAAATAATGACATATATTACATATACTAACTCATAAATGGTGGAGATGTGCATAAAATTAAAAGCACAGTATTTTATTGCCAAATTCTGGCACATATTTATTAATTGAATTCAATATATTGAAAAGTAGAAAAGAAGTGAACTCATCAGCCATTAGCTTCAGTTTCTTAAAAGGGAAAAACTCCCACCATTTCGGCACATAAACACTTGGATGGAAGTTTATTTCATTTAATAAAAAAATAACTAAGATTAGAAGTAATATTTTGATGCATTAATTGGGACAATCTTGTATTTCCCTCATTTTCTTTTTGATTCCTAACCACTACTTCTAACAAAGCACCTGCAGAGCATTTTTTCCCATCTTATGTCTTTTATAGTCGTCAGAAATAAAATCCAAATTGGTCAAAGGGTTGTGGGTAGAAATCCAAATTTTGCTTTTTTTTCACTTTTTTCCCCTCAGCACACAAACACTTTCCTGCTGTATGCATGTGGAAATCCTGATTCAGTTGAGAACAACCAGTTAAATGAGGGAGTTTTTTTAACAGCATGTCTAAGGTCACAAGTTCAAATTCTTACAACAGCCAATCCGTCCATAAACAGCCATGAAGTATCTCAGACCTAGGAGTAAAGTCCTCCCCGGGAGTCCCTCTGGATAAGACTGTCAGCCAAACACCTCAGATGTAAAATTCTGTGTCTTGTTAGCCGACAGCTTAACGATGGCATTTGTCTCCACCAGCTTCTCAGCTGTGCATCCCACATTTACAGTCGCTCCCTGCTCTTTTTCTTTCCCTGTCTCCTCCACGTAAACACTCTGCTCCAGCAGCTGCAGAAGCGGGTTGCCATGAATGGTGGTTTCCATCTGTGTCTCCCTTGATGAGGAAGGGACCAAATAAGCAGGAGTGAAAACATAATGGCTTTCAGTGGAGCCATATGCTTTCCATATTCACATTTATTATCAACACCATGTTGTTTTCATCTCAAGCAGCCTATTATGTAACAAAACCATGAAAAAGATGACTTGTGAAGCAACCCCTAACTCCTCTCCCGTCTTGAAAGAAGATGACTGTTTTCACATTTTTCGAATTCCACTTACTGTAAGAGCAGTGAGCAGCCAGAGCTGGAGGAGAGATAGTTTAAGCAGCAGGTTTTCATAGTTTGTCTTGAAGGGAACTGCTGACTTTTAAATTGATACCTTATATGTGCTTATGTGGTGTTTGATCAAACTCATATAATTTGTCAAAGTGCAGTAAAATAGCTTTTAAAATGAAGCTACGTTTTTAAAATGAAGATGAAATCCCTCGTCAACTGTATGCAGTGCATCATTTATATATGATTGAACGTTACACCCACATGTCTTTGTGGAACGTTTTATTCTGCTTCATGTTTTTTTAGAGACCCAACGGAACATCCCTGGTCATATGAATGAGATACATTTCCTATACTAAGCACAAGAATGTAAAGAAAAATTCCTTATTTTGATGGAATTTTGAAAAAGGTAGACACATTGAAGGTGTTTGGTGCTTTAGAATCAGGACAGTAGCTTTGTCATGTAAACACAGCCTAAATAATAGGTTCCCCACAGCTTGACATGCATCTTAGAGAAATGCTACCATATGTCAAAGTGGTGCCTATAATTAAAAGTGATTGCATGGCTTACTGGTTTGCTGTTCTAAAAAACAAAACAAAAAAACACCTGTGCAGTTTTGACATCATAGACCAGTTGCATCCAATTCCAGTCCTCAGAGTCTGGTTTCCTGCATTTTATAGATGTGCTCCAACACACCTGATGCAAATAGCAGAATATATCTCCTCACCATGTCATCAGGTTCTGCAGAGACCTTGTAATGAACCATGCGTAATTGGATTTAGGCGTGTTGAACCAGGATAATGTTCAAACCATGTGGGCCTTGTGCCCTCAGAAACTGGAATAGGACACCTCTCAGTGCATTTACATGCAAATTTAAATTGAACTACGGCAATAATCGGGCTAAGACCTTAACGAGAATGGGAGCCTTTATCTGAGTTTACATGTTCAGTAAGAAAATCAAATTACTGAACAAATGTGTTCCACTCTGCGAGGGTAGGTGGCACTCTTTCATGTTGGCATTCTTCCAGCTGGCCTATAGCGTCACACGAATAGCAAACAAAAGCTGCCGCCACTGAAGCAGCTGGAGTAAAAGCAAGATATTAATGTTTTTACATTATATTCTTTGTAATGCCTTTATTGCTGTATTTACTTTATATGCTTTGTCTGTGTTTTACTGCTATTTTTATTTGACCTCTTAATCATGTAAAGCACCTTGCATCACATTGTTGTTGAAAGTGTGCTATACAAATAAAATTGCCTACCTTGCCTAACCTGGGATGTTGTTAACATGCAGAGACATTTGGTTTTCTAACCACATTATCTGGGTGTCTTACCTCGATTAGGAGTAGGCCAGTTTGGAGCGACTTCAGCTAGACTAATCTGTATACATGCATTTCAAAAGTCAGAATTTAATCGGACTAAGGTAATCGTTCGGTTTTCTCTTACTGAATGTAAACCCACTGACTGATGTAAACTAAACCTGCATTAGTTGGACTTATCCATATAGCCAAATTAGTATTCTTCTAGTCAAATTCAGAATCAGATGTATTGCCCTATACTTGCAGTATACTTGCATATACAAGGTATTTGACTTCGGTAGATGTTAGCTGTCTAAACATACAAGAAATAAAAGAGTATACATTCTGTGATAAAGGGATTACTATAGGCGCATATGATACAACAAAAACATTAACAATAGACAAAATACATTAGGCACTTATCAACATTATTTGCAAGTAATACACTATATAATAAATGTAAATATATTAAAATATAAATAGTGCAAAAAGAGGTGCAAGATGCAACAAGTGATAAAGTCTGTAATGGTAGACTAAGAGGGAGGGCAGGGGGGCATCAATAATCTTTTCAGCAGTCCTAATTGTGCACTGTACTCTACATTTGTCCTTTTGTGTGGCTACCCCAAACCAGACAGTGATGGATGAGCAGAGGATGGATTCAACTTTAGCACTCTCTTTGTGGTAGGCCATTATTTCTTAGTTGCTATAGAAAGTACAATTCAATTCAAATTCAATTCAATTCAAAAATACTTTATTGATCCCAGAGGGAAATTAAGTGTTGGTATAGCTCATATAATTAATTAGTTGTTGTAGATGATGATAGCTGTGGGCAGGAAGGATTTCCTGTAGCGGTCTGTATTGCAGCAAACCTAAAGAAGCCTCCGACTGAAGACGCTCAGTTGTTGTATGACAGTCTCATGAAGAGGATGCTCAGGGTTGTCCATCATTTTTTTTATTTTATGAAGAATCCTTCTTTGCATCATCATCTCCAGATGTTCCATTATTGTCCCAAGAACAGAACCAGCCTTTATCAGGTTGTTTAGCCTTTTTAAATCCCTGGATCTGATGCTGCTACCCCAACAGATGACGGCTGAAATTACACTCTCCACAACAGACTTGTAGAAGATCTGCAGCACCTTGCTGCAAACCTTGAAGGACCTAAGCTTCCTTGAGTAGTACAGTCTGCTCTGTCCCTTCTTGTAGACGGTTTCACTGTTGCGCCTCCAGTCCAATATGTTGTCAAGGTGAACTCCGAGGTATTTATACACCTCAACCACCTCCACTTCTTCTCCCATGATGGAAACAGTGTTTGACTTATCCCTGTTTCTTCTGAAATCTACAATCATCTCCTTTGTTTTGTTCACATTCAAGGTGAGACGATTGTTTCAACACTATGTCACAAAGCGGTCCACCAGCTCTCTGTATTCAGCTACTTGTCCATCTCTGATACACCCGACAATTGCAGAGTCATCTGAGTATTTCTGCAGATGACAGGTCTCTGATTTGTACTGGAAGTCTGTGGTGTACAGAGTGAAAAGGAATGGTGAGAGCACGGTCCCCTGTGGTGCTCCTGTGCTGCTGACCACCTGGTTTGACACAATTCTTCAGTATCACAAATTGTGGTCTGTTGGTCAGGTAGTCATTGATCCAGGCGATTGTTGAGGGCTCCACCTGTGTCTTCAGGAGTTTCTGACAAAGCAAATCAGGCTGAATTGTGTTAAATGCACTGGAGAAATCAAAGAACATGATCCTGAAGAGGTGCTGCAGAATCCCACAGAGCTGGTCTGCACAGGCCTTCAGGACTCTGGGGCTGACACCATCTGGACCTGCAGCCTTGTTGCGGTTCAGTTTCTCCAGCTGCCTCTTCACCTGACTTTTGGAGACAGACAAGTGGGAGGGGGAGGCAAAGGGGGTAGCAGCATTTCCTGACTTGGTTGAAGTCAAACTTGTGGAATAAGAAGAGTCCATGGCTGACGTGAAGGATAAAACATCCGAGGTGTAACAGGAAAGCTGTTGGTCAGAGAGTGGGATGTCTGTTTGGCTGGGAACAGGAGAGGGGGATGCTGAGCTAGTTCCTGAACTGAACCTGTTGAAGAATATGTTCAGTTCATTGGCTCTGTCCAGACATCCATCTATCCAATCCTTCCTGTCCTTAAAACCTGTGATCTTTCTCATTCCTGACCAGACATCTCTGATATTGTTCCTCTGTAGTTTGTACTCCAGCTTCTTCCGGTATGCCTCCTTGCTGTCTCTGATCTTGACCTTAAGTTGCTTCTGTATACACCTCAGTAATTCCCTGTCTCCCTCCCTGGATGCTCTTTTTTCTTGTTTAGCAGTTCCTTCAGGTCACTGGTGATCCAGGGTTTGTTATTAGGGAAGCATCTCACTGTTCTGGTGGGGATGATGTTGTCCACAAAGAAGTTTATATAGTCAGTCACACACTCAGTCATGGCATTGATGTCCTCTCCATGTGCTTGGCAAAGAGTCTGTGGTTGCAAAACAACCCTGCAGGGCTTCTTCAGCTTCCTGTGACCATTTTCTCACAGTTCGTTTTGACACAGGTTGCCTCTGAACAAGTGGTTTATATTCTGAACAGATAATATCAAGATTGTGATCTGATTTTCCCAGAGGAGGTCTTGGTTTGAACATGTATGAATCCTTTACATTTGCATAAAACAAATCCAAGGTCCTGTTTTCTCTTGTAGAGCAGTGGACATCCTCTGCTGAGCGTTTTTGAGGATGGTGTTGATGTTTGTCTCCCATTTCAGATCCTGGGAAATGATGGCTCCCTTGAACTTGAATGAGTCCACCAGCATTCTGAAGTCCACAACCATCTCCACAGTCTTTAAGGGGTTAAGTTCAAGATTGTGCTGACGGCACCCAATATGCAGAGTCATCACCATCCTTGATGAGCCCAATGACAGTGGTCTCATCTGAAAATGTTAAGACCTTAACAGCTGGATCCTTGGAGGTGCAGTCATTTGTGTAGAGGGAGAAGAGCAGTGGGGAAAGAACGCAGCTCTGTGGTGCACCAGTGCTGATTGTCCTTGTTCCAGATGTGACATCTTTCAGCCGCACATGCTGTCTCCTGGTTGTCAGGAAGCTGGAGATCCAATGACAGTCATGGTTTCAAGAGGAAGCTTGAGTACTTGGAGAGAACCCACAGATGTATGCTGAGAACATGCAAACTTCATGGAGAAAGACCCCAGGCTGGGTTTCGAACCCAGGACCTTCTTACTGCCAGGTTACCAACTGTGCTACCATGTAGCCCGCATGTCAGACAGTGTGCAAAAACTCAATCGATGTGACAATTTTTAGTGTCAGTAGCAAAAACAGTCTGAGTAATTTGTCTTGGATTGTGTTATTGGTCATTTAGTCTTCTAGAAACTAAATAATCTGATTTAAAAAGCCTTGGGTTAGTTCAAGTCTTCTCTGAGGCTGATCTAGGTCTCAGAGCTATTGCAGAGACAAGCTATATTGTGTGGAAATGCAGGAAATGTACATATTAATCCTAGGGGAAGATCTGGGGCTCATTGGGATTCTTTGGGAAAAGTCCAAACACAAAATATTAGATGAAGATTAAAACTGATTTTACACATAAGCAACATAATGTGAAGACATGTGCCCATTGGAAGGGATGCAAGCAGTAGCATAGGCCAGCAGTCTGGCTGCACTCAGCGTTTCTTGTCTCAACTATTGACATCAGGCGGCACAGTGGATAGAAGACTTTGTCCTTGCAGCAAGCCAATATCAGGTTGGGGGCTTGATTATTTCTAATTCATATCAATCAGTGATTGTGACTTCCTGTGAACTGGCTGTTTATTGAAACTTGTGAATTTCTAATACGTGAACACAGCTTGTAGAAAAGAATTGCCACGGTTTGACACGTATTATGGCTGATAAGACCTGGCTCCAAGGTAATTTTGCAGTTTACCCCAAAGGTGTTAGATACCACTGAGTTCAAGAATCTGTCAAGTACAAACATTTACTGCAATACTGGCACTTTAGTGAGAAAAAAGTGAATACTTACAAGAGGATTATAGTGTCTTCTTGCTAGTAAAACGAGGCAAGCCAAAAATATAAGTAAACATGCCCACTAAGAGTATCTAAAACTGTATGCTTTATTTGTAGCCTTGCCACACTACATACAATGAATGCTACTGTTCAGAGAATGTTATGTGCATGAACTTCAAGCCAAAAGTTTGTATGAGAACATTTTGCAGATGTTTACATGTTTTTCTGTTTAAGTTATTGGAGGGGTGGATTACAAGTACGAGAAGCCATGCATGAGGGAGTAATCATTGGGGTGTTTGGGGCCAAACAGGGCAGTGTAGTGATGTTTGGTATGCATGTGTGTGATTGGAGTTGAGCCAAAAGATGTCATATCTCTGCACTGTTTTAACTTGCCTGAGACGTATTACGTGTTAGAACTCACAAACAACTTAATCTGACACATGTGGTGTCTTAAAGAAACTTTCCACTGAGTTTTTGCCGGTGCCTTTGGGGAAGAGCTTAACAAGAGCTGCAGGCCTGTCTTTGCGATTATGCAAAAGTAGGAATGGGAAAGTGAGAGTTCTGTGAGGGCTGTTTGCAGACTCAGAGCTGTTCAGAGTATGCTGTGTTCTAATGAAATATATTGGCTGAGAAACAATGTGTGGAAGAGAGCCCCACTATGTTCTGACGAAATGTCCCAAATTAAGTCTGAAAATGTTGTTTTGACTTGCCTTGGTGTTATGTAACTAATCTATTTAATAACCTATAACATTTTGTCAATGATATGTTTTGGTACAGCTTCAACTAGAACATTTTTAAGAGACAAGCTTCTTTTTATTACCAAATTTTACTAGTACCGATACCATTGTTTTCTTTTTATAGCTGCAGTGTGGTTGCATTATGGTGTACACTTATTGCACATTGTACAATTATTGCCTCCCCAGTTAAAATGTGAGCAAATTTAATATTATCTTTTTCTGCAGGAGTTTAAACTCAATCTGCAAAACACAAAAACATATCTACCTTTTTAATTTAAGAACATTTATTCAGTTAGTAAAAAGAAATTTAGAAAAAAAATCTCTCTTTAAGGGATATAATTTTAACATGTAACTATGGCGAAAGTCAAAATTCATAGCAACTTCATTAATTTTCTTTTGTTAAAAGGTTTTAATGTTATAAATATTTTACATTTAAAAGTTAATGATGCCATGCGCTCCTGCAAGATTCTTCCTTTCAAAGGGAAAACAGATCTTTCACCACCACATTTTACATGGCGCATAAGCTTTTCAATCTTTCCTGACCACCTGGATGGTTACGTGCAGCAAAGCTAAATCTCAGTCTGATCTGACCAAGGCACACATATCAAATTATGTCCCGGTTGTGTTTACAAAACTAGAGGTTTATGATTATGATGGTAAGACAAAAAGGGACCCCTTTACCAACATGTTTCCTAAAGAACTACTTGGCATGTAGATGGCATCAAATGGTTGTCATGGAGACTTAGTGAGCCACTCTTTGCTACAGATCTTTAACAGGAAGAATTTTTTTACATCCCTTTCCAAACTAGGGCAAGATTTATAAGCCCATGTTGGGCCCGACAATCGCATAGATGCCCTGAGTATCGTGATGGCTCCAGAGTTAATCCTCACAGATATTCCCACCATGTGTGGTGTGTTCAGAGCAGTCTGGTCTACTAGGAAGGACGTTGGGACCACTGGCAAACCCAAATTGGGAATATTCAACATGTTGGATTGTTTTGACCCGATATTGCAGCGTGTGCGGTGTGTTGCAAGGACAAGCGTGCATGCAGCCTGTTGAATGTCAGGTGTAGCCAATCAGAAAGCAAGATGACGGGCAGTGATACACATTGGAAGTGCCTATTGTTATTTCCAAGTGTCGGCTCACTTGAATGCAGTCTACAAATGGATAGAAACAGAGATCAATCATAGTAAAGTGTGTAACGATGTTAAAGAGTGAAAGAAAAAACAATAACTCACCTCCATCTGTTTGTATAGCCAGTAGAGCCCTTGCTCCCGCTGTCTCCACTCCTTTATCCAACATCTTTTTTTTGTTTTTGTTTTTTTCTCTCTGTTAAAACTGATCCGCAAAGTATTGCCAATTCCTTCTGCTAAGTTTAATTACTCCAAAGTCATGTCTTATTATTTGAGGTATTGCAAGATTTCCCATCTAAGCTGAGAATGTTTGTGAGCAAAATCCGTTCATATGTGGTGTCTCATCATTGCCGTTTGGTGCACACTACACACCGCAGGACCAAAGCTGTTAAATCCATGATTTTCCATTGAGATTTGTGTTCCTCTCAAGGTTTGGAAATCGTATGACCATTTTAAAATCTTGCCATGTGAACCAACCCTAAGGTAAATATCAGTCCTGATCCAGCAGTTTGTCACAGTTCCAGTTCTTTAGGATTTTCATGTTTTGCTCAGAATTTCTCACCGACAGCTTTACTTTAACATATCAGCACGTAAATATTTGGTAAATAACAACAACGACACAGTTCTGTCACTTAGGGGAACATGTTGAATTTCAGATCTGTTCACAGCAGTACATTTTGATGTTGTACTGGTGAGTGAGTGAACGCTGGGGCACGTTGCTGCCGCTGCTCACCAACTTAGCCGAATTATGTTTAGATCTGTTTGGTCAACAATGAAATAACATTTCCAGGCTTGCAGGAGCACAGGTGATAAACATGCTCCATATCCATCAAATAGTCAAATTACAGGACTAATGACCCTGGCCCACGCCGTAATATTCCTTCATGCTTTGCTGCTGGATATTCTTTTTGAGGATTAGTCACCGGTCAGCTCCAGGTCCTTAAAGATCTATTGAATCATGCTTGTTTTTGACTTTTATCAGAGCTGACCTTCTATCATAGTTAACCTCATTCCCTCGTGGACTCTGTTGAACTCTGTGTACCTGACCTTTTTGTGCACTGCTTTGAGTAACTGACTTTGAAACGACAGGAAAATTACTGCATGACTTTTTTCTTCAATTTTATGGAGTATTTCACAACAACAGTTGTAAAATATATCATGACATGGGTAATAGTGCGCAAATTGGTAATAGCGTGGCATTGCAATTGAACATACTAATTCGATCTTATTAAAAGGTTCACTGGGTCACTTCCTCTTTATCAAACAAAAAAAATCACATAAAGACAAGAAAATTGTGTTTATTGAATTTCATTAAACAGTACATTGTAATTTTAAGGTTCATATAGTTCATATGCACTGCTTTAACTACATTGTTTTTACATTGTCTCGTTTTTAGAAAACGAGACATAACATATCAATAGAAAAGAAACAATACAAAGCAATGCTAAAAATCTTAGAGAAATTTGAATTGTTTATCAGTTTTGTATCCCCATGGCTAAAACACAAGTCTTGGTTAGATTGTTAGGAAACTTGTAAGTCTTTCTGATCTTCGGGGTTAGCTCACAATTTCAGGTAGTGTGGTAATGAAGTAGACTGACAGTTCACAGAGCCAGAATGAGCTGCAGATGAGCCGTTACGTGGCTGCGAGTCAGGCAGATGGGAAAGTAGATCACAAACGGAGTGACACCTGAGACAGAGCACATCTGGTTTCGGGAGTGAACGTCCTCCGCAGGCTACATGTGGTTTTGATTGGGGCTACATGCTGCAGGGTCAACCCATGGCTCCAAGAAGAACGCTTCCCACCTCCCTAGTCCACATGTGGAATCCTGCTGGACGCCTCCTCAACAGGCTCAACTTGACCCACTTATAGCTCTCATGGTTGTTGCCTCCCACCACCCTTACTCTTTTCGGCTCATTAACTGCCTTAGCTGGCTTCACGTAGCTGTCATGTCAAGCAGAAACAACATTGTATATTGTTTCAGATTTAACTTGTAGCCCCAGTATGGGGCAGTGAAACTACACCAGGCATAATGTGAATTTTTGCCAAGAACATTAGTATTTACTATCACTGTTCTCACACAGAAAACAAAGAAAACTAAGCCTAAACTGAGAGAATATTTTTAGATAAGTAACTATGCTAAGTAAGACTAATGTGAATTTGAATTTTATTGGGCTGTTTTTGCTTTTTTATTAAGGCATATGCACATTTGCAATCAGTGTTTTAATCATCCTGTTGTTGTTTTGTTGTCCCAAATAAATGCAAAACTTGTGAGATTAGAACATTTGTCAAAAAAAGGTTTTCATAAACTTAGTTACATAAAGTAACTCACATAAAGTAACTAAGTACTAAAGATTTTGTGTCATAACCTCAGACACTTAACATTATAACAGAAAGTGAAGAATGAAATAATACATATTACATTTTGGCAATGCTTTACTCAGTGTTTCCCAACCTGGGGTTCATAGAGATTGCAGGGTGTTCGCACAATTTTGTCAGTGCTGAGTTTGTAAGGTTACCAAAATTATATTTGTAAATATCACAGTTGATCAATCCAAAAGACAAAAATATATTTTTTTATATAGCTTACAGTGTAAAACAAAAATAAGAACAAAAAACAATTATTGTTGTTAAAAAACAAAATTGTTATTAATCACTTAATCACTTTTAATGTGTGTATGCGGGTAGGAGTTGAGATTGGGGAGTCTAGGCTTGTCTTGGACACAGGCAAGGGGGTATTTAAGGAAAAAATGCTGGCAATCACTGCTTCACACAAACAAGTTATATTTGGTTATGAGAGAGTCTTTAAAGTATTGGATATCTTTGCAGATAACATTTTGACCCTCCCCTAAAGTTTCACTGCTGCCAAACTGATCCAACTCTTACAGTGCTGTTAAAACATTTTTTTCAGACCCTTGAAGGTTTAGGTCATTTTTACACCTGATAGTCCCGTAGACTTGGTTCTACTGGGGACCAAAATTAAAACATTGTTGCTTTTTTTAGCTGGTGCAGTTTACTTTCACACTGCACTTTGTCAAAAAACCTGAATTTTCTGAGCAATATGTTTACCTCCCCGCCTGTGGTGGCACTCCATAAAGAAGCACTGAACACAGGGACACTTTCTGTTCCGTGAAATTCAAAAGAACATGGAGTATTTTGAAATTGCTCTGTTGTCTTTGGCAAATGTTCCAGAGATATACACTGCAGCACTGGGGTCAGCATGAGCACAGAACTGAGGCAGAGTTGTTCAGTTGTTACGGTTTTATTTATGCGGAATGCCCTGCGCTATAGTCCGCTTCCTGTTTTTGGAGTGTCCTCCAGCCCACTTGGCATTCACAAATGCAATGGAACCGCACCAGAGCTCATTTCAACCGAGCTGAGACAGAGGTTTTTAAGCAGTTCCATTGTTTAAGCAACTCATCTAGATCATGAAGAGGCAAAGCGGCCCATAAACCATTATACTGTACCCTCAGTGTTTAATTTGTCACATGATGTTTTCTCCCTGAAACATTATTAATATCACATCAGACTCAGGGGGTACACCCTGGACAGGTCGCCAGTCCATTGCAGGTTGCTAAAAATATTCTATTTTTAATTACCTTGCGTCCCCT
Source organism: Valencia hispanica (assembly GCA_963556495.2). Taxonomy (NCBI): domain Eukaryota; kingdom Metazoa; phylum Chordata; class Actinopteri; order Cyprinodontiformes; family Valenciidae; genus Valencia; species Valencia hispanica. The sequence goes on along the minus strand of OY747712.1, from coordinate 8,578,959 downwards.
CATTGTTGAATCATGAAGTCTGGCCTGAGGTCTTTCTGACTTGTTCTCACCCACTTCAAGCTGTCATACAAGAATCTTAAAAAAATTGCTGTTGTTTTAACTAGAAAACCTTAAACTAAACTCAGCAAAAAAAGAAACGTCCCTTTTTCAGGAACGTGTATTTCAACAATAATGTAAAAATCCAAATAACTTTACAGATCTTCATTGTAAAGGGTTTAAACAATGTTTTCCATGCATGTTCAATTAACCATAATCAATTAATTAACATGCACCTGTGGAATGGTCGTTAAGACCTTAACAGCTTACAGAAAGTAGGCATTTAAGGTCACAAACGCAGGACACTAAAGAGACTTGTCTACCGACTGTGAAAAACACCCAAAGAAAGATGTCCAGGGTCCCTGCTCATCTGCGTGAACGTGCATTAGGCATGCTGCAGGGAGGCATGAGGACTGTTGATGTGGCTAATGTCCGCACTGTGAGATGCCTAAGACAGCGCTACAGGGAGAAAGGAAGGACATCTGATCATCTCCGCAGTGGAAGACCACGTGTAACAACACCTGCACAGGATCGGGACATCCGAATATCACACCTGCGTGACAGGTACAGGATGGCCACAACAACTGCCTGAGTCACACCAGGAACACACAATCCCTCCATCAGTGCTCAGACTGTCCGCAATAGGCTGAGAGAGGCTGGACTGAGGGCTTGTAGGCCTGTTGTAAGGCAGGTCCTTACCAGACATCACCAGCATCAACGCCACCTATGGGCACAAACCCACCTTCACTGGACCAGACAGAGCTGGCAAAAAGTGCTCTTCACTGATGAGTCTCGGTTTTGTCTCATCAGGGGTGATGGACGGATTCGTGTTTATCGTGGAAGGAATGAGTGTTACACCGAGGCCTGTACCCTGGAGCGGGATGGATTTGGAGGTGGGGGGTCCGTCATGGTCTGGGGCGGTATATCACATCACCATCGGACTGAGCTTGCTGTCTTTGCAGGCAATCTCAATGCCTTGCGGTACAGGGAAGACATCCTCCTCCCTCATGTGGTACCCTTTATGCATGCTCATCCGGACATGATCCTCCAGCAGGACAATGCCATCAGCCATACTGCTCGTTCTGTGCGTGAGTTTCTGCATGACAACAATGTCAGTGTTCTGCCATGGCCAGCGAAGAGCCCGGATCTCAATCCCATTGAGCACGTCTGGGACCTGTTGGATCGCAGGGTGAGGGCTAGGGCCATTCCCCCCAGAAATGTCCAGGAACTTGCAAGTACCTTGGTGGAAGAGTGGGGTAACATCTCACAGCAAGAACTGACACATCTGGTCCAGTCCATGAGGAGGAGATGCACTGCAGTACTTCAAGCAGCTGGTGGCCACACCAGATACTGACTGGTACTTTTGATTTTGAGCCTCCCTTCATTCAAGGACACATGATTCTATTTCTGTTAGTCACATGTCTGTGAAACATTTTTAGTTTATGTCTTATGGTGTTGACTCTTTTAGTGTTCATACAAATATTTACACACATTATGTTTAGTGAAAGTAAAAACAGTTGAAAGTCAGAGGACGTTTCTTTTTTTGCTGAGTTTATGTTCTGTTTTTCTACTTGTAATTATATTGTGTATTTTATGTCTTTGATAAAAGGTGTCTCTTGCAAATGAGACATTGAGTCTCAAGAGACAAACCTGTATAAATAAAGGATAAAGAAAATTAACACTAAAAACTGTTTTTATTCTAGAGTTCAGCAAGTAGTCGGGCCTAGCCATGGCTAGTGTAAAGTCGAGTTGGTTTGGGTGGCTTTTCTCTTTAAATAATAAAATCATCTTAAGAAAACAGATTTTTGTATTTTCTCATTTCTGTCTTTGTCTAATATTGAAAAATAAAAACTTAATTGTGTCTAAAAAGCAGTGAAAACCTTTAATGTCTCAAATTCGGTTTTTGCAGCACTGTGTACAAATATGCAAACTATGCAAACATTAATGGAGTGAATGTATTTAAGGCTGGCTGCTGAGCTAAGTAGGGGTGAAAAGAGAAGGGATCCAAGTAAAAAAAAAAAAAAGAGTACACATTTATTTCATATGGTGCACCACTGCAGTGTTTTGACAGATTGGAGTTATGTCCACAGTCTTTATACCAGATGTGCAGTTGGCTGCTGCTTTTCAGAATCAAAATAATAACACTGTGAGTGTTAAGCTTTTGTTTTTACTCCACTGTTTTGGCTCTGTTTTTTATATTTCAGATTTATGAGTTTTACTTTTATTTGTTGAACTGAGAAAAAAAGAAATGAGAGGTGGAATCATGTGGAGCAATAAAGTTGTGTAAATGTCAGTGAAAAAAGTATAATTGCAGGTCACAGGATACATGATGCTTTGAAAAAAGTACCAGCACTTTACACACTTTGATAGGGGTTGCATTTTGGGGGTGAAAAGAACCATACAGGTGTCAAACTGCCAGGATGTCTGAACCAATGGCTATGCAAAGGTACCCACAGTTATTGTGTCAGATGGCACATTATTGCAAAGAAATAATGCCCCACATGTGGAACAACCAACTGGTTTCATCCAAACCTAAAAAGATGACCTGTTCAAAGTTTTTTAAGCATTGTCACTGAATCTGCAAAGCATCCATGGTGCCCTGTGAGCTGTTGTCAAATGCTCGGGCAAATGACAGCGACACTATTTTTCCACTTTTCTATAAAGAATTCTGTTAGAGTCTTTGGTTGACTTTCCATTCCCATGACAATATTGTCAAATCTAGTCAAATCTATTTTTAAAGCGCTTTTACAAACAGCACGACAACTGACCAAAGCGCTGTACAGAAAGCCAATCATAACATACAACATCACATAACCAATATGGAATAAAACTAGGAAAAGTAAAGTCAAAATAGAGTCAAGGACAAATACTCTAAAATATAAATAGTAAAAATACAGTCTAAAACACCAAAAACTATTAATAAAAGAAAATAAAGCATGTCAGTCACTGAAAGCTATCTTGAAATAATGAGCTTTCAAACGTGATTTGAAATAACTGAGGTGGATTGTCTCACCAGAAGTGGAGGTCTGTGCCATAATTGTGGAGCAGCAAACATTAAGGCCCATTCCCCAGGGGAGTTATAGTACGTTGTGATTCTGTCTGCCACTATGTGGACCTTGTATGTTTAGTTGTGGCTTGCCAGTCACCTAATCATCTCTCTTAAATTATCTTATCTTCTGATTTGCTAAGCCCTTTGTCAAATCACCTCTTAAATTGTTTTTTGCCTTCAGTGTAAGGTTTTATAGATATAAAAAGATACCTTCTTTTGTTTTTAGGTACATAAGCAAACAAAACAAAATAACAAAATGGGAGTTATATTTAAGGTGCACTGTTAGCTGTTATGGGATTTTGAAGTTTACCTTCAGGGTTAGTTCTGATTTTTTTTAAAGTGGGACACTGTTGACCAGAGAAGCTAGCTCTAAGCATCTTCACTTTTATGAAAAAGATTAGTTTTCCAGATATCAACCAGTCAGAGCATGGGCAAAACAAAAGCAGCTCACCTGCCAGCATACTTCTCACTGCAGGATTTCCTCTGATGAATAAACAAGAAATTGCATAAGAGGAGAAAAGTTTTTTTGTTTTTTCTGGAATGAAAGAAAACTGATTTTGAGAAGAAAAGCAGCTCCCTTCTTGACAGCTTCTAAGATGTATGACCACATTATCTCGTCAGCTGAGCTTCAACAGTACTGTGTCTGTTTCTCGGAACTTGTCAGTGATTAATGTTTTGGATAATAAATGATTCCTAAAGAGGCATGGCTAGAAAAATGCAGCATTCAAATCACACTTCTTATTATTGCTGGTAACAAAAGTAAATTACTTAAAGTCATTCATGCTGCTGCTCGTGTTCCTCACTAGAACCAGAAAAGTAGAGCACATCACCCCGGTTCTAAAGTCCTTACACTGGCTCCCTGTAGCTCAGAGAATAGACTTCAAAATACTTTTACTTGTTTATAAATCAGTGAATGGCTTAGCACCAAAGTATATTAAAGATGTGCTGTTACTATACCAACCCACCAGACCACTCAGGTCCTCTTATTCCAGTTTATTCAACATCCCTAGAATTCGAACCAAGCACGGAGAAGCAGCTTTCAGTTTCTTTGCTCCTCTAATCTGGAACAAACTTCCAGAAAACTGCAAAACTGCTGAAACACTGAGTTCTTTTAAATCAGAGCTAAAAACTTATCTGTTTAGAGCTGCATTTGAGTAATGTTTTCATATATCATGTTTTGTTTATGTTTCTTGCTATTTTAATGCCTTGAAGTATCTGTGTGTGCTTCTTCCTTTATTGCTGTTTTTACTTCATATGCTTTGTGTTTTAATGCTGTTTTTATTTTACCTCTAATCATATAAAACACCTTGAATCACCTTGTTGTTGAAAGTGTGCTATACAAATAAAATTGCCTTGCCTTACCTTGCCCAAGATGAACTCAGTTGTCTGTATCCTTTTTCAAATATGTGTGAATTTTCAGTGATTTTTTTCTTTTTAGTTTAATAAATGAACGTAGCTCATATGAGGAACATCAGGAACATTTGAGGCAAAGTTGAATAAATGTGGCAGTTGCAACAAAATCTCTAAGAATAAAATTACAGTAAAAATTACCCATTGAATGATAAAACAACTCCAATATCAAAAATATCTATTACTTTGATCTAACATTGATCCCATGTCTAAATGGCAATGATTTACTTTTACACCTTTGGTTGCTTTTTCAATATATGGAATACTTGGATTTGTTCAAAGTACGGTTCTATTAACAGGTTGAGAGCAGTCTATATCTTATCTGATGTAAACAACTGTTTGCATCTATACGTGAATGAAACGAAGAGATTTTGTTTTCCACCAGACCATTTCCAGCTCTAAACTTTTGGTTAAGCTTGTGTACTACCAGTTGTTTATGTTTGCCCTGCTGTAAGTACATAGGCTGGAATCAATCTCTTGGTGCCGTCTCTGTCATAGTCCTTAGTTATTTGTGCAGTTTTATTGAGTTAGAGTTTGTGTCAGTTCTGTTTAGTTCCTTAGTTTTTTTTATTTCAGTTTCTCTTAGTCTTCTTTATTCCTAGTGACCATTTTATGTTTAGTCTTTCCTTATTCCTTCTTAGGTTATTCTCTGTCTAGACATTTCTTATGTTTTGATCTTTGCCTTCCTTTCTGTTTCCTCCCTGCCCAGCTGCTGCACATTTCCAATCTTCCCCTGCTCTCCCTCTCTCACCTGCGTCTGTTTATCGCTAATTGGTTCTCTGGTTTTCAGTGTCACTCCTTATTCCTCCTCAGTATATTTAAGCTCTTTGGTTTTCTTGGTTCCGCGTCAATACTTCCTGTTCCCCTGTCTCTGCATTTCCGTCTCCTCCTTGGTTGCATTGTAAGTTCCTTTGTTAATCTATTAAATAATTTTTCTTACATTGCTGCATTTGGGTCCTTTATCTACAAACCATGAGAGTCTCTTCATTGAAAGATACGCTTTTTAAAGATTGAAAAAAATTATTGTGAGTGGCATGTTTAAAACTCTGCCTTTGTTTTGCTTTTGCTCTGGCTAAGATAGGAAATACATTGAGTTTCCAAAAGAGTGGGATTTGAACACAAATTCCCTTTTTCTTATCCTTCTGTGGTAGCTAGTGTCCATCTCCAGCAATCAACCTGGAGTGGGCAAGAATAATCTTGCAACTAACAGCTAATCTGAGCAGACAAGACAAAAGTAGAGTCCAATATTAAACAAGTCCAATATTGTAATTGCAGTTCATTTGAAGACTGTTTCAGAAATATATAAACTTTCATCAAACTTGAATTAGTTCAGAGGTATATGGTCGCTTACAACCAAGGGCATAATCATCATCTCAGAAGTGAGGGGGAGAAGTTGTTAACAGGTCTTTTGAGTGATTTATCATCCTCTTGCATTCAATCACAAAAAAACATTTAATCACTGTTGCACAATTAGTGAACTGGCTTATTTATTAGCAATATTAATAGTAGTTTAGAGACAGTTATCATTATTACTATTAATATAATGAATGGTTACAAGTACCACCTTCTCAGCAGGAACAAATAACTAAGCTCAAATGTCAGTCTCAATTGACCGCTGCAGACAATCTGGAAGGTTTTTACAACGACAGGTTAAAGTAAGAAGGTTTGACTTCACACACTGACTTGTGTGAATCAGCAAATCACAATAAATAGCGAAAAATAATGACAGATCACTTCTATTTTACAGGTTATCATACTGATTGACATCAATCGTGGGTTTCCTATTAAAATACAGACAAAATATATTTTGGGGTGGGAATAAGAGTAATTGTGAAATATCAGTTGTAACCCTGTCCTGATACCTGCCTGGTTTCTCCCACAAACTGATCTCTTTCTCTCAACAAGTTCTAATCCTGTGAAGACCCTGTGTCATCTTCCCTGCTGCTGGCCTTTGGTCTTAGTTCTTCTCCCTGACTGATCTTTCTATTCTGACAATAAAAATATTTAAATGTGGAAAGCAAAATTTAGAAATAGAATTAGGATGAGTAGCAGTGAAATTACTGTAGACATTGGCCTCAAAGTCCATTTTGTGGCATTTCTTTTCTCAGCCAGTTATTTTCTCTTTTCGCCTGTGCAGACCCTGCTCTGTCTTTTTAGACAAATATTTCTTTGAGGAAAGCAATAGTAAGCACAAGTTCTGCACAGAAATGAAAAAGGTTTGGGTTTATTCCTGGCATGAACTGACTAGTAAGGGATGTAAAATAGACAACATTAGTATTGTTAACTACTTAACGTGATACATGGACATGTATTAAGTCATTATTTAGCTAACATTATCTGCATGCCATAGCATAACTCCACTTACAGCTTGTTAGGGGGAAAAAAACTGCCAAAAGCTTTTTGCCTTTTGTTGGCTCTGGCTGGTTTGCTGAACATGCTGCTCTGCTCAACAGCACCTGTCTGTGATTCACCAGAGCCCGCATTAGCATGTGTACACTTAAGGTGTGTTTAAAGATTGGCTCAGAAATATATACGTTACAGCATATTAATGGATTAAATGGCTGTAATGGCTGAAAAAAAGTGTGAGGGACATACCCATGCTTACAACACAGGCTGGGTTCCTTTTCCATGTGAAAAAAACGACTGCTAAATGAAACATCTGGCTGCTCAAAGAAGCCAATGGGAAAGTAAGTAGTGCGAGAAGTAATAAATGGAGGTCATGTGACTGCTGTAATAATTATTTTCCTTTTAACACTACTTTGCTTTTGCAGATGATGGGAATGCGTTCAGAGTTCATTGCTGAAGTAGTTTTTGTGTTGGTCTTTCTCATATAAGCCGCCAACTGGTAGACTAACCTCTCTTTCATAGTAAAGCTGTTTATAGTGTTAATTACTGCTGGTAAGTCACTGACTGCTCATACAAATAACAGGCTCTGATTGCAAAACCTTTTACTTCTTGTCATGAGGTCAGTGTTTGAGTTAAGTTAGAGGCTTGTAAATATAAAGCCAAAATTCTGGAAAGAAATAGCTGTGAGGTCTAAAATGATTTTGAGGAAGATTATTTTTGGGATTTTCCTGAAGGCAAAAAGGAGATACAACCCAGTTACAGCAAGTTGTAAATATTATGTGGCCAATGACTGTTAAGGACAGTGTTTACCAAATCCGGTACCTTGCATATTTTAGGTGTTTCCCTGCTTTAGATGATTGCAGTTTCTGAAATGTCTATTAATCAGCCATCAATTGAATTCAGGTGTGCTGAAGCATGGAAACATCTCAAACATGCAGAGCAGTGTGCCTTGAGGAGCAGGTTTGAACAACACAGGTTTAGGAAATATATAGACTTTGAAAGATCCTAGTAAATACATCCATCAAGTAAGTGTTTAAATCAATTTTTTTATATAATACAGGCATATTACTGTAAATAATACACATACAATTGGCTCATTAATTTGTAGCCAGAAGATTCTTTTTGTCCTTAAAGTTTATTCTACTACTAACAGCCTCCTTTTTACTGACAGCTGTTCTCTGCATGTTCACACACTAACGTCTTTGGCTGGCAGATAGAGAGGTCACTGAAATCCCACTGCATTACATCACTGAACCACCCAAACTGTAGTAAGATCATGTTTACCTATCCTGGTGCTCAGTGTTGGGTTAAAACATTAAAAAAGCCAAATAAATAAAACAGTGACTGACTAACGTTTGGCAGAGAGCTCCAGTGTTGCTGTTCAGGAGACACTTTAAATTGTGATTTGAAGGTTTGCTGTTTTCCCCCTCAACACAAACTGTCAATAACCTTCCACTGCGCTGCATTCCAGCAGTTATCTAACATGGCCTTCCCACTTTCTCTTGACGGATTCCCTTCAGCAAATTGGAAGCATTAGACTTCTCAAGATAAACCCTTGAGGGGTTGATGGAGTCCAATGATGCAGACACACACTAAATGTAGAGTGAATATTTTGTGGTTTTCACACATTGTGAACCAGAGTTTTTATTTTCTGGTCATAGGTTTACAAAATCATGTTAAAACTTGTATCTTCTCTTTGCTTCTTTCTCGTGTGAGCGCTATAATATAAATAGTTTTTAATGCCCTGTCATTCCCAAACAGTAGAAAACTGGGCCAAACTGCCAATGCAGGCAAATTAAGGTCAAGCCAATTTAGAAGGTTATGTTTTCTGATAAAAAATGAGAGCTTTTATTTAGAACTTTATTTTTAACTCTGCTTACAGCATTGTTTCACCCTGTGACAAAGTGGGTGAAAGCACTATATGCCCCAAAGTTTTGTCTTGTTTTCAGTTAGCATTCTTGTTTGTTTAGATTTAATCATAATAGTAATAAAAAAAAACATTTTATTTGAGAGTATCTTTCTAAAATCCAAGGTCACCATACAGAGAAGATAAAGAAAACAGAAAAATAATACATGGACTAACAATACACAAAACAATTATCAAATAACAATTTAGTATACAGTACAATAACAAAAATCAGTGTCTAAAGTGAATAAGCCACTTTGAACAGGTGTGTTTTTAGCTGTGATTTAAATAAGGGTGGAGAATCAATGTTTCTGATGACAGAAGGAAGTGAGTTCCAGAGCCGAGGAGCAGAGTGACTGAAAGCTCTGCTCCCCATGGTGACAAGCAGGGCAAAAGGAACAAGATGAGTGGCTGACGAAGACCTGAGAGAATGGGAAGGAGTGGTGATGAGAAGCAGGTCACACAGATAAGGAGGGGCAAGGCTGTGGATGCACTTAAACGCAAGAATTGGACTTTTGAAGTTGATCTGGGATTCTATGGACAATCAGTGAAGCTGCTGAAAAACTGGGGTAATATGTTTTCTTGAAGGAGTCCTAGTTATGATGTGAGCTGCAGATTTCTGTAGGAGTAAGAGTTTATGAAGGGACTTATTGAGGAGACCAAAGCAGTAGTCAATCCGTGAGGTGATGAGGCTATGGACAAGAATGGCAGCAGCATGAAGAGTAAGGAAAGGACGAAGTCGGTTAATTTTACATAAGTGGAAGTTTGCAGACCGGATGATATAATTAATATGAGACTGAAATGAGAGAGTACTATCAAGTATGACACCCAGACTCTTTACCTGAGGGGAAGGATGAACGGGGAAGTTATCAGTGTTAATGGAGAAACTGTGAACTTTGGTCAAAGCAGACTGTACTTCTTGAGGAAGCTTAGGTCCTTCAAGGTCTGCACCAAAATACTGCAAATCTTCTACAAGTCTGTTGTGGAGAGTGTAATCTCTTCAGCCATCATCTGTTGCGGTAGCAGCATCAGAACCAGGGACTTAAAAAGGCTCAACAACCTTATGAATAAGGCTGGTTCTGTTCTTGGCACTACTGTGGAACCACTGGAGATCATGATGCAAAGAAGGATTCTTCATCAAAAAAGTTATGGACAACCATCAGCATCCTCTTCATGAGACTGTCATACAACAACAGAGTGTCTTCAGTCGGAGGCTTCTTCAGTTTTGCTGCAATACAGACCGCTACAGGAAATCCTTCCTGCCCACAGCCATCATGATCTACAACAAAGAAGGAAATTAATAGAGAATTAATTATATGAAATACAACACTTAATTTCCCTCTGGGATCAATAAAGTATTTTTGAATTTGAAGCAACAGCAAGAAGTGCTTTCTCACTTCCTGTATTTATAGCTTCATGCGTGCTAATGTCACAGGAAGGGACCAAGGGAAAAGGGGAAGAAAACCATTGCAATTTAATAAAGGTCAACTTTGGGTTTCTTGTTTGCTGTAGTTTGTCTATGTTTTATGGTAAACTTTAAAGGTTAGCCTCTAAAGTGTGTTTTTTGGTTGCTGGTATACATTAGCTACAATACGTGGTTAAATGTGATGTTTAGTCTTACCTTCTGGAATGGGATGTTCCATTTGAGACTATTTTGTTTTGATAGCTCAAGAAGAGCTCATTGACTTATCATCAGCTTATTCAGGAGGAAAGAACCAGGTCAGTTTAGCTGAGTGCACTAGAGATTAATATTGGTTGGTATAAGTTCATTTGTACCAAGTTATCTTTTGAGTTATTGTTTTCTTTGAAATTTTTTTTAGTATTTGTTTGATCACAATATTTGTAAATTAACCACCTCCTACACTGGACAACATCTGCCTATTGCCCTTCTTCAACCAGGTTGGCCAGGCTATCCCACCCACCCGTCAATGTCATATCTCAAAAGGTATAATCTTATAAACTTGTAAAGTTAAAACAGAAAGAAATGAAAACATTTAGTAAAAAATGTTGTTCTGCCATGAAGTATGTGCATCATTTATCATGTGCCCCAATCACATATAGTCATGCCCTGTTGGTTTTAGTGTTTCATAGTGTTTCTCACCTTGGTTTTGTAGTAGGATCAGACAGTTCATTCCTCTGTGTTTGGGTTTTGGTAATTCCATGTGTTCTGTTTTTCTGTATTTTTTTAGATTTTCACTTGGTTACATCATATTGTGTCCTGTTCGAATGTTCTTTATTAATTGCTGTGCTAATTAGTCATTTTTCCTCTGCTACTCTGTTCAGGTCCTCACTCCATTGCACTGCATGCTGCTCATTAGTCACACATTGTTCTTATGTCAATCAATCACCTCCCCACCAGTTAAAAGCCAGTCATTACCTCCTTGTTAGATCTTTCCATCATTTGTTCATCTCATTCTAGTTTTCATCTGCTCCTGTCACCATTACTTTTGTTGGTTCCTGTCAGATCCTCTTCAGTTTGTTTTGTGCCTCTTCTGGCTTTTAAAAGTTTTCTCTTCAATAAACTATCACCTTTAACTGATGTCTTCCTGTCTACTCTTGGCTCTAATTCCTTTACAAAAAGACACCAGAACAAATAATAATGAACAAATCTCTTAATAAAACTGCTTCTATATTACAAACTAAAGAAATAGGTGTTATTGCTTACAGTTGTTTCTCCCCAAGCAGCATGTAATTGTGAAGCATACTGTATGAGCTTTCAGTGTTTATTAGAAATTTTAACTTAATCTTAATCAACTTAAAGGAACAGGGGGCAGGATTTGTAAATAAAATAAACATCCATGTCCAGTTTTTTAATGCCTTTGGGTGATGAAGCGTTATAAACCAAAAAGAATGAGCCCACCCACGTATCGCACCATTTTCTTAAACTGGCTGTGTGCTGGAAAATGTGCTGCAGTTCGGGGCCCGAATTTCCCGCGCTGTCCTACAGATGTGACGTCAATTGACACGGCTTGCGTGTTCTCGACAGCTTTAAAAGAGGAAGAAAAATGGTTGCAGACCTCCATTGATTTAATTGTGAGAATGGATTCTTCTCTTCGTAAGTGTGCCATAACTTTCTCCAGCTGAACAAAAACAAAACAGAAGTAATTACTTTTGGACCTAAAGAGGAACTATCAAGAGTCAGCACACATCTTCAGTTAATAAAGCTAGAAAATACAGATCAGGCCTGAAACCTAGGTGTAGTGATAGACAGGACAGATGGTTGGTGCCAGGTTATAGCATAAATGCTAATTTCCACCTGCAGTCCCTGGGCAGGTTGATGATGACATGCTGAGTTTATAAAACAGTTTTAAATGGATATATGTATCAGTTTGTATGAGTTGCAGTTAGCAATAAAATTCTACAATATAATGCTACTTTAGGAAATTGATCTCAGACAGAAAAAAGAAAAAAACAGTCATACATTTTACATTATGGGTGTCCCACACCAGTCCCCCATGGCCACAGTCCCGCAGGGCCCCAACGCAACCACACCCACACATAGCCAACCCAAACGGATGGACAACTGTTTAGAGACCCACAAGTTGCCGGATCCACCCAATCTGAGTCAGTGAGCCAAAACTTTGGAAACACAGAAAACCACCAGGATAGTAGCCCCGAGGACCAGGCCCCGCTCCACATGCACACACCCACTCAGAACACAAGTTACACATTAACATAAAAGTCTAACATCATGTTCCCAGTCTCAATTATTCCTCATGTTTAAAGTGTTGTTGTGATAACAGCCATTTCTTCGTCAGACATGCAAACATAGTAAGACCTGTACAGGCCAGAACCTCTGTTAGCAAACTACTCCAAGATTTTATGGCAATAAATAAAAATGCTGATTTGGTGAGTGCAGTTTTGCATGTAGGAACCTCTAGAAGAGTGTCTAACACGAGTTGCTTTTTCTGATGTCAGCAAAACAAATTCTCAGAGGAGGAACAGCACCATGAATGTTTTTTTTTATCCCACAGTTTTTTCCCATTATTTATCACCTGTGCTCCTACCTAACTCCAGTCTTGGGCTTTGCTTTCCCGCTGCCAACCCTGGGAGGGCCCAGCACTGAGACTCAAGCCTTCTTCATGCTTAAGGATTGAGCAGGCCCTTCTTTTCACCCAATGAGGCGGGGTTTCCCCGGCTAGACGTGGTGCGTGGAAGGATCACGTTATTCCAGCCAGATCCTCCCCAACCCCTCAGGCGCCCTGGCAGTATACATCCCAGGACTGGTGCATGTTTTTGTGGGAGTAGCTCACATTAGCTGCTCAAGGGAACACAGGGAGAACATGCAAACACCACACAGAAAGGCCCTTTTTGCCAACCCCACCCAGGGTGTGGGTGCCGATGATGCGGAGGAACAAACACACACTCAGCACCCACAGCGTCCCTGGCGGTAATCGAAGCCAGGACCTTCTAGCTGTGAGGTGAGCTGCGCTACCAGCTGCGCCACCGTCCTTCTCACCATGAATGATTTTAAAGAGTAAGCAAAGGTTAGTGTATACAAATAAATATTCAAAGTCATGTTTACCAAGAATAAGACAGTGGTGATGCTGTTGAGTTTTTGATCATAGATTTTAACTGCACGTTTATATAATGATTCATCAGGTTTCAAGGGTGTCTTGCAAGTCTACGACTAACTTGTCATACAGTACAGAAAACGAGCTCCTCTAATCTGGAACAAACTTCCAGAAAACTGCAAAGCTGCTAAAACACTGAGTTCTTTTAAATCACATCTAAAAACATATCTGTTTAGAGCTGCCTTTGAGTAATATTTTGAAGTATCATATTTTGTGTATGCATCTTGCTGTTTTTACATTATATGCTTTGTCTGTGTTTTACTGCTATTTTTATTTTACCTCTTAATCATTTAATGCACCTTGAATCACCTTGCTGTTAAAAGTGTGCTATACAAATAAAATTGCCTTGTCTTCTTTTTTTCTATTTTTATTTTCAGAATTCCATGTCTTACAAATTCAAAATTTTCTAAATACTACTTCTTTTACTATTCAGTCCAGATCTAAATTGAAGTATGGACTCTGAGATTCTCAGTTCACGGTTTATGTGTGACACCAGGTTATCAAGAGATGTACTTGATATGAATATGAATAGAATGAATCGGACGGCTCTGCCACATCAGCTTTCCCAAGTATTTTGCAGGTCAAGGTAGGTAAATCTTTGGTGAGGACAGAGCATCTGCATGGTATAGCAAAACAAAATATTATTAATGTAATTATCAACTCACACATTTGCTTAGTAACATGTTGTTGCCATATTATTTTCCTCAATGTACAAAAAAATATCTATGGTAGCCTATGGTAGCTGGAGATCAAATTTTGTCGTGCATTAATGGTGCAAAAAAATAAAATAAAATGTCCCAGTAATTTCTTCATACCGTGCAAGAACATCTTTTTATATTGCATCTGAAACAGAGAAGAAAGTATAAAAGTTATGATTATTAATAACTGCAGCTGGATAACAGGAGAACCACTTATATCCCATTGTGTAGTTGTACAGCTCCACAACTGCACCTAGTGGATGCTACACTAGTGACAAACGGGGACATAGTATTTTTGTTTCAAGGACAAGGAAACAATTGTTAAAAGAAGTTAAAGGCAGGCAACAGTCTTTCCTCAAAGTAAGAATAAAGTTACAAAGAATAAACTAACTTTGTTCAGAAGTATGTCATGAGATGGGAACCATTTAAATGACAGTCGTCTTCTTTACTGGCCCGTCTATGTCGTGCTAACCTTCTTCTTCCCCGGCGCTCTGTGGGAGCGCTCCATTTCTGAGCCCTCAACCACGGCTGTGCTCCAACTGCTATTTGGCTGTGGAGCATTTTTTGGAGCTCACATGCATTTGTAGGAGGGGGGCATGGCAGGGGAGATTTCTCAGCACCCGGGGGGGGGGGGGGGGTTATGTGCAGAACTCAGAGTACAGTGCAACGTTCTGCAGTGCATCCTTAAAAAGCGACACCAGCAGCTGCTCTTTGGCAGCTTGAGGAGGGGCAAAGGGCATCACAGGCTTTTATTCCTTCTTCTCTTCCTCTCTGCCTTTCTTATCTCTTTTCCTGGCAGAACTGCTTTGTTAACTGGATCACAGACTGGAAGAGAAAGAATGTATTCCTTCAAGATGGTGCTGGCCATTTTTTGTTCTTCTGCAGGCACTGCCTGAAATTGTACAGGCCCTTGTAGGGAAAATGGTGGAGGGAGGGGGGGTTTGGGATACAATGGCTTTACAGTCTGACTGCCTCTCTAACAAAAGGATGTAATGTGGTCCGAGAGTATAAGGCATGAATGAGATGCTTGTGTCATGCATCAGATATTTTTCCAAGATAGAAAATGCAAATCGTTTAAATTTCGGATAGATTTTTTGATATGTGGCTACATACAGTCTCTTGGAAAAGGCATTCTTATCAATTGAAATATTCCAAATTTTTTGGCATTGCAAAATTATTTGGACAGCATGCTTTCAGCAACAAGGCAATTCAAAGTGCTTTGGGTGATTAGGGGGGGATATAAAAGCATAATAAAACAATAGATAAGCAATAACACAACAATTAAAAACAGAAAACACAACATCAAAGACATAAAGACTACACTAAACTCGAGTTAGAAGACCTGAGTGTTCTGAGGGGTTGGTATAATGACAACAGATCTTCAACATACTTTGGTGCTAAGCCATTCAATGATTTATAAACTAGTGAACTTATTTTTGAAGTCTATTCTCTGAGCTACAGGCAGCCAGTGTAAGGAATTTAGATCTGGGTGATGTGCTCTATACTTTCCTGGTTCTAGTGAGGATGCAAGCAGCAGTGTTCTAGATCAGCTGTGGCTGTAATCAACTTTTTAGGCAGAGCTGTGAAGACACTGTTGCAGAAATCAATCCAACTAAAGACAAACACATGGATGAGTTTGTGGGGGTCCTGTTGCAACATTAGTCCTTTAATTCTAGAGATGTTCTTCAGTTGATAGAAGACTGACCCTGTGATTGCCTAAACGCTCCGTCTGAATGCTCTACATGGAGATGAACTGCGTTTCCAGCTTGTGGGTAATGCATCCAAAATCTGCGCTCTGCTGCCAAAATGGAGACGGAATTATTAGCGCCATTTCAGCCAAAGTTTTGAAACCAGGAAACATTTCTCCAATTGAAGTTACCAGAATTTCGGCAAGTCTCTCAAAATGAGGGCTTTTCTGATCTCTTCAGCGGGAGGAAATCCCGTCACTGCCAGTCTGTGTCCGGTGCAGTCACAGATGCGCTCCATGCCTCCCTAACTCTTCAACATGCTGTCAGCTCTGCGATAGTGAGATGCATTGGGTATGGTGTCCAGATCTGATATAGTGCTCAGATGCTCTCATGGAAATTTTTGTTTTGATAAAAAGTTGATAAAAGTTTTGATAGATTTAATTACCTGAACTCTATGTGTAAAGTTGAAAATGTGTACACCAAGTGGTTCGGGGACGTTGATTGCAATTGGTCAAAATGGCTGATGGCCCTTAGATATTTTCATTACCGTTTAAAGAAGTAGTCAAATATGGAAAATATTCAGTTAAGGTGACCCTTGTGTAAGACTAAACATTTGGCACCATTTAAGTACGTTTCTGGGCACTAATATTAAAAGACTGAATGACTGTAGCT